>JANAVB010040619.1:8850472-9192972 GCA_029216955.1 Iris pallida
ACCATGGCCGAGCTCCTCACCCTCCTTCCACTTCCTCATTCCTGGCCGAACAACACTCTCCCTCCTCCTTCTCCATTCTCATCATCATCTTCAACATCATCAACACCACCACAACCACACTATCTCTCCATAACCATCACCATTAACCACCACCTCCTCCACCCTTGTCGACCGGCCATGGCCACCATCGTCGTGCCGTCGTTGCCACGCCATCGCACCGCCGTGCACAGCAGCAGAGCGCTACTGCATGCAACACAACGCCTGCAGCGAGCAGCAGTGCAGTGCGGCAACGACAGCCGCGCGCGCAGCTACGGTCGCGCCACCGCCGGTGAGCCCCCCCTCGGCCGTGCGCGGGCTGGGCGAGTCCTCGGCCACCTCCCCATGGCGGCCACCATCCTTCGGGACGTGCCGCTGAGGCGTTTCATGCGTTTGGCACGGGATTCCGTCGGCGCGAGCTCGAATCAACTTAGAAATGGCGTTCCGTCGCAGCAACTTTGTACACGTTTTTCAAGAAATTCGACAGTTGGATCGGCAATTTTTTGCTCCGTCACAATCTCGGTATATAGCTCTTCACTCCCCTCAATTTTCGTCCGTTAATTTTGTCGTTTGATACATCAAAATCGGCCACAAAGTTGACGCTTTAAATTGTGTTATTTTGGACAGTTTTGTGGAGCCAACTTCGTCGGTTCGTATCTCCTCCATCACAGCTCCGTCTGGTATGCCACTTGTTTCTATGCGTAGCTGGTATAACCCTCTTCCTGTCCCTCAAGTTTTGTATCATTGTGAGCACGTTTGATTGGTTGAATTCGACGCCAAATTTGGCCGTCCGAATTCGTAATTTCCAAATTGTAAAATTCTATTTTTGAACCCGGAACTCCGGATTCAATTTCTGACACCACCAGTAGACTCGTGGCATCGTTCTGGCACGTTTTAATATAAAGTTTGTTAGATTTGGAGGAGTGGGCCCTGGCACGTATTTTGGGCAAAGCAGGCCCCACAGTCCGGATCAACGGGACTTTTTGATGCCGACTCATCAGTATCCAATTCTGGATATACCGTTGAGTTCGTATCATCATTCTGAACTCGTTGACATATAATTTGTTAGGTTTTAGTGGACATTGGTTCCGGGACGCATTTCGGTACAAGTCGGATACCAATATCCGGGTCAACGGGTAATTTTGAGATCGGCTCATCGGAATCCAATTCTGGATATACCGTTGAGTTCGTATCGTCATTCTGGACTCGTTGACATTTAGTTTGCTGAGTTTTGAGGACATTGGCTCCGACACGCTTTTCCATATAAATCAAATTTCAATGTCCTAGTCAACGGACCAATTTGAGATCGAGTCAACGGAATCCAATTCTGGATATACCGTTGGGTTCGTATCGTCATTCTGAATTCATGAACATATAATTTGTTAGGTTTAGTGGACTAGTATTCTTGTACATTTTTTGGTGCAAAGCGGGTCCGACACGGACATCGTTTTGATCCAAAATTACCTTTTTGCCCATGTGTCCAAATTGGACTTATGGATAGGCTATCCTAGCTGATTTGACTATTCTGGACACGTTGGTGATGTTTGTTTCATCACCAGACAATGTTTGTAGATATTTTCTCTGTGTATTACCTATTATTTAATTAATTCTTATTAAGTTTGTATTTCGGAATTAGTACAACGAAACTGAGATCAGTCGATTTCAGTGATCTCACATCGTTGAAATTGGCAAGATGATCATGTGGATCACTGTGATAAGATTATTAACCTTACCGTTGATTATCTTATCTCGATTTACGTGTCGTATATTTCGATGTACGAATAACGAGGTACAACTTGATATTTTAATTCTTAGATTAGAGTTGATCCTGTTTGACCAAGATATATGGTATCTTGGTAGGTAAATATTAGAAATAGTGTGCTCAGGCTAGTTTTGACCTCGGCTGACCAAGTTTGACTGCTTCGACCAAAAGTCAACTGTCAGTCAACACTTGGCCTAGAAATATCTAGAACTTGACCAGAGTTGACCAGTTGATCAAAAGTCAACTATAAGTCAACCTTTGACCCAGTTTGACCTAGTTTGACCTAGTGTGACTCAGTGTGACCTAGTTTGACTTAGTTGGACTGAGATTGACCTAGATTACATAGCTTATACTATATAATCCTGCCTAACACTGTTGAACCCTAATTAGCTTATATATATATATATCTCATCTTTAGGTTTGTGGAATCACTCTGAGCATCGACCCCATTTGACAGCTCAGGACCGCAGGCGAGTACATTCACTGATAGTTTTCATTGTCTTGATATCTGCTATATCCGATTCAGTTGTAGTGTCATACTTGATTTCCCGACACCATGGTTCACGGACTAGTATATGTTGGATCATGACATAAGGTATTGTTCCTAGATTTTTCTTGGTATATTGGTACATTTCTTGTCTTGTTCTCTGTACTTGTATAGACACCGATTCCTAAGAGGGAGTAGCTACCCTCTTAGGGAATCCCGTGTCATGACATGTCATGTCTGGATCCATTATACTATTCGGGAATGGGGAATTATTAGGGGCTATGTGATCAAAGCTACCCTGTCACTATATTCTTGTTACTTGTTCATAGCTATACCCTCGCCTCACGACTGGTAAAGCCTGACCCTACTTTTTTATAGCTTTCCATGGTGGCCGACCTGATCTTGCTCCGTTGTATACTTGTTCATAGCCGGTCAGATGGAAAGCCTGATCATGTTTTCCAAGCCGATCACATAACGCTCTAATAATTCAAGGCATATTTTATATTTATTTTATTATAGGAGGCTAAGTTCTGTTCAGGAGAAGTGTTACAATCCCGGTCCTTATTTGGTTTACGGGTTGTAACTTAGTTTCCGAATAGTTCCCAAGTCATCTTGTAAATTGTCGTCCTATTCAGTACTCACATCCTGTTATATATTTTCTGTTGATTTTGTCTTGTATTTCACATGTTTTACATGATCTTATGCTATACCTTGATTGGAGGCTAAGTTCTGTTCGGGAGAAGGGTTACAACCCCGGTCCTTGTTTGGTTTACGAGTTGTAACTTGGCTTTCGAATAGCTCCCAAGTTATCATATATTTTTGTCTTGTATTTCATCATACTGTCTCTTATAGAATTTGTCAATTCATATGGAACTGCTGTTAGTGTTTGTACTTGCTCATTTTTCGGACAGGATAACCGTTGATGTTTATAGAGTACATGTTAGCTGATTGCTCTACCTTTTACGAGTATGGCCAGGATAGAGTTTGATGAGACATTACCCCTGGAGCCCGTAGATGATATATCCCCTATTTAGACTGTTAGATAGGTTTGCCTGGACTGCGATCCAGCTAGTATTTTCAGACTGTAGTTTTTATATTATATTTTGAGTCTCTGTGATGTGTTTATATCTCTGAGCTTGTGTTGGATCTTGAACTCATTTCCAGTTTTCCTTTATATCATATTTCTATTTCGTGCTATCTATCCTAGTTTGTCTTGTGATTGAGTTATGCCATATTATACCTCCGTACGGAGATGATAGGTACCCTTATATTTTGTCTAGTTGTAGTATTTATAGACGACCTATACAGCGTTCGACCGCTGATTCTGCGACGTAGGCTGGACGTAACCACGTACTCGTGCCCCAAATCAGGGTGCGGGTCTTGACACGTTTTTGTGGTGGCCCATGCAGGTCAGAGTCGCAACTAGTGCGATTTCGTAGTGGTGCTTGACTTAGAGCGCTGCTACGAGCCTGCTAGCTATTAGGATATAGGTTCTAGGTTATGATATTAGTTGCTCAATCACAGTTAGGAACTCTTGATAGATTACAGGGATAACCCCTGGGAATCTTACTTCGAAAACTCTTGAGTCTATTCCCACTTGCCTCCATTTACACTTTCTTGATTTGTTGTTGATTTTGATTTTCTGATGTTCGTTGTTGACTTTGATCATGCATCGAGATAAATTTTGTTGATTGAATTAAGGTATATCCTGATAAGGTAAATATCTGCTTTATTTATGGAGTTTAGAATTTATCGCAGCCATACAAGCTAGCATGACAAGGACATAGAGCCTGATTTTAGATATTCTTATCC
Source organism: Iris pallida (assembly GCA_029216955.1). Taxonomy (NCBI): domain Eukaryota; kingdom Viridiplantae; phylum Streptophyta; class Magnoliopsida; order Asparagales; family Iridaceae; genus Iris; species Iris pallida. Next base: position 8,854,570 of record JANAVB010040619.1, read on the forward strand.
TAGTTATAGAATTTGAATTTTCTTGCAGCCATGCCGGTTGGCGTCGTAAGAATTCCAAATGACATAATTTTAGGGTGTATACCTTAGTTATGGACTCTATCGTTTATTGCAGCTATGCTTACTGGCATGGCAAAAATTCTGGCAACATAATTTCAGGAAGACGTCTATGGTTATTAGATTATATCTTAAATCGGATCACTTCGTTATGACCGGATGATCAAGAACAAATTTTATCATCATTCTTCCCCGTCTTGGTTAACTCTGTCTATCTACAGCCACAATTAGGATTTTCTCAACATGATTGTTTTGTGTTCCATCTTTCTGTGAATTGACTAAACTCTTCTTCGCTAATCTCTTGGATAATTCTTCTCGTCCTTCCCGATAATTGTTGACAGTTCCTCATAGGTTGATTCAGGAAAGGTTCGAAAAGTATATTTATCCTTGTATTACGGAATCGGGAGTTTGCATCCAGAGGAATACTGGCGAGGTATGACTTCGGATAACGGCATCATGGTTAAATATGTTTCTCGAATTCTACTTGGACCACTCCCTAAGTATTTTGACTAACATCTTCTCCTTTATTTTGCAAAAATTGTTTGGAAATATTTTACGGATTTAGCCAAGTTAAGTTCAAGAACCTATATTATCTGGCGTGGCAGCTGTGCACTGCAGCCATCCGTCGTATTATGGAACAAGGAAGTTAATCACAGCCAGATGCACACTAGCACGATAGTAACTTCATGTGACATAATTACGGAGGTATATGGTTCTTGAGTTTTACTTCGAATACGTCCTGTGCATCTCGTTTGGCCTCGTACTATTCTTGGAAATATTTTGATAATCTTTTCTGTCTTGCTTGACCATTACCTTGTCTGAATATTGATATGGATTGCTAGACCCAGTCTTAGGCCCTTGTTACCTTTTATTTTTGATGATTGGATAGCCAGACCTTGTTAACAGACTATGTAGTATAACTATAATATGTTATTATGTGTGATTGTGATGAGTATATTTTCTTGGGGATTTATTGGGTTAAGCTTATAGGACAGATATGAGTGACTGACTATAGTGGACTTAGAAACCATTAAGAATGATTATTCTGATAGTATAAATTAATTTTAAGGTATCTTAGATGGAGTAAAGAATATTATATTATTGTGACTGGATTTAGGACTAGAATCTTGTACTTAGGTTCGATGACGTAGTTTATGATAGAAGGACCTTTGTTAAACCTGAACCAAAATAACTGTAGAGAGAGACAACATAGATGATCACACGGGTAGCACAGTGGGTACTGTAGCCATAGCAGTTGTATGTTTTAGCTTGACCTATTAGATGATTTTTAATTTCGAGGACAAAATTTTTATAAGGTGGGTAGGATGTAAGCCCCCTGAATTAGGGCTTATTTTTTTCAATTTTATAAATCAATTATTTACAATAGATATTTTTATTTGATTATTATTTGATTAAATGCTCTTTACCGTGACTTCGACTTCTGGAGCGTCAGGGATGCCAATCTCTAGAAACTCTCTTCATCAGTGTGTAGTAGACAAGATTACCTTCATGTTGATATATTATGTCCTACCCAAACTTGTTTTCTTGTACTTTTTTTGCTTCACACAACTTCGGGTCAATTTAGACCATTTGATCATTAATTAATTATTAATTGATTTTCTCACTTTGATCATCATATGCACGTTACCGTGACTTTTAATTTAGGAGCACAAGGCTAGTCATTTTTTTGAAACCAACTCCTCATGCATGATCTACTCGAGACGCCCTACACCCATGACCTTTGTGTCCCACTCAGACACACCATCTTGTGATTCATTTGCTTCGCACAACTTTTGGGTCAATTTAGGCCAATTAATTATCCACCGTAGAATGTGACCTGACTTCCAGTTTAATTTCAGGACCCGACATCGATCCAACCAAGTTGACCCAAAATATGGACATGGCCTACATGAAGCCTACTACCCACCTGACACTTGTGTCCCATTTATTTGAGCCCCCGTATGTTACTAATTTACCCATGATAATAAATACCTAACTTAATTCATTTATTACATCATGTCCGATTTTGACCCGACCCGGCTCAACCGAACCCAACCCAAGCTCCATGTTACCCCTCATGAATATCCACACACTCATTTTCTTACAAATATCAAACAATTAGTCAACCCATTTTTTTAATATTCATTGTGCAACTCCAATGATTTTAATTTCCTAAAGGATGACCAATTTTAGCTACATTAAATCCTAGCCATGGGTTTTCTCTCATTCAATCCAAACCACACATTCCCATATGTTACACACTACATCAACCCCCATTGGCCGGCCCTAACTTCTAGGTAGGAATCCCCCTTTCTCTCTCTATTTTTCCCTCTCTCTTATTTATTATTCCTACACAAATATATTTCTCTCCCTCTCTCATTATTTTCAACAGCCTCCTTCTCCATCTAACCATAGCCGAGCTCCTCACCTCCTTCCTCTTCCTCCTCCCTGGCCGAACAACACTCCCCCTCCTCCTTCTCCATTCTTCATCATCATCTTCAACATCATCATCACCACCACAACCACACCATCTCTCCATAACCATCACAATTAACCACCACCTCCTCCACCCTTGCCGACCGGCCACGGCCACCACAGCCGTGCCGTAGCTGCCACGCCGTCGTGCCGCCGTGTACAACAGCAGCAGCAGCAGCTACTGCATGCAACAGCAATGCCAGCAGCACCGAGCAGCAGTAGCATTGCGGCAACGGCAGCCGCGTGCCGCCACGATCGTCGTCGCCGCCGGCGAGCCGCCCCACGGCCGTGTGCGGGCTGGGCGAGTCCTTCGGCGACCTCCCCGTGTCGGCCACCATCCTCCGGGACGCGCCGCCTAGGCATTTCGTGCGTTTGGCACGGGATTCCGTCGGCGCGAGCTCGGAATCAACTAAGAAATGGCGTTCTGTCGTAGCGACTTCGCACGCATTTTTTGAGAAATTTAACTGTTGGATCGGCGATTTCTTTGCTCCGTCACAATCTTGGTATATAGCTCTTTACTCTCCTCAATTTTCGTCCGTTAATTTTGTAGTTTGATACATCAAAATCGGCCATAAAGTTGACGCTTTAAATTGTGTTATTTTGGGACTATTTTATGGGGCCAACTTCGTCGGTTCGTATCTCCTACATCGTAGCTCCATCTGGCATGCCACTGGTTCCTATGTGTAGCTGGTATAACCCTCTTCCTTCCCCTCAAGTTTTGTTTCATTGTGAGCACGTTTGTTTGGTTGAATTCGACGCCAAATTTGGTCGTCCGAATTCGTAATTTCCAAGTTGTAAAATTCTATTTTTGAACCCGGGACTCCGGATTCAATTTCTGACACCACCAGTAGACTAGTGGCGTCGTTCTGGCATGCTTTCATATAAAGTTTGTTAGATTTAGAGGACGTGGGCCCTGGCACGCATTTTGGTGCAAAGCGGGCCCTACAGTCCGGATCAACGGGACTTTTTGACGTCGACTCATCGTAATCCAATTATGGATATACCGTTGAGTTCGTATCGTCATTCTGGACTCGTTGACATATAATTTGTTAGGTTTTAGTGGACATTGGTTCCGACACGCATTTCGGAGCAAGTCAGATTCTAATATCCGGGTCAGCGGGTCATTTTAAGATCGGCTCATCGGAATCCAATTCTAGATATACCGTTGAGTTCGTATCGTCATTCTGGACTCATTGACATTTAGTTTGCTGAGTTTTGAGGACATTGGCTCCGACATATTTTTTCGTACAAATCAGAATTTTAATATCCTAGTCAACGGACCAATTTGAGATCGGGTCAACGGAATCCAATTCTAGATATATCGTTGGGTTCGTATCGTCATTCTGGATTCGTGGACATATAATTTGTTAGGTTTAGTGGACTAGTATTCTTGCACGTTTTTTGGTGCAAAGCGGGTCCGACACGGACACCGTTTTGACCGAAAAATTACCTTTTTGCCCCTGTGTCCAAAATGGACTTATGGATAGGCTATCCTAGCTGATTTGACCATTCTGGACACGTTGGTGATGTTTGTTTCATCATCCGACAATATTTGTAGATATTTTCTCTGTGTATTACATTTTATTATAATTAATTCTTATTAAGTTTGTATTTCGGAATTAGTACAATGAAACTGATATCAGTCGATTCCAGTGATCTCACATCGCTGAAATTGGCAAGATGATCATGTGGATCACTGTGATAAGATTATTAACCTTACCATTGATTATCTTATCTCGATTTGCGTATCGTAGGTTTCGATGTACGAATAACGAGGTACAAGTTGATATTTTAATTCTTAGATTAGAGTTGATCATGTTTGACCAAGATATATGGTATCTTAGTAGGTAAATATTAGGAATAGTGTGCTTAGGCTAGTTTTGATCTCGGTTGACCAAGTTTGACTGCTTTGCCCAAAAATCAACTGTCAGTCAACACTTGGCCTAGAAATGTCTAGAACTTGACCAGAGTTGACCAGTTGATCAAATGTCAACTATAAGTCAACCTTTGACCCAGTTTGACCTAGTTTGACCTAGTGTGACTTAGTGTGACCTAGTTTGACTTAGTTGGACTGAGATTGACCTAGATTACATAGCTTATACTATATAATCCTGCCTAACACTGTTGAACCCTAATTAGCTTATATATATCTCATCTTTAGGTTTGTGGCATCACTCTGAGCATCGACCCTATTTGACAGCTCAGGACCGCAGGCGAGTACATTCACTGATAGTTTTTATTGTCTTAATATCTGCTATATCCGATTCAGTTGTAGTGTCTTACTTGATTTTCCGATACGATGGTTCACGGACTAGTATATGTTGGATCATGACATGAGGTATTGTTCCTGGATTTTTCTTGGTATATTGTTACATTTCCTGTCTTATTCCCTGTACTTGTATAGACACTGATTCCTAAGAGGGAGTAGCTACCCTCTTAGGAAATCTCGTGTCATGACGTGTCATGTATGGATCCATTATATTATTCGGGGATGGAGAATTATTAGGGGATATGTGATCAAAGCCACCCTGTCACTATATTCTTGTTACTTGTTCATAGCTTTCCATGGTGGCCGGCCTGATCCAGCTCCGTTGTTTACTTGTTCATAGCCGGTCAGATGGAAAGCCTGATCATGTTTCCCAAGCCGATCACATAACGCTCTAATAATTTAAGGCACATTTTATATTTATTTTATTATAGGAGGCTAAGTTCTATTCAGGAGAAGGGTTATAACCCCGGTCCTTGTTTGGTTTATGGGTTGTAACTTAGTTTTCGAATAGTTCCCAAGTCATCTTATAAATTGTCGTCATATTCAGTACTCACATCCTGTTATATATTTCATGTTGATTTTGTCTTGTATTTCACATGTTCTACATGCTCTTATGCTATACCTTGATTGGAGGCTAAGTTCTGTTCGGGAGAAGGGTTACAACACCGGTCCTTGTTTGGTTTACGGGTTGTAACTTGGCTTCTGAATAGTTTCCAAGTCATTATATATCTTTGTCTTGTATTTCATTATACTGTCTTTTATAGAATTTGTCAATTCATATGGAACTGCTGTTAGTGTTTGTACTTGCTCATTTTCCTGACAGGATAACCGTTGATGTTTATAGAGTACATGTTAGTTGATTGCTCTACCTTTTACGAGTATGACCAGGATAGAGTTTGATGAGACATTACCCCTGGAGCCCGTAGATGATATAGCCCCTGTTTAGACTGTTAGATAGGTTTGCCTGGAATGCGATCCAGCTAGTATTTTCAGGCTGTAGTTTTTATATTATATTTTGAGTCTCTGTGATGTGTTTATATCTCTGAGCTTGTGTTGGATCTTGAACTCCTTTCCAGTTTTCCTTTCTATCATATTTCTATTTCGTGCTATCTATCCTAGTTTGTCTTGTGATTGAGTTATGCCATATTATACCTCCGTACGGAGATGACAGGTACCCTTATATTTTGTCTAGTTGTAGTATTTATAGACGACCTATACAGTATTCTACCGCCGATTCTGCGGCGTAGTCTGGACGTAACCACGTACTCGTGCCCCAAATCAGGGTGCGGGTCGTGACAAGTAGGGCCTTAAAACCAAGAACACCCCCATCTTGTAGAATATGACAAAAATTGGAGTCCTATGATAGCCACTCCTCCATCGTTTCGGAAACCACGTTATGACTCGACAAATTATTCTTCGTTCGTATTAATCTTGTTGTCCTTTGATATTAAGATTTACTTTTAATTTCGAGGACGAAATTCTTATAAGTTGGGTAGAATGTAAAACCCCCTAAATTTTAATAATTTTACTTAAATTATATTTACAATATGTTTAAAGTTATGATCATTTTAATTTTGTTAATGTTTGGTAGCAAGTAAATGCCACTTGCATAGGTGAATTATACCAGTTTAGGTACTACATTGCAAAAAAAAGTATTTTATTAATTTTCTTTTAAATTTTATATCATTGTCATATTTATTTTCTAAGTTTACTAATTAGTCATATAATTCTTTCTCATAAATAAAAAAAAAAGAAAAAAAACGATAAAAAGGGGCCAGACGTACTACTCCTGCATGAACAGTGCATCAAAGGATCCGACCCCAAAGGCCTCGACCCAGACTTCATGAACAGCAAGTATATATATATATATATATATATATATATATATTTTTTTTTATATATATATATATATATATATATATATATATATATATATATATATTTTATATATTTTATATATTTTATATATATATATATATATATATATATATATATATATATATATATATATATATATATATAATATATATATATATATATATAAAAATATATATATATATATATATATATATAAATGCACATTCTAAACCTTCGGAAACAAAGCCGAACTTCAAAAGAAACCCTAGTCCCCGACTTATAGTCGCCATCTCCGACACCAAGCGACGCCCCACGCCTTTCTGCCACCACACGCGCTGCCCCAACCTCATCGGAGCACCGCCAGGACCGACCAAAATGCGGACAAGGGACAGCCACATAGCAGCAAACAGCGCTGCCGACCCGAACTTTTCAGGTATGGTTCTTCCACACCACGCCATCGATTCTTAAAGCGATTTATGATTTGAGAACACAAACGATAGGCCTTTGACCCCATTAGATCGTTTCGATCTAAATCGAAATAAAATCGAGTTAAAACTCGAGGCTAAAATAGAAAAAAAAATATATATATTTTTAAGCAGAGCCAAGAACAGCCCAGGCACCCAACTTGGAAAGCAGATCATTGTCGATCCTTCGACTGTTTAAAAATTGTGTTTGAATAAGGTCTTAGACAACCTAACCAAGATGGAAACCCCATTATTAGTTTTATTTCTAGTGGTCTTTACAGTAAGATAAGTCGGGGTGAAAATCGATAAAAACGTATTAAAATTGTTTTCTGAAACATAGAAAACTTCTCGATACGGCATACGCCCCGACAAATCGGACGACGTAGTCGCAAACTATACACATCGAAAGGCGCGTATAGATGTTTCTGACATGTGGAAACTGATGAAACTCGATTTTGTTGTCGTGCACGATGAAATCAGTACGTATCCGTTATGATACTCCCGTATCGATCTTTTGCAAACTTGGTCATAACTTCGTATACGTTCGTCGTATCAAGACGAAACTTGCACCACCAGGACCGTATCAAAATTCTGGTCCTTTGTGCCAAGTTTAGTCCGATTCTGGGAAGGACCGGAACGCCTATTTTGGCAGGCCCGCGATCGATCCAACGGGCAAAATTGTACACGGTCTGCCAAAATCCAACTTTGGACATACGGTTGGGTTCGTCTCCTCAAACTGGACCCATAGACATGTAGTTTGACGACTTCAGAGATCATAAATACTGGCATACGTTTCGATGCAAAATGGGTCCAACGACGGACATCGTTTTGACCCAAATTTACGATTTTGCTCCTGTTCCAGAATTGGACTTTTGGACAGGCATTTTCTAGATATATCTTTTACACCAAGAACGTTCTTGATGTTTATTTCAACATCCGAAGCCGTTCGTGGATTTTGAGATTTTACTTCCGACGTACTTGATTGTTAGATTGCCATTTCTGCACCGCTAGGCAAGATACCTTGCCACCTTACTATGTGATTTACTTATTCTTATTTTCAGTTATTTATATTCAGCATTACTTATATATGGTTAGTATTATATCAATGTGTGTCCAAGTCACACTTGGGTACAAGCGACACCATTGGTCGTTTTACTATTTTTGGTTTTATTCTCTTGCATTGACTTAGTCTAGTGACCACCCAGTTATGATGAGGTATTGGTATACCTCATACGGCCTTGACACATGATCAGCATGAGTTGTGAGTCACATGTAGGTCACATACTCGCGTAGCCGGCTGGCCACCGATACGTATGAAGCGTACGACGGTTAGGAGTAATAGCCAATAGAATTGCATGATAGTAGACTTGGCAGTTACTAGAGGTTCCTATAGGACATGGATGTGACCCTACTAGGCATTGGGTAAGGAGGACAGTTCCTTAACATATGGGCCACGTATGCACTTTCCTATTCCTGATCCTACTGGCCTCTGACATTCGATGAATGTTATACTTTGAGGTCCCTGGTATCCTGGTGGGACCATACCGAGTTTCCTATAGCCAGAGTGCCCATGAGTTGAAGGTTTGTTCTTAGTTGCACTATCACTGTAGAACTGGTAGGCACCCTATTGCATGTATCCCTTTATTTTCTATTATATATCACATTTTATATGGCATGTTCTTTATGTATCTTGTTACGTCCCTCTGAGGACATGGTGATCTCTCCAGGTGTGTGCTTTCATGTCTTTTTGTAGGTGCTCTAGCCAAGATCGTGGTCTTTCCTTTTTATCGAGGAGGCTTGCTCATAGATCGTCTATTGTTATTTTTATCTATCCTTTCCTTGTATTGTTCTTCTTATTTAAATGGTTGGTAGTGGATCTGTCTTCGCACAACTTTTGTACAGATGATAAATTCAGAGTTGGTTTTTATTATACATTTATTTTCTTATTGTGGATGAGATTAGTTGTCATGGTTTACTGTATTTTACAACTTATGTATACATACATGGATTCCATATATTGGAATATTCTTCGTATGTATACAGCTAGCATGTCTACGTACTTAGTCCTAAGTATTTTGGGACTGGGGCATTACAAAACTAGCAGGGCAATGGGCTCGGAGCAAGCGACTCTTATATAGAACTCTTCCTCCAAGACGCGCGCCACTGTATCTTGGACATCACTTCAAAAGAGTCCAATCCATAACGAGGAAAGGATCTCAATTCATTATCCCGCGATCCTGGTAAAGTTTCCCCAAGTAAAGTTCCCCAATTCTCATCCAACTCGGCCATTCGGCCGCTAGCCCGGTTCGTGCTCCGCAACGGGATTCAGGGCATTACAAAGGAAAAGTGTCAGACAGCTGGAGTATGCAAGAGTTATCGGGAGTTTGATGTATGCTACTACTGCCACAAGGACTGACATAGCTTTCGTCGTGGGAATGCTGAGTCATTTTATGAGCAACTCAGGCATTGAGCACTGGAAAGCTGTGAAACGGGTTATAAGATATCTCAAGAAGACTCAGACATATGCACTGCACTACAACGGAGATCCGCCGGTAGTAGAAGGGTTCAGTGATGCCAGCTGATGCTCAGAGTTGGAGAACGTGTCAGATCCCTATTTTGAAAATAGGCATCCGACTGTATTTAATATTTTTGGTTATTTTAAAATTTTGTATTGTTTTAAAATTTTATTAATTATGGAGTGAGCATTGTTAACTTCCTGGTCAGGATTATTTCTATTTCTATTTTGCTATTATTTATTATTATTGCTATTGTTACTATCATCATCAACATTATTTATTTATTTAAATAATCTAACCTATCCAAACCCCTACCTAACCCCTCACATCACTCTCCCTCATCCCTCTCTCCACTCATTCACTCCCTCTCTCATTATCTCTCTCTCAGCTTAGAGAGCAACACCCCCCCAAAAGCTCAGCTCTCTCTCCACCCTCACCGCCAGCTCCGGCCACCACCCTCACCGTCAACTTCCTCTCCCCCTCACTGCTCTTCCCCTCCCTGGAGAGCAGCCACCTCACCCGAGCTCCCTCGTCTCCGACCGCCACCACTGCCTCCACTGCTCCCACCACCACTTCGCCCCGGCCACCGCCGGCCGCCACGACCACTGCTGCCACCATCATCGTCATCTTCAGCGCCACCACCATTTCCAGCCACCACTACCCCCACTTTAGCCATGGCCGCCTCCGCCCTTGGCCGCCGCCACCGACCTCCAGCCCCGCCCGTGTCTCGGCCACCGCCGCCACCACCATCGTCGCCATCTCCAACCTCCTCCCGCCGGTGAGTCTCTCCTCCGGCCTCCCCTCTCTTCCTATATCCTCCGCCTGGCCGACCCCATGGCCGCCGTCCACTTCGGCAGCACCCTCGCCTCCTTGCGTCTCCTCCCCCTCTCCGTTCTTTCCTGGCGCAGCCATCCTCCGTCGGATCCCGACCCCGCCTGGCCAAACCCCCAACAGCTCCTCCGCCTCTCCGCTTCTTTCTTCTCGGCGACCGTCGCCTCGGGAACGGTGCCACATTGGGCAGCGGGACACCCTTGGACCCCGCGCTGCTCGGGCAGCGTGTTCCCCGGGCCACGTGTCTTGGGTCACGTGTACTCGGTTCGTGCGTTCCTTTGTTTTTCGTGTTTCTCGGGATGCGTGCCCCTTGATTTATGTCGTCTCGGTTTGTGTGTACCTAGATGTGCGTGCCGTCTCGGTATTCGTGTACCTCGATTCCCGTGCTACCTCGGTTTGTGTATTGTCTCGATCCTTGTGTCTCGGTCTTTGTGCCTACCTCATGACCCGTGCTGCCTCGATACGTGTACGCACCGATTTACGTGCCGTACCGATTTGCGAGTCATATTGTATCTTGTGTTGCCTCGGTTTGTGTGCAAGCACCGATTTGTGTGCTCGCTCCGATTTGCGTGTCATATTGGTCTCTGTACCGTCTCGATTTGCATGCACGTCTCGATTTGCATGTCGCATTGATTTGTGTGCTATTTTGATATTCGTGATTTTCTCGACCCACGTGTGCGTCTCAATTTACGTACACGTTGTCTTCTGTTCATCTCGATCCTCGTGCGCGTCTCGATATGCATGCACGTCTCGGTTTACGTGTCCGTATCGATCTGCGTACCTCGGTTTCCGTGCTAGATCCCTGTACTGCTTGCGGGACCCACACGGTATAGCCTTCTGCCATCTCTTGTGATTATTCTATTATTTTATTATTTGGTGCTGATGATTATTTATTGTGTGTTCTGAGGATCTCGATTGACGTGTTAGCTTGGATCGCGACTGTCGAAGACTTGCTTACCTAGCCGAGCCCTCTAGGAAAGTATCCCTTGCTCATCGACGGCTCTTGCCCTCTCTCCTGGATTTTATTGCATTTTAATTTGCTGTAATTGTAAATGTATAACCATGAGTAGTGTAGCCTAATAGTAGAACTGCCATGATGATAACTTAGGATAGCTTGTTCCGATACCGGGATAGACCGTATCGGACAACTCGGATGGGTCATCCACACCTCCGAGGACACGAGCACGACTCACTTGTATGGATTGTCCCCATATGCCCCGTGTCCGACTCGCAGTCGGGTAACGGCTTGGCTAACTGTTTCTGTGACTGTGTTTGTGGCTTGGACATGACTGTGGGTCTTGGTGCGCCCTGCGTGACGATTCTTGCTGTATATGTTGGCTTGGCGCCCAGTACGCATCGTAGTGCTGCTGGAGGCCGAAACTTAGTGTTCTCGGCTATCGATTTGTTCCCAGTACGCATCGTAGTGCTGCTGGTAGCTGAGACTTAGTGTTCTCAGCCTGCGATTTTGCGATTCTGCAGCGGGTTACGTCGAGTGGTTTAGCCCCTATTCGTAGGGTGCTCCCATCCAGATTACAAAGGAGACTCTGCCGGATTTTTCCAGAATTCCCGGTTGGGAATTTGGTTCGAAGGATTGGGCAGAACCATTCCCTTGGTTTGCGGGACTGAATTCATGCATGTTCTTCTTGGTATAGCATCCCTGATCTCATTGCCTGCTAGGTAGACTCTCGACTAGATTAGTCGCCTAGCGTCTTGACATGTCTTGTTCGCCGGATTGTGTAAGAAGAGCGGTTCTACTCGGGTGAAGGTCTGCAACCCTGGTCCTTGTTTGGTTTAAGGGTTGTGGATCTGATCCAGAGTGGTTCACGCAATCCTTGCCTTTTCGACGGTATCACCCATTGGGCTCTTGACCTGTGACCCTTCTTTTAGATGGTGTTCTAGCTTAGTCTGTTATCCCATTGTCTGTCCTGTCCGCCGGATTGTGTAAGAAGAGCGGTTCTACTCGGGTGAAGGTCTGCAACCCTGATCCTTGTTTGGTTTAAGGGTTGTGGATCTGATCCAGAGTGGTTCACACAATCCTTGCCATCTTCCGACGGCATTGATTAGTGTTGACCCATGTGTTGGGATTATAATCTTATTCGAGGATTGACTATGAGGAGATATGATATTGAGATAGTGATAATGGTAGACTAAGTGGATTCTTAGATAGTGTTGCTAGTTCTTTGGTGATGTTCTAATTTGATCAGATATGTATTGGAGGACTTTTGGATTTTGATATTGGTACGAGTGTCTCGCAGAACGAATAGAATATCGAGGGTATTATTATATGATTTTTACTCGACTTCCCAAACGTCCAAACTGGGTACCTTTGTGTATTCCGGTACTTGGGGAAACCTGGTTTGATTGCTATGTCTTGGTAGTTGAGGGGCTTGTTTTCTAGTGGCTTGTGATCATTGACTTGGAGGATTCTTGTGAGTCAGAGGGCCTAGCATTGTTAGGGGGATGAGCGTGGTATTTGGTGGTTGTCCTTATTGACGTGATATTCACTCCATCATGGATGGAAGACTCTTGATAGATTAATTTGGTGGATAGACCGACTTGATGATTGGAGCTGTAGGCTCCCATATAAGTTTGAGATGATATTGTGGTAGAGGTTCTGATCTTGTACTTAACCTGATATCCATGCCACGATGTGGGCAGATGATTTCATGTGACTGACAGATTTTTCCTTGTTCCTGACATGACTACCTGTATCCGTGCTATAAGTCCAGCTTACCCTTTGAGGTACTGGCCCTGACCTTGCACTACGGTGCCCTTGTCTACTGGCACTTTGAGGTGCTACCTCCATGATTATATGGCATTACGATGCCATCTTGACATTCTAGCTATATTATATGATTACCTGCACGGGTACCTTAGTAGTTGGCCTATAGTCTTAGCGTGGTTAGGATTGCTTGCTTGCTTGTTGCATAACACTAAGGATGAATCACAACTGGGACTATAGGTGCCGAGGTTGATTCTTACTTAGCGTTCCCGTACTGAGGTACGACATCTATGAGGGTGATCATGTGACCACGACATGTGACCCGGATAAATGTATGGTTAATCTAGGCAACTTAAACTGGTAGAAGCATTGGGGGGGAACAGAATCCCGAGATCGTGCATTACCAGCCTTATCCCAGACATTAGTCATGACCTGCAGGCTGGCCGCCACGGATATTGTTACCATTCGTACTAGTGGATGGCAATATCCGGCTACTTATGTACTATACATTATATACATGGCATGCTCGGCACGGTAGCCTTACGAGGGACCGGTGGTGACATGCAAGCCCGGTGGCCTTACGAGGGATCGGTGCTCTTCTTACATGCTATACTTGGCCTCGCTAGTCCTGCTGGGACGGCACGATCTGAGGATTCCTATATTGCATTGTTGGGGTAACCCAACCTCCACATAGACAGCCGTAGGCATTTGAGTAGCCGCTTATTTATATAATTGTTTGGCTTGTTGCTTGCTAAGCTGGCTGGCACGTAACGCTCTCCCGGTACAGTAATTTATTCCCTTGTTCTTGTTTGATGTAGGGATGAGTTACTGTTCCGATGACAGACTACGAGTCCCAGTTGGCAATGCAAGCATTAGTGGATGTTAGGATGACTGTGATGATTGTTGGTTACTTACGTATTAGTAGTTGGATTGCTGCCTTATATTATGTAATCGTGCGTTGGTACCGCATGATCCCTTACCTTATTTACTGTTTTTAGATACTATTTATGTCATATTTTATCCTGCTAGTTTTCTTCGCCCGTCCTTGAGCCTTCCTTTCTGGTACTTGCTGCGGTTGGCCTGACCAACCCTGGATTGTTCCCAGATTGCCTGAGACCGACCCTGTGGATCTTCCAGACTCGACTTGGAGCATGTGCTTCAGTTCCCGACCATGCTAGGAACTGTGGGAAGGTATACTAGTCTACATTATTATTCTGTATTGTGGATTTTCTGATTATCATATGAGTATTCCCTGCTTTCCATATGATTATCTCTCTTGAGGTTGTTTCATTGTGATTTGCCTGTGGACATGAGATCGGATTTAGGCCATAGATTGATTGCATGCTAGGATACCCAACAAGACTTGACAGCCGTCATCACGGTATAGCGTATTCGTACCTTATACGGTGTAGCTGGCCTACGTCCGTCCCCGTATTTTGGTACTGGGACGTGACAGAACGAGAGGTCCACAGGTGGATTTATTTTCACAATGGGTGTAGCTGCTATATCGTGGAAGTCGAAGAAGCAGACTATGCACTTGCGGTCATCCATGGAATCTGAGTTCTTTGCACATGATACCGTAGCGGAGGAAGCAGAATAGCTTCGGGAGCTCATGTATGATCTTCCAATGGTTGGGGCACAATTATCGACAATTCCGATATACTGTGACAACCAGGCGACTGCGGGATAGCATCAAATGACATCTTCAATGGAAGAAGAGGACTGTGATATTGAAGCACAGGGCAGTACACTATCTCATCAAGAGAGGCGTTATTGCAGTGATTGATGTTCAGAGTCAGGAAAACCTGGCAAATCCATTCACCAAGGGCCTCAAGCGCCAACTGGTCGATGACACAGCAAGTAAAATGGACTTGAAGGCATTCTGATATTGTGTTATTGTAATCCTACCATAAAGTTTTATGTTATTAGTTCAAGATAAATATACTAGGCATCTAGCTTTTGGTTCAAGGGAGGACCATTAACTGGAAAAATATCAAGAACAGTTGGTACATGTCCTCTATGGCATGGAGAGGTGACAGACCTACAACCACTGTTGTCTACTATTATTTTCTGCAAAAGACGGATCCTGTGGGAGGTTGGCTTAAACGCCTTAATGAGTTCTCAGGTAGAGTGAATGCTTTGTGTACTTTACAGAAAGCATGGTAGTGCAGCACTACAAGGAGTGAAACTCCATGCTACAGTGGGGTGACTCCACCAAGAGGTTCCCGAAAGGGGTAATGCCTCGGCTTTGCGATCCAAGTCACAGCGGAGTAGCACCGCAAATAGGCAGGTAGACTAATGTTGTATGATGAAATTAAAGAGGGGTAGTCAACACTACAAAGGTGAGGTGTTCCTCATGTCACAGTGGCATGACACCACGATAAGGTACCCGAATAGGGGTAAAGCCTCGGTCTTGCAAGCCATGTCGTTGCGGCGTAACACCGCAAGGGCGCCTAAGGCTTCATGCTGGATAGTATGGCACTACAAAGAGACTGTAACCTCATGCTACAGTAGTATGACACTACGATGAGGTTCCCGGTAGGGGTAATGCCTCGGCCTTAGGCCATGTCATAGCGACGTTGCACCACAAAGGAAGCGCAAGGCTTCATGCCATGTCTCTTTAATAAAGAACTCACCTATAGTGTATGGACAGAGATAGTAGGCCGTCTCTTGAAGGTAAACTTATAGACGTCTAAAATTATACACTGAAACCAGGCTGGCATAGGGCCTTTAATGTGCAGTATGAAGCACATGTAACTACATTGTGTGAGTGGAAAGAATTTCAGCTATAGTACAAAATTCAAGGCTTAGTCCATTCTTAGTCTGTTATTTGACCCATGTGGGAAGATTCAAGTCGTCAGCGACATCTCTCCTAATGCGTGATGGACAGTTACTGTGGGGAACAATCAAACCCATATATTAAGATATATGGGGGATTGTTGGAGCTTTTCTATGACATGTAGAGAGCTTGCTCTCAATATGCCTTGTGAAGTTTAGTTCCGTATTGGAAAAGCAACATGAGGTATCTCAACATATACACTTGGTATGTGTTGTTGGGATACGCACATGAGGTGGTAACCTTAAGGAAGGAATCATGTTGGTAATTTTACTAGGAGGCAAGGCTAAGACTCCATGGTAAGCTTAATGCTTTTTGCTATTGGCATTTATTCCATTGGAGCTAAGTCCCGTAGTGGCTTAGCGACTCGGACTCGGACTCGAGCTCATGGGCTCATTACGCGTAATATGGCATTTTGTTGGCACACTTTGTACTTAGCACGACAGCATCGTCGCTAGGCGCATAGTGCGCTTAAGTTGCACTCATTGTGCGAGCCTCTTGTGTAGTCGTTCGTGCGCCAGTTCGTTCGGCCAGATGGCATGCCAGTTGGCGCAGCCAGATGGTACAGCAGTTGGCGTTGTAGTTTGTACGACGGTTGGCACAGGTTCCACATATTGCACAGGTACGCTCGTTGGACGTATTGCACAGGTGGCGCTGATGGCTGTGCGCACGTTGTGCAAGTTACGATAGTGGTGCTGTGTGTACTGTGCGCGTGTTGTGTGCGGTACGCAAGTTGTGTTGTTGGCACTGCGTGTGCGTGTTGCACGCGGTGCGCTGTTGACGTTGTGTGCGTGGTGCGCGCATGGTGTAGTTGGCGGTATGGGCATATTGTGCATATGCCACGTGCTGTGCGCCATTAGCTCAGGTCGTGTCTGTGTACGATTGAGCACTTACAGCATTTTTGGGATAGTTTCTTCCCACATCCCGAACATGTTGCTAACTGGGCGGTTACAGAGCGAGGCTATAAAAGCTTCTCTGCTCTCACTCTCACTCTCACTCTCTCTCTCTCTCTCTCTGAACACAGAGTACACAAGTGTTTCTTAACACAATTCCTTACGAATTCCTACAGAGTTTGAGAGAGAAGAGACAGAGCACTAGTGCCACTTAGCGCAGGAGTCCGCTGCCATCCAAGGAGTCAAAAGAGCAGAGTGTTCCAAAGTTTCCCATCGAACTTGATGGTTCTTGTACGCTGTTCGTGTGGGGCGAATCAACCTTTGAGTACTAGTGATCATTCACCCCAGCTGGCTATTTTTTTATCCATCGCCTGTCATCGCTGTTGTTGCTAGCAATTCGATTAGTAACTTATTTTTAGAAGTAATATATTTGTTTGTTGTTGTTACAAAATCTTTTTAGATTTTCGTAACCCAGAATCCTCCAAAGTTCTCTGTTGTGCACCTTCTTTGAAGTGTTGCATCGAAACATTGTTTTTACAATCGTTTCTTTTCTCAGTTTTCTATCAAAAATTACGCCCGGGGACTAACTGATATTTCCACCGCCATCTAAACCCAAACAAGCACCCACCGTACATATTTTCGTGTCCAACTCTCAGACATGATCACCAAAAACCACAGGACTCAATTCTCTGTGTTCGACATGGACACGTCCAACATCCGAAACCCAAAACATAGCATTATATCAAAAAGAAAACCTACCTAATTTCACCAAAACCCTCGTACTGCCCACATCCGTCTCCGCCGTGACACCTGGCTGAGTGGAACAACTCATCGCCACTAGCGGGTCAGCCACATCTGGCGCTCCCTCCAGGCGCCAATCCAGTGCTCCTTTCCGCCGGCACCGACTCCGAGACCCAGGCTCTCCGACGAGCAATCGTCGCGACCTCGACCTTCCCCCGAACCGTCGAGCCCGTTCGAGCCAGCAGCTCCGTCGGGGCCGTTGACACCACCCCGCCGAACCTCCTCTTCATTCGCGATCGCTCCGCTTCCGTCCCGACGCCGTGGCTCCCACTCCGCACGGTCGGTTCCCAAAAGCTCGGTGAGGACTATTTTTTTTCTCTCTTCTTAAATCCCTCTTTTCTAATTTCTCCTTATTGAATCACTCCCTCTCTTTCCAAATAAAAAGTAGCAGTAAATAAATCCCTCTCTCGCTGTTGCATTGGAAGCGTTGAAGGCAGATAGAATATTTAATACTTTTTTATAAGTAATTATATTAGGTAAGTATACAAACATATGTTAATTAATGGTAGTTATTCTTATAATTATTGTCAATAATATTATTATTACTATAGTCATGAACTTTGTTATTTATATTATTAATATATTAATTAAAATAGTCATTAGATTTTAACTATTATAGTGTTGACTAGGGGTGTGCATCGGTCGGTGGTCGACCTATTTGGTCCCAACCGAAGTCGAACCGAAGTTAATCGGTTTAAAAATAAACAAAATCGAACCAAACCAACCAAATGGTCGGTTCGGTTTTAAAATCGGCCGACTTGGTTCAGTTTGGATAGGTTCGACTTGGTCGGTTTTGATCACATAAAAAAATAGACTGTATGTTTTTTCTTTTGTGAAACCTCAGTCAACTTCCACTTTGCAACAGGAAATACAATTCAGCAGCTTCAATTCAACTTGCACTTTGCAAGTGGAGAAAAATGCCAATTATACATAAAAAATCATATACATTCAACCAAAAGCCCCTTTCATGTGCACATGAGGAATTAGAAAAGAATAGGAGCCGCCAGCACTCCTCTTTGAGACTAGAGAGAGAGAGAGAGAGAGCTCTTTCAACTTTAACTTGATAAATGGTTGTGATGTGAATAAATGAACCAAACCAGTATAATACAACCCAATGAACCCATACCCAGCCGGCCAACCCTAATTATTTAACAAGGATTTGGTTCGATTCGGTTCGGTTTAGACGGTTTTTGGCATAACCAAACCGTAAACCGAACCGAACCGGTCGGTTTTGAAAAAATTGAAGCCGAACCAAACCAACCGAACCATCGGTTTGGTTTAAAACCAATCGGTTCGGCTTAGCTTGGTTCGATTTGGTCGGTTTAACTTAATTGTGCACAGCCCTAGTGTTGACCAGTAATTGAATTAATTCTTTTGGTTGGCTTTATCATTATACAACATCTAGTATATTAATTTTGGCTTAGTAGCAAATAATGTTATTATTAGTTATTTGAAGATTATATTATTATTTTCTCAAAATATATATGTAACAAAAATATAGTTTTGCATTTGGTCTTATATGGACTTCGAAGCTAAACTGTTATCATATATTTTATGGTATTTTAAAATAGTTTTTGCCCGAAAAATATTATCGTTGTATCTTTCTATGTATTAAACTATAGTTTTGTCCTAAAAGCAATCTTCTAGAGTCTCAAGGTATTTATCTAAATTTATTTCCAAGAACGATAAATATTTTCCAAAATAATTTCATATATCTATAAGTATATTTCAATGGGCCTATATGCATATAAATACTTTTGGGCTAAATAAGTCTCTTGGAATTTTGTATCTCTAATGTGTTTCTAAATAAAATATAGATATTTTCTTAATATTAATATAATTTCTAATACTATAAAATTGTTTTCCAAACATAGTACATATATTATTTATTTACGAATTCCTATTCAATCATAAGTCATGACCGTAACTAATCGTATTCCTATTCTCTTGCCAATTCGGACTCCTCCACATCGACCCTAGCCAAATGGACTATACTGGACCCAACAGGATTATCAGTTTCACCCGCCAAGGACCCCTGACGAGTACATTTTCTGATAGTTTTCACGTTTAATAACTTCTATGATTCATGTATTTAGTATTATTTTACATTAATTTTTTGTTCGATTCTCAACACGATTGTTACACAGGGTTAGTATTATGGATTTCATACATGCGTCATATTTTTCCATGTTCATAACTGATGAATGATTTTCGTGTTCATGACCTGTTTGAATCCATTAGTACTAGTCGAGTGGGGAAATACATTAGTAGACATGTAAATATACCAAAAAATATTCTATTAGTCTAACGTGGAGAATAGCAGCCGCACACGACACGTACAGTTGTCCAGATCTTATCCCTAGTCGTTTACATGTCGAAAGTGCTATTTCAACACACTAGATTGGCGCATTTTTCTAGTTGTACCTTATATATTGCTGGTTGCATGTCTTATCAGCTTTAATACTGTTCTCACTTGTCATTATTAGCATGCTCATTTGCTTTTACTCTATGTTCCTGTCCACAATTTCATGCTTAGCTGTTCATCATGTATTTTATTATTATTTATTATTTTATAGACTTTGTCAATTATTGGAACTGCTGTCAGAAATATACTCGTTTCATTCCTGACTAGAAAACATTTTACAGATAATCTCCTGCTATATTATGCTTTGTACCGTTGGGGGAGACATGGGTACATGCCGAGGTCAACCCTAGAAGACTAGTTAGATGTGTTAATAGTCGCTTTCAAATTTTGTAAGAATATTGTATTTTATTCAAATGTAATGATGGAAATATTGTAAATGATTTAGTTGTTGCGAAAGAGCAAATAAAGATATATTTTATTAACACTTGTTTATTGCGGGCTAGACAGCGTACTACCGTCGACACTGTGACGTAGGCTGGTTGCATACGCAATCGCATCACAAAAAGCGGGTGCGGGTCGTGACACATTATATCACGCCAATGCTACTGACCATTTGCCATAAATATGATAGGATCAGGAATGTACGGACATATAACAGGCAGGACCGGGTAGCACGGAGAGTCGCAACGCAGTGAAATCATATAGATTGTACCTCAGTACATACTTAGAATAGTACCAGCACGTATATATCTATAATATCCACCAATTTTTTTAACCGTTATTGACCGCCAATGGTATAACTTAAAATTCCATCTATTTTCTTTTAAATTTTAAATTCATTCTTCAAAACTTTAAAATTTAAATCAATTTCCTCAATCGTAAGTTTTAAATTCCAAGTGATGAAATTTAATTTCCATTTCCAAAATATTCTTATCCTCAAGTCAATTTTATATCCTCAAAAATTATATATATACATTTCTCTACTAACCTCAATAAGTCATATTTATTTTCTAGAAATCTTCAAAAGTCAAAACACTTTATTTTCTGAATCTTATAAATATATTTTTTTGATGGCCTTGTGAGCATCACCTAGCAATCTCATCATTAACATGAAAAATAAAATTTCTAACATTATTCGGAGTTGATAATAACGCTACTACCCAACTTAGAATGCACTAATCCTTCACACAAGATCATACATTTAAAAAATATTCGATGGTGTTCATTGTTCCTCGAAACATGCATTCGTAACTGAAAATATCCTCCAATACTATCTAAATTTTCAAAGTATTTCTCATAGGCAAGTAATTGACCTATGTGGCATATATTAGTGTAGTCATCTTCCTAACCTCTATTAAACATAAGAAATAAGATTTACAGTAGAAAGAAATCGAGCAAGATGAAATCATGATAGTCAAAGGAGAGTTCGAGGACGAAATCAACGAAGGAGATCAAGCATATGGATGCGATCCTAGACTCTAATCCTATATGCAGGCTTACTTGGTACAGTGATGTAACCAAACAATATATTCGTAGACCTGCATGGGCCACCACAAAAATATGTAACACCTCAATCCCAAAATACGTAGGACTATGTACGTAACATGCTAGCCATATATTAAATACACGTAAGCTGTTAATGTAGTATATAGATAGTCATGGCTCACTAAATCTTATCCACAAAGATAAAAGAATAAAGATATTATAAAATTAATTATGAAATATTGTTGTACAAGTTGCTGGATGGAGACAAATCCACTACCAAGCATTAAACTAAAAGAAATAAACCAATAACAAATAAAAGAATTTGCACAAGCAGCTAAGGATGATTCAAGAATAAGTCATCTTCGATAGAAAGAGAAGATCACGATCTTGGCTTGAACTTCTACGGAAAATGATGAACATCTACACCTGGTGAGATCACCAGGTCCTCAAAGGGACGTAACAAGATACAGAAAAATATGTCATATAAACTGAATATAAATGTCACAAAGTCATAAAAAGTAAAATATTCTGAATCATAACATAGTCCAGTATCCCATCATCGAAACAGTAGACCACCACTACAACCAAACAAGGACAAGAGGTGGCACACTATTTCAGAATGTGACACTACCCCCATGCCATGATTGGAACAGAGTGTGACAACATCAACTAAGGTCACTTAACCTTTCTACTGCGAACATGCAGTTAAGAACAAACCTTCAACTCATGGGCACTCTGGCTATATGGGTTTGCCATAATCCCCTCTCTAGGCACCAGTGGCCTCAAAGCATGACGTTTCCTCGAACGTCAAAGGCCAGCAGGAACAGTAAAGGGGGGTAGTCATACCCGTTATCTCCAACGGAGCTTCCGAGTAAAAAGGGAAGTGCATACTTGGCCCATATTGTAAGGAACTGTCCTCTCCAGCCTATGTACATTTTTATGTCGTATCCACGACACTGTACCTCTACTAACTGTCAAATCTCCTATCACGCATCTATTAGCAGTTATACCTAACACGTGCGCACGGGTGATCATCCAACACACAAGTTACCCTTATATGCTACTCATAACTCACACACATCTCGTGGCACATCTGTGACAAAGTTTATCAAAATACACTAAAGAAATGGTAGTCCCTTAACCCTAGGTCCACATGCACAACGATAAAAATGTGACTAACACTATTGCAGCATATATAACTTGAAGCACAATAAAGTAAACCATAAACATTAAACATGGATGCAACTGGATGAACTAGAAATCGACAAATAATAAATATGTTGTAACTAAACAATAAAGATGCAGAATATATATAAGAAGTAGATATGGAAAGATATCTTGCATGGTAGTGTGCGATGATTTGACAAGTCCCCATTTGTCAAATAGCCATGGTCGATGTGAAAGGGTCTGAATTCGCGAGATAATAAAAATGCACGATTAGTCACAATCAGCGACGATAATCGTAGAGAGTTTGGGTAAAAAGATACCTATACTATTTTAGAAAATATTTATAATATTTGAAAACTAGATTTTATTAGTCAAAATATGTTTTTTAATAAATACTTGAAAATCTAAAAAATTATTTCGGACTAAAAACTCTAGGTTTCTCAAAATAGAAATTTTAGGAAGAGAGCTATATTTTTTTATTAGTCCAAATACTTTTAAGTAACTATATGTAAAAAAATCATTTTAGGTCAAAACTATAATTTTTTTCAAATATACTTATCAGTTCAAAGGCTATAACTTGAAATAGATATATATATAAGTAATATAATAATATATTTTAGGGCTCTAATCCCAAATTCTGAAATTACATAAATATCTCTAGCCCTATACTACACATATAATTTTAAAATTAATATATAATCCCAAAATAAATAATAATAGCATTAATAATAATATTATTATTAATCACAATGATAAGTATAATAAACAAATAACAATAATAATACTAATGATAATAATAATAATAATAATAACAATAATACTTAATACAACAGTAATTACTATTGTTCCAAATAAAAATAAAATAGTAAAAGAAAATAAAACATAGAAATAAAAAGAACAGTGATTTAGAGGGACAAGAAGAAGAAAGGAGGGAGAGAGAGAGTGAGAAAGTGAGAAAAGGGAGAGAAAGAAAAGAAGAAAGAGCGGGAAAAGAAGAGAGAGGCGGAGGAAGAGAGATGTTGCATAAAGAGAAAGGCGACTTGCTCACCTATGGGTCGACACCGGAGGACCAGTCGACGTTCACAGACACGACGGCTGCCGAAGAACGAGGCAACAGAGAAACGATGAGCGCTGGTCTCGTCGCCGGTCGGCGGGATAAAATACGGCCATAACACACATGAAAATGGAGGCACGAGGAGGGCTCGACACCGGCTGGGTGGTGATGCACGTGGGGCACTGGGCTCGGCCAATGGCTGGCACCGGATAGGTACGATGTCGTTGGCCGACCGGGGGCGATGTGCGTGGCAGATATGGAGAGGCCGATGCAGAGGTGGCTTACGGAGGGACAGGACCGGATCTAGTAGCAGGGCTCGATCTCGCCGTCGGTCGACGCAACAGAGGGTTGATGCGAGGCGGAGGACAGGTAAAAGGGGTTCTCTATTTTGTTTTTATGATGGTGATGGCGGTGGTGGCCGAACCAGCAGTGGTGGCCGGTAGTCGTAGGTGATGGTGGTGATGCTGAAGGTGGTGGCATCATTCGACCGGGGAGGCTATTGCCAGTGGTGTTGTGGGAACGGAGGTTTCGTGGCTGGGTACGACGAATTGGTGGTCGAGTGGCTAGGATTCGCTAGGCGGATATGTGGCCGCGGAGAGGTGGAGGAGAAAAAAGTGGTGGTGACAGTGTTACGGTCGGGTGTGGCCTGACACTAGGGGGTGGTTGGTGACGGCAGATTCAACAGGGAGCGAAAGGTGATGGCCAGCGGCGCTGGGACGTCGTCGCGACGGAGGAAAATAGGTTGGTCAGTTGGAGTAGGGTCAGATTTTTTTTCCTTTTGTTGTTGTGTAGTGTCTTGTGACGGACACAAAAAAGGTACAGATTAGATGTATCCGGTGTGTTGGACATGAAGATGGCCTACTGTATATTCGTATTAAAAATTGGACATAGTGGAAAGATACCCGGGGTCTGACCGGAGGCTATTACGACGAACAAGAAGAAAGTGGTGGACACGGACACGATGCACACACAATGGTGATGACTATGGTGGAGAAACAATGGCAAGGCTCCCCTATAAATAGGGTAGAGAAATTCTACTTAGATAAGGATTAGGACTGCTCTAAACCCTACTAGATAATTTTCACATTTAATTTAAATCAATTTGAAACTAAATTAATAAAATCTAAATTCCAATTTAAATCACCACAATTATTTAAACATTAATATCAATAAATTTAAATTGTATTTTTATAAATTAAAAATAATTTCAAATAAATTTCTAAAATCAAATTTATAAATAATACATGAATTTATTTTCATGTACATCGCATGCAAAATAGTACATATTATTTACAAAAGAAAACATTAGTTTCTAAATTATTACTATAACAAATAAATTAGTTTTTATATAATAAATATAAAAATAAAGTTTGGCAAATCTCGTGCGAAATTTTGTATACACCAACAAAAAAGAAAAATATTGTCCACCATATATATATGGAAACAAAATATTATTTTCTATATTTATTAAAAATCTAGAATAAAACTTTCGTATAAAAATTAACAAATATATTGTACATACGTATTCATCCGCAAGATACGAATACAAGAAGTAAATAAATAATAATAATAAATCTATAGTAAAAATTTTAGGGGTTTACAGAGGGTCCTTTTCATAAAAATGCGCACAATATGTTGTTCTTCTTCCTGAAAACGGCATAAAAAAGCTCAAAACTTGTTTTAATCCTAAATTCCTCAATACAACTCAAAATCCAATGATTCAAAGGTCAAAATTGTATAGAATGAAATTTTCTACAACATAGAATAATTATTTTTCAGAAATACTAAGGTTTAATAGATCAAATCTGTCACGCCCCAGAACCAGAATACCGGAGAGCGGAGAAGTGACTCAGCCAGCTACATAGTACGGGTAGATGAATATCTTATAATACGATCAATACTATCTAAAAGACGAGGGGGTGCATACTAAATGAAAGTCTTACTAGGGTTACTCGACAACTATTGTCTCAATCATTCAAACAAGAAGCAGTAATAGAGAACATGTAAGATAAAGCAGTAAGGTGTCCCAAACGCTCAGTCAAAATATTCTTGAGACCTGCTTTACAAAATATATCCAGATGATATGACAAGGTATACACAATCGTTATCAGCTACAGTCTGACTTAGTTACAATTATGTAAAGTAAGCGCAAGACAGTCCGACTAACATGTCGGTGCCAAGCGGCAAAATATAAAGTAAGTAGTAAAATGAGCAGGGAAGCAAGGAACCCACTCGTGTCCTCCTGCGATCATCCCTCTAGTATTGACCATCTTGGAGGTGGAAGTAAGCTGAGTACTCGGGAACTGGCTCTAAATCTGGCCGTACAAAACCAGAGAGGTTAGACCTCAAATAGTAAGTATCACAAGGAAGCACGACATGAGAATTAAAACCAGTAGTAAGAGTTAAGAATATGATAAATAAGTCCCCGCTTACTACTGGGACTCACACAACATCACGGCACTTCGAACCAACTTTCCAACCAAACAAGGATAGAAGTTGACCCGTCATGTCCTGACATTCTGATCATCTCAGTTATTCAACGAAGTAAGTACAATACACAAACAAATCAATTTAAACGGCAATACAACTACTACGGCTTGCTAACTGTGAGTTCCAAGTTGTCCTGAAAATATGCAATAAGGGATTCCTCAGTTCTTACTATGTACGAGCAAGGCTAGTCTATCCAATAATCAATTACGCCAATCATGAATTAGACGAGTCCCAACGGGACGTCCGTCATCAATATATGTAAAAATATAAGAAAATACCACTCCCTACTCGTGTGGCAGATTTACAGTATCTGTGGGAACCAGCCGACATGTCGGGGTACTATTTGTCCCGAGATGGCCGCCATATAAGAACTCGGAAATCTATTTTCTCCATGAAATCATTATTTTATTTAACTTAACAGTCCCTATGTTAATTGAAATCTCATGCCGTGGATCATGGTCATTCAGAATGAGTACTTTCGTATAGAGTACGATATGCATAACTCTATAACGATGCCCATGTGGTTAGGTTGTATGTCTTACATAGCGTAATACAACAATCGAACCTAGCCACGGAATAATCATGCCTTGATTGTAAGGTACACATACTGCTTTTATAGAAACAAGTTGAAGTCTGCACGTGTCCATATGCCCATGTTCGGGATCGGCTAGTCGATTGCAATGGTTCCAGTTTAATATGAACGTGTCTCATTTAATTTCAATAAGACGACTAGCCAGTCTCTTAGTTCCAACTAGGAACACATGATCAATCATTAGTCAAGGTAACAATCAATGTAAATTTGTGATAAGGCATGAAAGTCAACTAGCATTTGGTATGGTCGAGTCTATAACTCTCAGGGTTAAGTTCCAGTCATTCTGGGCATCCATAAACCAATCAAGACACAGGGCACATTCCACACAATAATATGTATCAACATAACATGATTATATCGAGTTTATGTCAAAAGGCGTAAGGATATAATAAGGGGTGCCATGCGCCCAAGGAGTACGCATAAAAATGGAGTTACGCGTAAAGGAATAACATTTACGCATTTACTAATACGCGTAAAGAAAATACGCCAAGCCAGAGGAGTACGCGTAAAGAATAGAGTTACGCGTAAAAATAACGTTATACGTAAAAATAACGTTTCGCATAAAATATTATACGCGTAAAGGAAGTAATGTCATGTGTGAACTTGTATGCGTAAAGAAATAGTATTACGCGTAAAATTGTACGCGTAAAAGAATAACATTGCGCGTAAACTTGTACGCGTAAAAGAATAACATTACACGTGAAGCTGGTACGCGTAAAGAATAACGTTACGCGAGGAGGAAATAACGTTACGCCTGAACTTGTACGCGTAAAGAGTAACATTATGCGTAAAGGAATACGCGTAAAGAAGTAGGAAATTATGTTACGCGTAAATTAGTATGCGTAAAATAACATTACGCGTAAAGAAATACGCGTAAAGGAAATACACCAAGCCAGAGTAGACTTGTGTAATCCAGATTCACGCTGACACGAATGATCGTGGACGTAGAGCTTGATATTATGCGGGCACATAAAACGTGGGCGTAGAGAACCTCTCGAACTCCAATTCCATGAAACCTTCAATCGAAGCCAAAAATGGGACTTCCATGGATCAAAATGGGGTATAACACAAATCTCAACAACCTGGAATGCTCAAAATTTGGAAATAAGGAAGTTTGAGAGATCAAAACCATTAAAATTCGAAAATAGCAAATTTCTAGATCTACAAAAATAAAACTTTCAAAATGGAAAATGTCAAGTTCTAAACTATCTTAGAATCATGAGAGGAAGATAAATGAACCATAAAATTGGGTTCTCATGTGCAAGCAAGATGCACTTGCCTATGCTCTTGGTAGGTGGAGAGAGTAATGAGTAAGAAGAAGGAGAGTAAAGGAGAATGAATGAAGAGAGAGAAAGGGTTGGACTTTAAATGGAGATGATGGTAGGTAAGGAGTTAGTTGGGTTCATGATGAACCACCAAAACAAACCAACCCAAGCCGAACCCAAGAGCAAAAACAAAAGCAGAAAATAAAATACAGAAAAATAATTAGCGTAATAATTAAAGGAATTAAATACAGAATAAATGTATGATAAATATTAAATAAGTACATTCAAGCAGTACACGTATTAAAATACGTATTCTGGGAACAGAAAGTGACATCTCTACCCTCCTTAGAAAAATTTTGTCCTCGGAATTTCAAATCTAAGCAGGCCAGAAACATCAAAGCTAGACTAATCCAAGTGCAAGCAATTCTAGCGAGCAAGCAGTCATTCTACAATATCAATAGCAAGTAATATATATATATATTTATCAGTCTACGATATCAAGCAATTTCTACTCATAGGGTGATAAGCATGAGGAATCAAGACAATCAAGGTACAGGGAAAGAAATATACCTTGTGAGCCAAATAGGTGTGGATACCGTGATCAGATATCATCCTCACGTTCCCACATTGACTCTCCTAAGGAGTGATGACCCCAAGCAACTTGGACAAGGCTAATTGTTCGGTTCTTGAGTATCTTCTCTCTTCGATCCAAAATGGACACCGGTTGTTCCTCGTAAGACAGGTTGGTACCAACAACCAACTCAGAATGATCGAGGATATGGCTTAGGTCCGATACATACCTTCGCAACTGAGATACATGAAACATATCATGCACCTCTCGTAACGAAGGTGGAAGGGATAAACGATAAGCAACATCGCCTACCTTATCGAGGATAGCAAATGGACCTACCTATCGCGGACTCAACTTCTCGCGAATGCCAAATCTAATGACCCCACGAGTAGGTGAGATCCGCAAGAACACGTGGTCCCCAACAGAAAATTCTAGCGGCCTACGATGCTGGTCTGCCTAATGACGATGCCGATCTTACACAACTCGAAGTCGCTCCCTAATCCCCTTAACCACTTCAACCGTCTGAACAATCATCTCTGGGCCTAACATCTTTCTCTTCCTGATATCATCCCATGCCAGTGGTGACCTACACTTCTTGTCGTATAGTGCTTCGAATGGCGCCATCTAGATACTGGATTGATAACTGTTGTTGTACGAGAATTCGACTAAGTGCAGTTGACTCTCCCAAGACCCTCCAAAATATAGGGTGCAAGCTCGTAATATATCTTCTAAAGTCTGAATTGTTCTTTCTGATTGCCCATCTGTCTGTGGATGGTAGGCCGTACTAAATCTTAACTTGGTACCCAGGCTATGATGTAGACTCTTCCAAAAATGTGATATAAAATGTGTATCTCTATCTGATACAATACTGACAGGGACCCCATGTTGCCTGACTATCTGCTGTATATACAACTATGCCAATTTCTCTGTAGATTGCCCTACTCTAAAATAAAGAAAATGTGCCACCTTCGTAAGCCGATATACGATCATCCAAATAGCATCCTTACCACTTGGTAATCTCGGTAAACCGGTCATAAAGTCCACGGTGATATGTTTCCACTTCCATTCCGGGGTAGGAAGCGGTTGTAATAACCCAGCTGGTCTCTGTTGTTCTGCCTTCACTTGCTGACATATTAAGCAACGAAAAACGAATCTAGCTATCTCTCTCTTTATTCCGTTCCACCAGAAGTACTGCTTGATATCTTTGTACATTTTGGTCCCTCTGGGATGTATAGAATACTGAGAACTGTGGGCTTCTGTCATAACCTCCTGTCTGATATCTCCACTTGGCACACATAGACGTGATCCAAATCTAAGTGTACCATCTTCATGAATTTTCATCTCCTTCATGAGTCCTGACTCATATTCTGTCCTAAGCTTCTGAATCCTTGGTTCCTGTGCCTGAGCTGCCTTGATCCTGTCTACTAAGTCGGATTAAACTCGTAGACTTGTTAGAATTCCTACATCACTAGGAAGTATAACCTCATTGCCCATCTCCTGAAGATCTTCTAAAATATGTTTTTGTGATGTCAACATAAATGCTTCGCCTCTCCTTCTAAGAGCGTCTGCTACCACATTAGCCTTGCCTGGATGATACTGAAGCTCTACGTCGTAATCCTTGATCAACTCTAACCATCTTCTCTGTCTCATGTTCAGTTCCTTCTGAGTAAAGATGTACTTCAGACTTTTGTGATCAGTATACATGTCCACTCGATCACCGTATAAGTAATGCCTCCATAGCTTCAAAGCAAATAATACTGCCGCCAACTCCAATCATGAGTTGGATAATTCTTCTCGTGGTCTCGAAGTTGCCTAGATGCATACCCTATCACCTTCCCATGTTGCATTAGAACACACACAAGTCCCTTCCCTGACGCATCATAATATACAGTAAAACCTCCGGGTCCAACCGGTAATATAAGAATAGGTGTCGTGATCAACTTCTGCTTCAAATTCTCAAATGATGCCAGGCACTCTGCCGACCAAACGAACGGCACATCCTTCCGTGTCAAGCGGGTCATGGGTGCTGAGAGTCTTGCAAAGTCTGATACGAACCTTCTGTAATATCCTGCCAGTCCCAACAAACTTCGCACATCTGCTACGATCTTAGGTATTGGCCAACTTTCTACTGCTTCTACCTTCTTGGGATCCACTGCTACTCCAGCCTCTAATATGATGTGCCCCAAGAATGAAATATGATCCATCCAAAATTCACACTTGCTGAGCTTGGCGTACGACTGGTTCTCTCTCAAAACCTGCAACACTTTCCTGAGGTGATCTTTATGCTCTTCATCACTAGCTGAGTATACAAGAATGTCATCGAGGAACACAACGACAAATTGATCTAAATACGGCATAAAGATGCGGTTCATCAAATCCATAAATATTTCTAAAGCATTGGTCAAACCAAACGGCATTACTAAGAATTCGTAATGCCCGTACTTCGACCTGAATGTTGTCTTGGGAATATTCTCTTTTCGAACTCTCACTTGATGATATCCTGATTGAAGATCTATCTTGGAGAAAACTCTTGCTCTACTCAATTGATCGAACAAGTCATCGATCCTTGGTAGTGGGTACTTGTTCTTTACTGTTGTCGCGTTGAGCTTTCTGTAGTCAATGCACAATCTTGATGACCCATCCTTTTTCCCTACAAGTACCACTGGTGCTGCCCATGGTGATTCGCTAACCCGAATGAACTTCTTCTTCTTCAATTCCTCTATGTGCTGATACACCATGGCCTGCTCTGAATCTGCCATTCTATAAACTCGATCTGATATCGGTTTAGTTCCAGGTGCCAACTCTATACTGAACTCAATATCCAAACCGATGGTAGACCTGGAAGTTCTTCGGGAAATACATCAAGAAACTCTTCAACTACCTTCGGGACTAGAACTTCTTTCATTGTCGTCACTACTCCTTGTTTTTGCTGGTATGTGTCTGATCTGACTAAGGTAAACCACTTCATGCCTAGAATATTAAAAGATACACTCCTTCTATGACAATCTATTGTCGCATGACTGTCTTTTCGCCAGTCCATGCCTAAGATAACATCAAAATTTCTAACAGAAAATTCTATCAACCTGGCGGGTAAGGAACGCCCGCAAACTACAACTCTATACGCTAGAATAACTCTACTAACTCCTACGAGCCCATTACCAGTGAGTATATTCAACCTCTCTGGCAATGCCTCGAATTCCATTCCTAGTCGTGTCGCAAATTGTGTAGATATAAATGAGTGTGATGCTCCCGAATCAAACAATGCTACTGGAGGATATGAGGCAACGAGAATGTTACCTGCCACAACATCTCCCGATACCAATGCCTCTTCCAATGATAGATTGAATGCCTGCCCTCGGCCTCCTTGTTGGTTCCCATGCTGCGGCCTAGCCTGGTGCTGTTGGCCCCTGTCTTGGTGATGCTGGGGTGGTTTATGTTGTTGCTGCTGCATCGGCGGTCCCTGCTGCCCAAACATCTGAGGCTGTGACATTAGCGGGCGTTGTGCCAGTAGTCTTACTGCTACCGCTGGTCCTTGGTACTGGCTTGCCCCTGGTGCTGGCAGCACAGGGAATTGTTGCACTGGTCCTCCTGACTTCGAATTCATGGGACAGGTGGAAACCCAATGATATGGACTTCCATATATCAAACACTGTCCGTTCAATGCCCGACACACAACTCTAGTATGCCCTGTCTTCCCATAATAGGAGCAGTCCGCTGGGGGTTGCTGGTTCTTCCTCTGCTGCTGCTGATGTTGCCTTGCTGGGGGTACTGGCCTTCGCATTGCCACATCGTGAATGCGAATGCCAGGGGGTTGTGCTGTAACTCGGGACGCTGCTTCTCCCTCCTTCAATCTGATTGTGAGATCTCTTCTGACCTCCAGTCCTTGATGTGATCCTCTGGATTGTGATCTCATGCCTCCGGGTTGCCGTCAATACCTCATCGAAAGTCTGGTAGTTGTACCCCTCTATCAATTACAAGAGTTCAAGATGAAACCCTTGTTGAAACCTCATATCCCTCTGGTTCTCTGTTGCTACCATCTTCGGGGTGAACCTACTCAGTCTGCAGAACTGTGCTGCATAAGCATCCACTGTCTTGCTGGACTTCTTGAGGTTGATAAACTTCTGCTGTAGCTCAAACTGGGCCACAACCCTATATTACTTCGTCTTGAACCTCGCAGTAAAATCATCCCAAGTTATAGGATGTCTGACGCCCACTTCTTCTGATTCCCACCAATCACGTGCGAGGTCCTGAAGCAACAGCTTCACTTGATCCACACGTTCTTCCGTCGGTACCTTAGCCACTGTCAGAATAGCCTCGATGTCCTTAAGCCATGCATCTGCTGAAATGGCATCTTCTATACCCTCGAAACGATAGGGGTTGTACTTGCAAAATCTGGTTGATGCTCCTGAATCAGTCCTCACCCCTCTATCCAAAGCCGTTTGCAATCCTTGGTTGAGTAATACATTCTGCTCTTGTTGTTGAGTGTGCATGCGTTACTGGGCCAATATCTGATGTTGCTGAGTAGCCATCATCCATCTTATGATCTACAGAAGGGCTGGTGTGTCTACTGCTATAGGGGTAGGTGGAACTGTTGGTAGTGTTGGAACCTCAGGATACTGTGGTCCAGCGGTTGGTTCCACTATCACCTCTTCTCGGATGGTCTCTTGAGGTAGTATTGGCCTTTGTTGCTGACCAACATGGTCATGTTGTTCATGTTGCCCTTGTTGTTGCTGTCCAGCTCTGACAGATGCGGACGAAGTGCCCCTAAGAAAAAGAATAAGAGAACAATCAAACGATCGGACAGGAAAGATCAATGAAGTCAAAGGATACTGGAATGTCAAGCTAGGGTCGAGAATAACGAATCATGGGATCAAGGGAGAAATATGTGTGATTGAGACATCCTATAAATTAAAACACCCCACAAGTCTGAAATTAGACCTACATGGACTCCACTAAAACCTTGTCACGCCCCAGAACCAGAATACCGGAGAGCGGGCGAGTGACTCAGCCAGCTACGTAATACGGGTAGGTGAATACCGTATAATACGATCAATGATGTCTAAAAGATGAGGGGTGCATACTACATGAAAGTCTCACTAGGGTTACTCGACATCTATTGTCTCAATCATTCAAACAAGAAGCAGTAATAGAGAACATGTAAGATAAAGCAGTAAGGCATCCCAAACGCTCAGTCAAAATATTCTTGAGACATGGCTTTACAAAACATAGCCAGATGATATGACAAGGTATACACAATCGTTATCAGCTGCAGTCTGACTTAGTTACAATTATGTAAAGTAAGCGCAAGACAGTCCGACAAACATGTCGGTGCCAAGCGGCAAAATATAAAGTAAGTAGAAAAATGAGCAGGGAAGCAAGGAACCCACTCGTGTCCTCCTGCGATCATCCCTCTAGTATTGACCATCTTGGAGGTGGAAGTAAGCTGAGTACTCGGGAACTGGCTCTAAATCTGGCCATGCAAAACCAGAGAGGTTAGACCTCAAATAGCAAGTACCACAAGGAAGCACGGCATGAGAATTAAAACCAGTAGTAAGAGTTAAGAATATGATAAATAAGTCTCCGTTTGCTATTGGGACTCACACAATATTAAGACACTTCGAACCAACTTCCCAACCAAACAAAGACAAAAGTTGACCCGTCATGTCCTGACATTTTGATCATCTCAGTTATTCAACGAAGTAAGTACAATATACAAACAAATTAATTTAAACGGCAATACAACTACTACGGCTTGCTAACTGTGAGTTCCAAGTTGCCCTGGAAATATACAATAAGGGATTCCTCAGTTCTTACTATGTACGAGCAAGGCTAGTCTATCCAATAATCAATTGCGCCAATCATGAATTAGACGAGTCCCAGCGGGACGCCCGTCATCAATACATATAAAAATATAAGCATATACCACTCCCTGCCCGTGTGGAAGATTTGTAGTATATGTGGGAACCAGCCGGCATGTCGGGGCACTATTTGTCCCGAGATGGCCGCCATGTAAGAACTCGAAAATCCATTCTCTCCATAGAATCATTATTTTGTTTAACTTAACAGTCCCTATGTTAATTGAAATCTCATGATGTGGATCATGGTCATTCAGAATGAGTACTTTCGTACAGAGTACGATATACATAACTCTACAACGATGTCCATGTGGTTAGGTTGTAGGTCTTACATAGCGTAATATAATAATCAATCTTAGCTACGGAATAATCATGCCTTGACTGTAAGGTACACATGCTACTTTTATAGAAACAAGTTGAAGTCTGTACGTGTCCATATGCCAATATTCGGGATCGGCTAGTCGATTGCAATGGTTCATGTTTAATATGAACGTGTCTCATTCAATTTCAATAAGACGATTAGCCAGTCTCTTAGTTCCAACTTGGAACACATGATCAATCATTAGTCGAGGCAACAATCAATGTCAATTCGTGATAAGGCATGAAAGTCAACTAGCATTTGGTATGGTCGAGTCTATAACTCTCAGGGTTAAGTTCCAGTCATTCTGGCCATCCATAAACCAATCAAGACACAGGGCACATTCCACACAACAATATGTATCAACATAACATGATTATATCGAGTTCGTGTCAAAAGGCGTAAGGATATAATAAGGGGTGCCATGCGCCCAAGGAGTACGCCCAAGGAAGTACGCATAAAAATGGAGTTACGAGTAAAGGAATAACATTTACGCATTTACTAATACGCGTAAAGGAAATACGCCAAGCCAGAGGAGTACGCGTAAAGAATAGAGTTACGCGTAAAAATAACGTTACGCATAAAAATAACGTTGCACGTAAAATATTGTACGCGTAAAGGAACATACGTAAAGGAAGTAATGTTATGTGTGAACATGTATGCGTAAAGAAATAGTATTACGCGTAAACTTGTACGCGTAAAAGAAAAACATTGTGCGTAAACTTGTACGCGTAAAAGAATAACATTACACGTGAAGCTGGTACGCGTAAAGAATAATGTTACGCATGGAGGAAATACCGTTACGCCTGAACTTGTACGCATAAAGAGTAACATTACGCGTAAAGAAATAGGAAATTATGTTACGCGTAAATTAGTACGAGTAAAATAACATTACGCGTGAAGAAATACGCGTAAAGGAAATACGCCAAGCCAGAGTAGACTTGTGTAATCCAGAGTCACGCTGACACGAATTATCGTGGGCGTAGAGCTTGATATTACGCAGGCACGTAAAACGTGGGCGTAGAGAACCTCTTGAACTCTAATTCCATGAAACCTTCAATCGAAGCCAAAAATAGGACTTCCATGGATCAAAATGAGGTATAACACAAATCTCAACAACCTGGAATGCTCCAAATTTGGAAATAAGGAAGTTTGAGAGATCAAAACCATTAAAATCCGAAAATAGCAAATTTCTAGATCTACAAAAATAAAACTTTCAAAATAGAAAATATCAAGTTCTAAACTATCTTAGAATCATGAGAGGAAGATAAATGAACCATAAAAATGGGTTCTCATGTGGAAGCAAGATGCACTTGCCTATGCTCTTGGTAGGTGGAGAGAGTAATGAGGAAGAAGAAGGAGAGTAAAGGAGAATGAATGAAGAGAGAGAAAGGGTTAGGCTTTAAATGGAGATGATGGTAGGTAGGGAGTTGGTTGGGTTCATGACGAACCACCAAAAAAAACTAACCCAAGCCGAACCCAAGAGCAAAAATAAAAGCAGAAAATAAAATACAGAAAAATAATTAGCATAATAATTAAAGGAATTAAATACAGAATAAATGCATAATAAATATTAAATAAATACATTCAAGCATTACACGTATTAAAATACGTATTCTGGGAACGAAAAGTGACAAAATCCACGAGAATCCTAAATGCCTATAATAGAAAGTATATTTAATCCAAACCATTCTTCAAAATTGAAAATGTCAAGTATTAAAGTTGTAGAGAATTTAAAGATACACAATATAGGCCAAAAATATATAAAAATATCAAAAGAATGAAAATGAGCAATGTGACCTATTCATTAGTGCAATATGTACTTGCCTAGGGTTGGTGGAGAAAATAAAATGAGTGAATCATGAGATAAAGAGGGAGAGAGTGGAAGAGTATATTTATTGGAGATGGAGGTTGGTGGCTCTACTAAATCCTAACCCTAATCTAATGTCTAATCCAAGTTAAGTCCAAATGTCATGCCACATGATCATAAACAAATAAAACAAAACAAATAATCCGAATCACGTCAAGGTCCAGTATTTTGTCACCAAAGCTGTGAACCACGCCTGCAACCAAACATAGACAAGGGGTGGTACACTATTCTGCAACGAGACACTATTCCATATCATGATCAGGTGCAAATATAGGATTTATTTACACATGCTACAGATACCAAATAGCATGTACATGAATAATGTAGAAAAAATACGTACACCGGTAACGGGGAGTGACAAGTTTAATTTAGTATTTTCCATAGTTGTTACCGGATTTGTCTCCGGAGACTTTCCTTAGTTTTGTAATAATTTTGTAATCAAACTCTTGGATTAACATGCTTATGCTACTTTGGATATTTTCTTATAAATGTGGTTGTTTCCATTATGATACTTCTCTTTAGTTATATGATTGAGTAGTTATGCTTAACTTATATAAACAGCGCGTTACCGCCGATACTGCAACGTCTGTTGGGCGTACTTTACGTACTCGTATCCGAAATATTCGAAAGAGGGTCATGACACCGCCCATGGGGGTTCAGGGGCGAAGCCCCCAAAGGCATAGAAATTTAATGATTTGTTCATCTTTAAACAACTATAGTCAAGAAAAAAGTTATCATCTTATAAAGTAAGAAGACAATTTAAGTCATGCCATCATCTTAAAGGATAATGCCATCATCTGTTGGTTGGTTTATATTTTTTTATTTATTTTATAGGACCAAATGTATATTGGGTCGCGTTGGCACTAGGAAGCTCAAACTCATTCCTATACAAAAATCATAGTCCATCGTGCAATCCTGGCCCAAACCCACAACATTCTGGATCAAAAGAAGCTGAACACAAGTTGTGTTTGGTCCCACCAAACTCGAGCCAAATTTGGTCCCTGTTGACCTAGTTTCAGAATTGCACGTTCCTCCTAGAGAACTAGTTTCGATCGTTTGAAACACCGACTTCGAGCCAAATTCGGTCACTAGAGCCTCACTTGAAAAACTATAAATAGGCAATGAGTTCTCCATTGAAACTCACTGATTCACTCATTCTTCATTTGCAAACATATTGCATTCTGAGCTATAAACCTTCAAATCCCAAGAGCAACTCCCAAAACTTCTAGTGCCAAGTGTGATCTCGGTTAGAAGTCTGTTCAAGTTGTAATGCTTAGAGTTTCAAGTTATTTCCATTTTATTGTTGAAGTCGGTGAGCTCTTCAGATCAAAACTCATGGTGTTATAAGAAGTCGGCGAGCACTTCGGATCAAAGCTCATAGTGTATGCTATTATTCAATAGTAGATTAAAGTTGGTCAAATATTTTTGAGACTGGGCTGGCTTCTATGGAGGATACTAGGATACATCGTGATGTTTACTTCTGAACTCTTAGATATCTGTTTACTTGCTTGCTAATTTTATTTAGTAATTTGCATAAATTTTTATTGGTGTGTTATTGCCTTCACCCTATTCACCACCCCCTCTAGGGTTGCCTTCATACTCTTCATATATCGGTCCTAAAATAGAATAATAACATAGGCATTGGACATCCTATCAGGTACCAATCTCAAATCATAGGCAGAGTCCTTACGGACAAGTCACATACTAGAATCAGGAGTCTTTGTATACAAAAACTATTTCAGAGTCAGTTTTACAGGTGGTCAAGGTCAAAGCACGGGTACATGAGTCCAACAAAATATTGAGATATAGAAAAAAGGTTAAAGATACATCGTGATCATGTCTTATAGCATATATATAGGTCGTAGCCTATACAGATGGGACAAGTCAAGGCAAGTATAACTGACTACGGGTATAAGTAATTTAGAAAGTTGTAAGTGTCCAAATCTTTAGGCTAGACTCATGCACGAGACTAATTCAGTAAATCCAGGAGTTGATCTACCTAAATCTATATAATCAAATTTTTAATCAAAAATTGTGGAAATTTTGGCATAACCTCCCTTGTATTTCTAAAATATATACATGTAAAACCTACAAAATAGACAAAAGAACCACCTAATGCAACCCTCTGACAAATTTTCAAGATGAGATCACTAAGCCTCGACTTTTAATAGCATTATACTGCATAATGGGTCGCATACCACCATATATATAGGCAATCACAATTCACCACACAAGGGCGCACCATCACATATCTCACACATTACCAACCTATACACCAAGCAAGTTGTAACCGCCACTTTTCTAAAATGAGAGTAATTTTGAACTTTTGTAAAATTTATCATTAAATAATAGAATTTAAATCATGTTAATGATTAATTGTGATTTTTAATTAATTTAATACTATTTAATTTAGTGTATTGTGACTTTGGCCTTTTTACTAGTGTAACCTTAGAGCTACTTAGCCTAGAGACTAACCATGACCACGGAGACCTATCTTATGTGATTAGATTAGCTAATTACCACTTTCTAGGCTAAGGGTATTTTGGTCATTTTGTGACTTTTGTATTAATTTGAATTTTGATTAATTAGTAATGTGCTAATTGACATAGTAGGCCTTAACCTAGAATCGCCCTAATCTAGATGTTAGTCATGAGCCTAGATATTTCATTAGAAGCTTCTAACTAGATGACAAGGTTAGTGATATCTAGATATTAAGTTAGAATAGAGATATTTGTAGGAAACCCTAATTTACTTGGGCCTTTCCTACGAAGGCTTGAGTTATGCATATAGAGGCCCTAAATTCCACTTGAACTAAACCTTAACCCTAGAAGTACCCCTATAATAGCCAAGGGCAGCCCCTCTTCCTATATAAACATCTCATTGGCCTCCATTTGCCTTTTTTTATTACACCTTCAAACCCTAATAATGTTCTTCCCCAAATTCACTCATTTTCCCCAAATTAACTCTAAATTGAGCCCAATCAATTACAACACACTCTCCTACTATAGAAGATGTCATTAGTGGCTAGCTAGCAAGGATTTGGAGCTTATTGACCATTGGAAGTAGAGGGATTTCGCTCTCAAGTGCACTTACATTGAGATTCCAACTCTCAATAGATAATGGCCTCTAAACCCATTTGTTTCCTAATTTCTTTCCATAGATGCATTCATTTGGGATCACCTAGCTATAAACCACGTTTTGTGAGAAATTAAATCCATTTGATATGCGTATCAAAGGCATTTCAGAGTATAGTGTAAAGTGTTTGGTGAAATACCTCTTAGGAATTTATTGTGCTATTTTCCAAAACTAATTTCATAAATTTGTAGCCCTTTATGTGTGGTTTGATAAACCCTAGGACTGAGCTGAGATTGACATAATTTTTGTGTCCAAAATGGACACGGGATGCCG
Source organism: Iris pallida (assembly GCA_029216955.1). Lineage (NCBI taxonomy): Eukaryota > Viridiplantae > Streptophyta > Magnoliopsida > Asparagales > Iridaceae > Iris > Iris pallida. Next base: position 8,894,768 of record JANAVB010040619.1, read on the forward strand.
TACGACGAGACAATGAACTGTCCCGATGACATGAGCCTCATGCTCACTGTACACGACATGTGGACACACCAAACTTGACATAGAGGTAGGGGCAATATCTGACAAGCCCCTCCCAAAGTCTTAAGTCATTTTGTATCGTGTCGAGTGCGAAATCGTGTCTGCATTGAACTTGTACTGACTGCATACACGAATTCGTGGCTCTGATACGTGTTCGTATCTCGGACATGTGACACTTTGGACACAATTCATGCTGGTGGACACGAAGCCCTAGACCTAGGTTACCTGTGGACATGAGCACGAGACCCTATGTTGTGTGTGTCGTGTCCTAGGGGACTCGACATACCAGTACGAGGTTGTGTACTGCACAGCTCTAATACTGTATGATTTTTGTGTCCAGCACTTGGACACGACCTCTGTGACATAGCTTGGACACGAACCTATTGGTTCAATAGACACCTGGAAACTTGCTTGACACTTTGACATGCCTACACGACCTAAGTGTTGGACATATTGTATCCTATGGAGCCCGACACACACGCACCGCCTGTTCTTCACAGATTGTAGATACATGTTAACTTCCTGAGTCAACACACATTAGTTTCACTTCCTAATGACTCTATTGGTTAGGCTAGGTGACTGACAATGGGTCCCTGGCTTGGGGCTTCGAACCATTACAAACTCATGCAGTGGCAGACCCTGTAAACCTTATTCTGTGCGGTCGAACACCCCCCATTTCAGTACAGTAGAGTGTCCTGCATCTCCTTTCGTTTCAGACTTGAGTTCAGTCCTTAGTTCATGCTAGATGCATGTTTTAGTCCATTTATTGTTGTTCTGTCCTTCTCATAGTGGGTATCAAACCACATTACCTTGTATTAGCAGTCGAGCCCTATGTTTACTGTCCTAAATATTCTCTGTGTGCTGTCATTGGTTAATCCTGAACATGACCAATTATTGGAGCTATTGCTCTGTTCCCCCTGTAGTTTCATTAGCATATCCATATCCTTCATTGCCATTCATTGTTAGTCCATACCACTATTCTGTCCCCTCCTTAGAAGTTATCCCAAACAATTTATCTATAGGATTAGCCATCTCTTCATGGTCATGTCCAAATTTACCTATCAGCCATACCTTTGATCAGTATACATAGGGGTATGTGATTCAGTTATTGCATTACTTTAGTGTATCAGTCTTTTGATATTAGGTTTTGGGTCCCGATTAGTGTGTAGTTCAGACCATACTTATTGAGGCCACTCAAATACTGATTAGAGTGTCAGTTATCATTGGTCACAGTTGTTATTTTCCCAACCCATTCTTCATATACAACCTTACCAATATATATACATGTATATCAGCCTCTAATTCTCTTTAAGCTCTGTCTAAGTTCATTGCTAAGATTTATTTACCTATCCACCCTCTGATGAGTCCAGTTCCATATCCCTACCATATATTTGGCTTGCATTCATTAGTGGTATTGTCCATAGCATAACTTGCCCTGCATATCATTTGTATGCTCTGTCCTGAATCCTTGTAGTGTCAGATGTCTATTTGATGTCCAGTCCCCTTTGGACATGTTCAACCCATCATTGTTTGCTTCACTCTATTTATCTGTATCAGATATTATCCATGTGTGTGTTATACACCATATATATTAGTAGGCATGTGACTTTAGGAAGTAAGAAAGGAATGTGTATTAGAGGTTTGGTCATTAGAGGTTAGTTCAGTTTGGTATCAATTGTGTCTTGGGTAGGCTTGGTTTTGCTTGGGCTTGCTTTTGCAGTATGCAAAGCAAGTAGAAGCAGTAGCAATGCTTGGCAAGTCAACAGCAGGGCCATGTTTGGTTTGGTTTGCTTAGCAATGCAGGGGCATGCTTGGCTTGCAGTAGCAGTAGAGCTATATAAGTATATTTTTTAGCCTTGAGTAGGACTTAAATATATATATATGAATATTAGAGTGAAGTAAGGTAAGGGTTTATAGATATGTTAGTGTGGCATAGGGAGTGGTATCCTGGGAGGGTGCCCATATGTGAGTAGAGTGTGAGGTTTAGTTGAGTGTTTATATATATATATATATATATATATATATATATATATATATATATATATATATATATATATATATTAAAAAATATATATATATATATATATATATATATATTATTTTTTTTAATATATATATATATATGAGTTTGTAAAAAAAAAAAAAAATATATATATATATATATATATATATATATATATATGAGTTTGTATATAGGGTATTATATGAGGGAATTGGGTTTTGAGTGTATATTTGTGAGGTTGGCTTGTGGTTATAGTTGAGGATAGGGTATTGGTTATAGTTTAGGCATTGGTTATATTTTGATTAGTTGAGCGTATATATGAGAAGTGTATAGATACGTGTTATATGAGAGGGATTTATGTCTAAGACTATAGGCTTAGATTATGTATATATATTGATGTAAATGTGGTATCCATATGATGCGATAGTCTATGTTTAGAATTGAGTTAGGCTATAGAGTTGGCCTAGATTTGACCCAAATAGACCCATGTGACTTGTAGACTTGAGTTTGACCAAACCCTAGACAGTTGAGCAAGCTAGCTTAAATATTAACCTAGTTTGACTAGAGTTTGATCTAGTTTGACTAGATTGTTGACTAGAGTTGACCAAGAGTTGACTTTGTCCTAAAATGACCTAGAATCATATAGAATGCATTATAAACTTCATTTATAATATCTTGGATACATTGTGACCTGTGTTGCTCTAAATAGGACTTAGTTACTCCTGTACAGACATATATTCTCATCAGTCGTTCAGGATATCAAGCGAGTACATTTTCTGATCGTTTTATACTTGCTAGGACTTATATTCTTGCTATAGACTACTTTACTTGATGCTATCACGTTGTTATCACGGATTGGCACTATATGGATCTTTTTATAAGATGTTATCCCCCTTGAGTGCATCGAGTACTTCATGTCATGTACTTTTTACGAATATCATGAACTCCTTGTCCTATCATTATTCATGTACACTCATGTGCTCTCATGTACTCTTATGTTCCCATATGCTTCATGTATAAAACTATCATGTGCAATAACGTAACTTGAATGGATCCTTGTGTATTGATTGGGGACGGGAGAGTAGAAGTAGTTATGTGGTTAATTCCAAGTAGTGTAATCATGTACATGTCTGTTATACCCTCACGTATAATGGATTTACCTTAGAATAATCATGTGCAAACCTATCCCGATTATATAACCATCTTGTGCTCTAAATCACTTATATATATTTACTTACAGTCTTACTTTCCATACACCTATCTCCTGTTTTCAGATATCTCTTTTACTTTTATGTATTTTTCATACAGTGTTTCATGTATCTTATTCTATTGCTTGTTTTATATTTTTTTGTTATGATATGAACTGCATAAGAGTTATGTATTCGCTCCTGTCCTGACTGGACCTGTTAAAAATATTACAGATGATACTGAGGGTTTCTGTACCACCTGCTATGGAGCACACCTAGATGATACCTGTGAGTTGGACCTTCAGCAGGATCCAGCAGTAGCAGAGGACACTACCCCTTTGCCTAGGCTAGACTGCTAAGCTACTTATCTTATTTCATTATGTTATTTGTGTTTGACTTCTGAGTTGTATTATTCTGGATGTTGAGATGTTAGTGTTGTTTAGACACTTGGACTTATTTCCTTCTATTTGTATTTCTCTTTTGAGATTTCATATCTATCTTATCGTGTTATTTTCATCTTAGAATTGTGATTGAGTTGTACCTTCTGTATTGTCCTCCGATTGGAGAGTATATCTTGTACAGGTATATTTATACTGTGTTAGATGTATGTGACCTAGGACAGTATTCTACCGCTGACACTGCGACGTAGGCTGAACGTACCCACTTCTCGTGTCCCTACACTGGGTGCGGGTCATGACACAAGTACCAACCTAAGTAGCAAGCCATGTCTAACAAGTAATAAGCCAATCTGTTACTCGATCGCAAGTTAGACACGAGGCATACCAGGACAACATTTATAATATGTCATTCTTGTGTCCTCAGAGGCGTGTATATCTCGTCTGAGTTATTTGATACAGGTTTTGTCCCTGTACCAAATCAATCTACGTTATGCCTACATTGACTGCATGGGTCTATGAATATGTACATAGTAATAAAAGGATACTAGATGATAGTAATACTCATTATTATAATTACATAAATAAACTCAAGAAAATAAGTACATAAATTAAGAACGATATGGGCATGAAATCAACACCGAGTAGGGGATACATTCCCAGAGGGCTCGATTAGATAAGCAAGTCCCAAATTCCGATCTCCAGTCCTCGATCCAGCTCATGCGTCCATTGGGGTTCCTATTAGATCTCACTTTACAAAGGCAAAAACATAATTAAATGTACAAAATGAATAATAAATAAAAGAGGAGAGGAGAAAATTTATGCCATCTTGGTTCTACGAGCATTGTGTTGGGCGCGTGCAAAAGCGTTTGCCAATCCACCTGACTAAAACCAACCTCCGTCTAACGGACACCAAGCACAAGATGAAGACAAGTATATGGCGGTGACGTACGTCACCTTGACAAATCCCAACCTTAAATAATTCAGATAAAATTACAAGATTGACAAAACTCACGTTGAACCATTTGCCCTAATAGATGCAACCCCTTACCACCCTCAAGAAAAAAATAGAAGATTACAATTGAGATCACTCACTAACCCGTAGCAATCTCCCTAATCGAAGTTGACGACTCCTTGATTAGATCTTTTTCCTTCTGTTTCGGATGACGAAGTGGTGAGACTCGTCTTGTTGGCCCAATGATTGTATCATGTTTTTGAATATGGTTAATCTGTTAAGTTTAGCATTTCATTATCACTAATCTTCATACTATCACTATAGCATTTCTACTTATACTTATACCTTTGGTGATATGTACTTATTATTTTACTTATTAGTGATATGAATTTTTATTATATATATCTTAAATTAAATTGAGCTACCAAAATCAAAACTATGTTTTGATTATGGTTATTCAATTAAGTTTAACATTATGATATCACTAATATTTATGCTATCACTATAGCTCTTATACTTAAACTTAGCATTGTCCTACTGTGCTTTATCTTATCATATTTGCTACAAGTATATTGCTTTGTTCGTCTAACATGTACATGCAGAAAATCAATAAGCAAGATCAATGTGGACATAGGCAATGAAGAAATTATAGTTGGCTAAAGACGACGGATCCTACAAGATTTCTCTAAACCACTCGACGATATCCCGGAGCCTCGCACTCGGGGTTCCGCTGCCCGGTCAGCGGACGGGGGTCGAGGAGGCAGCGCCCCTCGTCGGGGGTTCGAGGTCGAAGCCCCCGAAAGGTATTCAGTTTTCATAAACTGGATATCTTTGGAGAGCTGACGTCATGGAAGAAGCCAACATCTATCAAAGAAAGAAGCCATGCCATGCCATCATCATTTTAAGACTCTGAAGAAGTTTGTACCTGCTACAGTATATCTAGAGTCTGTAATGAGTCTTAGAAATAATTATAAACACAAGAAATGGATGGCAAAATCGAAAGCTAGGGTAGAAATTAGCCTAGGATCATTTTCGGATAAAAATCGGTATACCGACGGTATACCGGTTTATACCGACAGTATACCGATTTTGTTCACAGAAAGTTTTTTGTCTACAAAATTGACATACCGATGGAATACCGATCTATACCAACGGTATACCGATTTAGTAACATTGAAAATCCAACGGTCGAATTTTTAACATTTAATGATCCCAACGGCTATATTTCAAGCCGTTGTAATTCCAGACTGGCATTCCGACGGTATACCGGTTCGTACCGACGGTATTTCGATCGCTGACTGAAAAGTTGCCTTTGAGCACTTTTCAATACTTTGGTTACAAATAGCCTTGAACCCCTTCATTCAAGGTTGATGCTTTGAGCCTAAAAATTTCTAAGCCATCAAAGCCTATCCACAACCAACTCTACAAAGCTTTTATTTGCCATCTACAAATTGTGTTAGAGTTATTGAGTTGAAAAATAAGATCTTTATCTTGTTGTATAAGGAGATCAAAACCTATTATGAAAGGTTGAAGTTGGAGAGTCTTCGTATCCAAACTCTCGGTTGAAGTTGGAGAGTCTTTGTATCCAAACATTCGGTTGAAGTCGGAGAGGCCTTCAGACTAAAGCTCTCGTGTAAGAAGTTGGCGAGTTCGTCGAATCCAAACTCGTGTGTAACTATTTACTCAAATAGTAGATTAAAGCCGGAGAGAGTTCCAGGACTGGAGTGCCCCTTGGAAGGATACCAGAATATATCGTGTGTCGGTATTATTGTTGCTTCTTCTCTTGCACTTATATTTTTAAAACTACCTATTAGCTTGTGCTAAGTGCTTGATTAGTTAGCTTGACCCTATTCACCCCCCTCTAGGGTTACTACAATTGGTATCAGAGCAAGGACTCTATTGTTAGGCTTAACATCCTTAGAGTAGATCCTTATTATTTTTTCTATGGCATCGTATTCCTCCTCCTCCTCCGATAAAGAGGGTTTTACTTCTAGTAGCATGGACAATCATGTTTCTTTTAAATGCAAAAAATGCTCTAAGTGGAAAGCCATGGTTAACCAATCCTTAGAGATTCTTGATGACCTTCATTCTACAAATGAAGAACTTTCAGAAAAGGTTATTCATTTAGAAGAATCTAATGAGTTTTTGAGAAATGAAAACAATAATTTATTATCTAGACTTGGTTCTCAAAACTCATCTTGTATTTCTTTAAAGAGTTTGAATGAGGCTTTAATTTTGAAAATCAAATCTATTTCCTCATCAATAGAAGATCTTAAGAGGCAAACACATGAGCTAAATCATTTGCATGATTCTTTTATTGACTCTTTAAAGAAAGAAAATAATGATTTTATTTCTAGAATTGCTTTATTTGAAAAAGAGAATTATGCTTTAAATGCTAAATTTGATTCTCTTACTTGTTTGCATGATGATTTGCTATTAGAACATGATATTCTTAAGACCAAATTCATGTATGCTCACTCTAGAGATATTCATCATTCTAGTGTGTCACATGTTCATAATCATACTCATTCTGATACATGTGCACATACTAGTATTAGGTGCTTTTATTGCTCTCGCATTGGACACATGTGCTTAACTTGTCCTATTCGTAGGAGTTTTTCTACCAATGCTAGAGTAAATAGTATATGGGTCCCTAAAGCTAACAAATGTGGATCCAAGTTTATTTGGATACCAAAGTCTTTGCCTAATATTGTAGGTGGAGCTTCTTATATCGGGAATAGCACCAAGGAGCGTGTTGGTGGTTGCACAGCTCAAAGGTGATCATCTTCCAAGCAATTGTACCAACACAAGCGTGGCCACTAGAGCAACTTTGGTAACATGCTAAATGATTCTCTTTAAATTATTTATATTTATAGAATCTAGCATGTTTCTCTTGATGTCTTGCTACTAGCTCACATTGATATCCTTTAGTTGCCTTTTATATAAATCAATGTGAGATATAATACTAGCATGCTTAGTTAATTTTCTTATTAATTCTTTTATCTAGCATGACTAGTTACTCGGCTTAAATGATTAGTTCACACTATGTAGTTTATCACTCATTTTCTATTAGTGTGACACATTTATATATGTATGCTCGTTATTCTTAATCTTTATTTATAAAGCATGCATATCACTCTCGTCCATAGGAGCTTGGTTTTGATTTGAGTTAATATGATTTTAACTCTTCGTCTTTAAAGTTTTTGAGATAGTTACTTTTTTGTCGATTTGTTTTTAATATGTCATATTTACATTAATCGGTATTTGTGAATATATGTGTTTAGCACAAGCTTCTTATCACTTGACAAGTATACACTTATACTTCTATTTTAACCTTGTGCTTATATAATATATTCATTATTGATTCTCATAATTTATTTTGATTAAACCTCTTATGAATCAATTATGACTTTGTCTAATAAAGCATATTTATATGTGTTTTGAATTTGTGACAGTTTATCAAACATTCATTAAGGATACATGACTATATTCATTAAATTTTTATTTACATGTAGATCATGTATTTCTTATGTTGATATATATTTTTTGTATAAATATCTTTATGTGGGCATATGAGTTAAGCTAAAGTTTTATATTGACTTGAAGAGTATTTAATTATAGTTGTTATCTTCAAACTTGTGCTTATCTCATACTTTAGCTATTGATTTCTTTGACCAAATTTGTGCTTCTTGAATCAATTAGCTTCTTCCTTAAAGTCTTCTTTTGATGATATCTTCTTGACTTTTTGGTTGGCATTATGGATACATGTTCTTAATTGATTTTTGATCTTTTTATGTATGCATATTCGTGATATATATAGTTTCATATATATAAATGATTCCTAACTTTTGATATTTATTTGTTTTATACCTTTAAGTTAGGATATTGAGAGAAAATATTTATTAATGTCTTGCTCATGACTAATTATGGATGTTCTATTAAGGATCACATAGTTTTGTGCTTTACCTTGCATGTTAAATTTACCTTCTTAATTAGTACACATTTTCTAGTTTGTATCTTTATAATTTACTATGGTGCACTATAAAAGCGCTTTAAAAAATGTACTTCTCGATATTTTTAGCACATTTAGCTTTCTTGATCTTAATAATCTTTCATTGCTCATTCCTTGGATACTATGCTTTCTTAAAACTATTGTTGTCCAATAATGTTTTTTGTAGCACATGAGAATACATGTAATTGTTACATCATATTTTTCATGACTTTAGCTACTATGGTTTGAGCTTTTATGTTGAGATTTTCTATTTCTAAAGAATACACTTATGTCATAATGGCTATAATATTTTGCATTCTCTAGATCGATCTATTATTTTATTATCCTGGACCAATCTCAATACTTGGCAAAGAGATTTATTTTATTATTTTTATGAATATCTTTTTAGCCATATTTTGATAAGAGTTAGTTCTTTTTTTGCTATCTTCTTGCTCTTATCATTGCTTAGTAAAGAGTCTGTAAATCATTTTGATCATTCAAAATGTATGCCCTTAATTGTGAACTCTATGCTTAAGCAAGTATCTTTAGTGTTTGTGACTTAAGATTTAATGAGCACTTTTAACTGTTAATGAATTACCTCATTAATCTTAATTAGTTATGTAGCTTGCTTAGTTATGATATATTGTTAAGCTATATAATCTATGTTCACATTCACTCTTCTAGCTATTGTTTTTCGTTTCAATCTATATATGATATGCTAGTTTCCAAAAACAAGATGTATGAATTGTCTTCATGTGATTTGTATTCTATTTTAGATACGTATGTCTTGTTCTCTAAAACTAGTTTGACAAACATTTGATTTGATTTTGTTTTTCAAAAGAGGTTTGTGATTCCTTACTTTAACTTCCTTCCATACTAGTCATTAGTATCTCTTAAATTTTTCTCATTTTGAGTCATAATTTCATCGTATTACCATTTACATCTCTTTTTTATTATATTTGCAATCATTTAAATGAGAATGACTCTTTTTCCATATTTTTCATTGATTTATGAGATTTTATCATAAATATGGATTTGGAATCTTCTTTATGAGATTTGTTGGATCATGTTTAATTTGTTTATTTTTATTGATAAAAGATTCTAATGGTTGAGTAGTCCTATATTATCTTATTATATGATTATCAAACTAATTTATTACTCTACTTTGACTACTCATGGATTGCCACATATGGGCCTTTACTATTTGAACTTTATGGATTATTATTTACCATTAGCAAGGTTTGGATTTTACCCGTTGATGGGTACATATATGGTGAAATATACCTAGTCCATGTAAAGTAATAAATTGGTTGATTCTTTCTTAATTAGATAATCATCGACATGATATTTAAGTTTTATTTTTATTTTATTTTTGAGCTATATTCTGTCTATCATCATGATTGTTCTTAATTGACTATATTCTTTTTCATGATGATATTTTCTCAAAGGATAACATACATTGATCTATCATATTTAAATATGAGATCCTTCTATATAGATTAATGTATGCCATCTTTTGATTATACGTGCTTAATTGGAATATTTCTCTAATTTTTTATCTTTAGCGACTATTAATTGGATATCTCTTCTTGACTAAAGATGATATTATTCGTCTTTTGACGATATTGTAGCCTTATATGCATTGAACAAATGGGAGAAATCCATAGTTGATTTACCCACAAATCCTTTAGTTATATATTTTATGCTATAAGTGCTTTGGAATTAGACGTATATTTTGAGGGAGAGCAAATTAATTGATTCAATTCATTTATACCCTGTAATATGTCGTATACCTAGTTCATCATGGACCCATATTTTCTTCTATTTCATATCCTATTGATTGAGGTCATGATATTTTTATTTGTGAAGGATTTATGAGAGTGTATGCAAATGTCTTTATTATTTATCTCTCTTTTATATGGATTAAATAAGTTATCTTGTTAATATCAACTTTTATATCTTATCTTGATGACTATTGTGCTTTCATTGTTTTGGCTTTCATTATATGCTTAATTGATTTGGCTTTTCTTATTTGAGGACTTACCTAAAATTCATGTTTATCTATATTGGTAATACTTTTAGGGGGAGCATTCAAGTCGACTGAATTTCCCTTTCTCAAGTATTTTTCTCCTTTACCTTCATATTTATCTAAAGGGTATTCATATAGCATGGTAAGGTAATTGAGTTCAAATGCATGAATTTGGATAAGCAAATAGATTTGTAAATAATGAGTTCATTTTATATCAATTACTTTGCAATTATCTAATCCTCATATGCTTTGGATTGAAATCCTTTATTTTAATTGGTATATTGCTTCCTTCTAAAACTAGAGTTTTAATTCATATAATATTATGTTTTGGAGTTTTTTTCTTGAATTTCAAGTTGGTAAACTATTTATGGATTATTTTCAATTTTATTTGTTTTACCAACTATATTGTGTTTTGACATGTTTTTTTTAAAATTTGATGTTCTACATTGGTAATATAGCTTTATAAACTTGTCATTACATCCTTCTCCCATTGTTTTTCATAAGTATATCTTGATCATGATTGTCTATGACTTTCCCATGCTCTGATTTCTATGCTTGAGATTGATTCCATTTTTATCTCTTAGTACGAGGGAGCCTATTTTTTATCATGTCAAAGGGGAAGAAGTAAGTTTAAGTATGTGCTTCAAAATTTGTAATAAGGGGTAAAAATATTTTAAGTAACATGCTATTAGTGGTATATCCGTATATCTGCTTATACATTAGTGATACATGTGATACATGCATCTTTTATGATTATACTAAACTTAATCGATTTGCCATAATCAAAAAGGAGGAGATTGTTGGCCCAATGATTGTATCATATTTTTGAATATGGTTAATCTGTTAAGTTTAGCATTTCATTATCACTAATCTTCATACTATCACTATAGCATTTCTACTTACACTTATACTTTTGGTGATATGTGCTTATTATTTTACTTATTAGTGATATGAGTTTTTATTATATATATCTTAAATTTAATTGAGCTACCAAAATCAAAACTATGTTTTGATTATGATTATTCAATTAAGTTTAACATTATGATATCACTAATATTTATGCTATCACTATCTTATACTTAAACTTAGCATTGTCCTACTGTGCTTTACCTTATCATATTTGCTACATGTATATTACTTTGTTCGTCTAACATGTACATACAGAAAAGCAATAAGCAAGATCAATGTGGACATATGCAATAAAAAAATTATGGTGGGCCAAAGCCGACGGATCCCACAAGATTTATCTGAACCACCCGACGCATCTCCGGAGCCACACACTCGGGGGTTCCGCTGCCCGTCAGCGGACGGGGGTTGAGGGGGCAGCGCCCCTCGTCGAGGGTTCGGGGTCGAAGCCTCCGAAAGGTATTCAGTTTTCACAAACTGGATATCTTTGGACAGCTGACGTCAAGGAAGAAGCCAACATCTATCAAGGAAAGAAGCCCTGCCATGCCATCATCATTTCAAGACTCTGAAGAAGCCTACACCTGCTACAGTATATCTGGAGTCTGTAATAAGTCTTATGAATAATTGTAAACACAAGAAATGGATGGCAAAATCGAAAGCTAGGGTAGAAATTAGCCCAGGATCATTTTCGGATAAAAATCGGCATACCGACGGTATATCGGTCTATACTGACGATGTACCGATTTTGTTCACAGAAAGTTTCTGTCTACAAAATCGGTATACCGACGGTATACCGATTTAGTAACGTTGAAAATCCAACGGTCGAATTTCTAACATTTAATGATCCCAACGGCTATATTTCTAGCCGTTGCAATTCCAAACCGGTATTCCGACGGTATACCGGTTCGTACCGACGGTATACCGATCGCTGGCTGAAAAGTTGCCTTTGAGCTCTTTTCAATGCTTTGGTTATAAATAGCCTTGAACTCCTTCATTCAAGGTTGATGCTTTGAGCCTAAAAATTTCTAAACCATCAAAGCCTATCTACAACCAACTCTACAAAGATTTCATTTGCCATCCACAAATTATGTTAGAGTTATTGAGTTGAAAAGTAAGATCTTCATCTTGTTGTATAAGGAGATCAAAACCTATTGTGAAAGATTGAAGTTGGAGAGTCTTCGTATCCAAACTCTCGGTTGAAGTTGGAGAGTCTTCGTATCCAAACTCTTGGTTGAAGTCGGAGAGGCCTTCGGACTAAAGCTCTCGTGTAAGAAGTTGGCGAGTTCTTCGGATCCAAACTCGTGTGTAACTATTTACTCAAATAGTGGATTAAAGCCAGAGAGAGTTCCGGGACTGGAGTGCCCCTTGGGAGGATACCAGGATATATCGTGTGTCGGTATTGTTGTTGCTTCTTCTCTTGCACTTATATTTTTAAAACTGCCCATTAGCTTGTGCTAAGTGCTTGATTAGTTAGCTTGACCCTATTCACCCCCCTCTAGGGTTACTACACGTCTCACAGTATCGGTATTTATATTCGGATACCTATTTTTGTACTATATTTCGTATTTTCTTGGTTTTCGGAATGTTTTAAAAAATTTCCAACTTATAGACTTTCTCCTTGACCGACATACCGCCACTATACCAGTGTATACCGACGGCATACCTGTCACTCCCATTTTCCGTTATACGTATTTTTAGTATACTTATACTAATTTCTGACATTTGTCAGGTGACCCGTGTTTTGACTTATCTTTCTTAGCCTTACCTTGGTTTAATCGTGACTTGGTTTAATTTTGTTTGTTTCAACTTGGCATGGCTTGTTTTGGCTTGGTTTTAGATGAGAAAAGTTTTGTATAAAAACCAATTTCTCTCTCTCTCTTCATTACTTCTTATTTATTTCTTCATCTTCTTCTTCATTTACTCCTCCACCAACATAGGCAAGTACATCTTGCCAAATCTTGAACATTCTTATTTTTTCATTTTGTTTTTCTATTCTCTTCCATGCATGCTTCTAAATCTCTTTAGAACTTGGAGTTTTTGGTTTTGATGGTTACATTTTTGTAGATCTAAGTTTGTAACTTTTCTTATTTTTCTTGGTTTTGTTCTCTTAAAGTTTGTTATTTCTGAAATCTAATGGTTCCATGTTGTAGTAAATTTTATTCTACCCAATTTTGGCTTTTGAACCACCTGATTTTGATTTATTTTGAGTTAGTTATGCCATTTTTCGTGTTTATGGGTTCCCCACACCTTTTGGTGATGTCGGGACGATGAACAGTGCCGCACACAGCGTTTTCGCCGCGCGTCGTGCTTGCGCTGTAGACATTTTTTCTCACGCGCGCAGTGCATCTCGCGCGCCTTGCTTGCACACACCTTGTGCCGTGGGCATTTTTGCCCCCGCGGAGCGCATCTCACACGTCGCGCACCCGCATGATTTTCTGTCGTGCGCCCGCGTGATTTTTTGCCGTGCGCCCGCGCGCCGTGCTTGCGTGAACCTTACGCTTTGGGCAGTTTTGCCCGCGCACGTAGTACATTTTGCACACAGTGTGCAGACCGCGCGCCATGCATGCACGTACCGTGCGCCGTGGGCAGTTTTGCTCGTACGTGCAGCATGCCCGTGCGCAGATTGCCTTGAATAGCTGTTTTTGCTTGTTTAAGCTGTTTTGTAGCTAGAATCTTAAAAAACTCAAAATATAAAAGTTGTAGATCTTTGTCTTGGCTTCAAGAATCTTCTTGTTTCACCTTAATTGGAGTTTATAAGCAACTAATAGTTTAATCACAGTTTTGATCTTCTTTGCATGTTTTCTACATTTGACCTAAAATGCGACAACCCAACTTGATAACTTGTTAATATTGAACTTAACTTGAATATGACAACATGATCTCATCTTGATGTTCTTGTATAGTTAGATAATAATTGTACAGCCTATATACACTTGACACTAGCACACGTTCAATTGTTATTCTATGTCATGTACTTACTTTTACTTATTCCTTCTCACGTGTCATGATACGTCTTTCCTTTTAATTCATTCTTATATGCTATGATATCTATTGCCATGCCTTCCCAGATTTATTGTACTCTACAGTCTATGCCAGGTGTAGTATTTCTTTGTTGTGGCCCGTCGTGGCGCACCTATATTACATGTCTTCTTTGCTTACTCGATAGTGGTCCGTCGTGCCACTCTCATGTTACATGTCTTTCTTTGCTTACATGATAGTGACCCATCGTGGTGCACTCTTGTACATGTCTTTCCTTGCTTACATGATAGTGGCCTGTCATGGCGCACTCCCTATTTTCTCTATAGTGGCTCATCGTAGCGCACTCCTAGCTTCCAGCTTATTATATCTTTCTTGTTGTGGCTTGTGGTAGTGCACATTCTTGCTTTTGTCCAGTCTTGCATATCATGTCTAGGATGGATTCTGCGGAATGCCACACCCAGAATACAACAAGAAAATGTTAAGGACTAATAACTAGCTTGATTATCTAGATCATTGGGAGGGGAGAATTTCCCAGTTACCTGCAGCCCTTCGTGTTTCGGTCTATATATATATATATATATATATATATATATATATATATATATATATATATATATATATAATATGATATATATACGTTGGAGGATACCTAGCGCCGCGCAACCCTAGCGCCGCGGAGAGCTCTCCATAGATTTCGTCCCTTTCGTTCATCCCCGGCTTGGCCGCCGGCCAGGCCGGTTTGATGGCTGCGCCCAAGTCCTTCGCGGAGGCGGTCGCAGGCCGTGTTGAGGCCCCTGTGGTTCTACCAGCTCGTGAGGTTTCCTCCTTTAAAGGAGCCCCCGCGATCACTTTTTCTGCGGAAGAAGAGGCTGCTCTTGCGGCCCCATTGAAGTATGCCCTCATTGGGAAATTCTCACACAACAAACCTCCGATTGAGGTTATTCGGAAAACTCTTCAAGGTTTTGAATTCAAGGGCTCGATCAAGGCGGGGGTTATAGATCGCAAGCACATCCTGATCCGGCCATCTTTGGAAGAAGACTACCTCAGATTAAGATCCAAAGAGACGTGGTTTCTTGCTCGTGCGCCCATGCGCATATTTAAATGGGAACCTGACTTCACACCGTCGGTGGAATCGGCGTTGATGCCGGTTTGGGTGACTTTGCCGGATCTACCACACCACTTCTATGATAGGGAAGCTCTGTTTGCCATTTTGACAGCCATAGGCACTCCTCTGAAGATTGACAAGGCCACTGAAGAATTGGCTAGGCCAAGCATGGCTAGGGTTTTTATTGAAATCGATGCAGGAAAGCCATTGCAAAAAAGGATTCGCATTAACTTAGCAAAAGGGAGAAGTTTTTGGCAACATGTTGAATATGAACATATCCCCCTCTATTGTAACCATTGTTTTCATCAAGGTCACGTAATTGATTCCTGTAAATTGAAGAACAAGGGAAAGGAGATCATGAAAGAAGGCGCAGCCGAACCTCTAATTCAGGGTGAAGTGGACACGCGTCAAGCCAATACAACTCTTCAGGCCAAATCAATATTGATGAAAGTTAATAAAGACATGCAGGTCATTAATGGCGCTTCAATGGGTGCAGGGAGTGGGCATGCAGCCATCACCGCAGAAGTTAGCCTACCGCCATCTCACGTCCCCCCAAATGCTCCAGTTACAAGTGGACCAACTAGAGAAGAGCCTACTGATCGAGTGGATATCGACGTGACGGCCACTGTCTCGGTCGCCGACGTGATGGCCCCTGATCCGGCCATTATTTCGTCAACCGCTTTGGAGGAATTTGAAGAAGGAGAGATTAGGGGTCTGCGCCAAAGCTGGGCGGACGTTGCGGAGGAGGAAGAACACTTAGAAACAGAAGGGGTGACTGTGGAAGACAAGGAGCCTCCTGATCATGAAGAAGACGGTGAAAGGGGAAGGCCAGAATCTGAAGAGCAAGAGCCTCCAACAGCCTCTAGTAAAGACGATCCAACACAAAAGCGGCCGACGGGAAAGAAGACGGTGGAGCCATCCGACAGAGTCACGAGATCAGCAGCAAACAAGACGCAAACTGGTAGCTCTCAATCCCTTAATGTATAATTTCCTTATTTGGAATATTAGAGGGATCGCGAATGCTATGACTTTTAAAAGATTGAAGTCTCTTCTCCGTACACATAAAATTAATTTTGTGGCAATTATTGAACCTAAAGTTGATAAGGAGCAACTTGACCGCTATCGTGTGAAGCTTGGTTTTACAGTGGCATTTTCGAATGACAGAGGTAATATATGGGTGCTGGCTAGAGCCCATAGTGACATTACTCTGATTGACTATTTCGATCAGGCGCTTTCTGTCAAGTTGGTGGATCCTGTACTACCAGTGGAGACTATGGTTACTATAGTTCATGGAGATAATAATAAAGAAGGTAGAAAGCTATTATGGGATAGACTTATACAGCTGCAAAGTTCGTATCGTTTACCATGGATAGTGGGTGGTGACTTTAATGCTGTTATGAAATCTGAAGAAAAACTGGGGGGCAGACGTCCAGAAGCTAGTTCCATGCAGGATTTTGCTAATTTCCAATTGGAAGCAGGCTTGATTGATCTGCCGTACACGGGCACTGCATTTACATGGCTGAAGTCGGAGGCAGCTGATCGTCGTGCGTCGCGTCTAGATAGAGTTTTTATGGACTCCAGATGGCACCATTTGGCACCCTGCACGATTGAGGAGCATTTGAACAGGACAGAATCGGATCACGCGCCATTATGTGTTCGACTACTGTCTCAAAAACAAGGTGGCAATCGTCCTTTCCGTTTTTTAGACTTCTGGATTCATCATCCAGAGTTTAACAAACTTATAGCGGATGCATGGTCTTCAGTGGACCATCACCATGGTTTGACAAAGGTAGCTTGGCGATTGGCCGCTTGTAGGACAGCTCTATCGAAATGGAGTCGTGCTACATACGGGGATCTCTTCCAAGCTGTGAAGGAGGCGGAGGACAGTGTTCTAGCAGCAGAGTTGGCAGCTGAAGCAGATGGTTCAGAGAAGAATACAATTGCGATAAATCAAGCACGGGCCTTACTAAAGCAAAGAGTGAAGATTGAAGAGGAGTTTTGGCGTCAAAAATCTAGGTTAAAATGGGATTTGGCTGGGGATAAAAACTCAGCTTACTTTCACGAATGTGTGAGCAACAAAAAGAAGGCGCTCAGGATTCACAATATCTATACGCCGAATGATACTGTCTTGGAGGAGACATCCCATATCAAAGCCTATGCGAAAGAATTTTTCTCTGATCTTTATCAACGGGGGAACATTAAGGATGACGATGAACTTTTATCTGTCATCCCTAGATTGGTTGAGCCGACCGATAATGATCACTTGATTAAGCTGCCTTCGAATGAAGAATTGCTAGCCACGATCAAATCGCTGGACAAGAATAGTGCATCTGGGCCTGACGGGTTCACTCCTAAGTTCTTTCTTCAAAGCTGGGAGATCGTGGGCGATGACATCACAGAAGCTGTGGGAATGTTTTTTGATGGGTTCTCGCTTCCTAGAGAGGTAACAAACACTTCTCTCGTACTGATTCCTAAGATCAAGCAACCTAAGTATTTCACAGATTATCGGCCAATTAGTCTATGTTCAGTTTTGAATAAAATAATTTCGAAGACATTATCCAACAGACTAGCTACTATCCTGCCTCGCCTCATCTCCCCCGAACAAAGTGGTTTCGTGCGCGGTCGCGAGATTGTGGACAACATAGTGCTTGCAAAGGAGATAATTTCGAAGATGAACAAGAAGCATTGGGGGGGCAACATTGCAATCAAGTTAGACATGATGAAAGCTTATGATAGAATTGATTGGCGATTCCTGCTTAAAGTGTTACGTAAATTTGGGTTTCACAATAAGTGGGTCGACATGATGCTGCGCTTACAAAACAATGTCTGGTTCACTCCTTTAATTAACGGAGAAGCGGCTGGATATTTTCAGTCGTTTCGGGGAGTTCGACAAGGAGACCCTTTGTCCCCCGCACTGTTCATTATAGCAGCAGAGGTTCTGTCGCGAAATTTGAAGTTACTGCCAACAAAGGAGGGTTTTAACCCATTCATCACCCCAAGGGGTTGTGATATTGTTACGCATTTATCGTTCGCTGATGATGTTTTAATTTTTTCAGCAGGAGATTTGCGTACGATTGGTCTGATTAAAGATGTTCTAAGCAGATACGAGGAGGCGTCTGGTCAGAAGATCAATACTGCTAAAACCAACTTATATATCTCGACGACGAGGCCACCAGATCGGATTGCAGAATTGAAGGAGCGTACGGGGTTTACAATTAGCTCGCCGCCATTCTCATATCTGGGCTGTCCCTTATCGGCCGGATACCAAAGTGCAGATTTGTACGAGGATCTTATAAACAAGATTAGAGACAGGGTGGAGGGATGGCACAACAAACTGTTGTCTCCTGGAGGCAAATTGGTGCTCATACAGTCAGTTCTCTCATCCATCCCAGTTTATACGCTTGCGGCATGCAACCCACCTGTCACAGTTCTGAAGCGTATTGAGTCAATTTTTAGCAGTTTCTTTTGGGGGTCATTCCAAGGAGCACCTAAGCGCAGATGGTTGGGTTGGGATAGTGTAGCTAGAACAAAGGCAGAGGGTGGACTAGGCGTAAAAAAGCTAGAAGACATTATGAAGGCTTTTTCATTAAAACTCTGGTGGAAATTTAGAACTCAGGATAGCCTGTGGGTGCGGTTCTTCATGAGTAAATACTGTTCAAATCTACAGCCGAGCGAGGTGGAGATCACATCAAATGCGTCGAATGTCTGGAAAAGATTGATCTCAGCCAGGGTTTTAGCGGATCAACACATTCTGCAGGACGACTTGGGAGTGCACTGGAGAAGACAGTCGGGGAGATTCTCTATGGCGTCGGCTTGGGATATTTCACGTATACAGTGGCCTCTCGCTCCACCATTTATTCACATATGGGGGTCGTGCATACCCTATAAGTGGTCAATATTGATCTGGCGTGTTTTACATAACAAGCTTCCTACAGATGATCAAATTATGAGGCTTGGGTTCAGTATGGCATCACAGTGCCATTGCTGTGTAAATACTGCGACTGAAACCACAGAACATATATTAAACTCGGGTGAAATGGCACGAGAAGTATGGGGGAGTATGCAAAGAAGATTTGATATTCATTGTAGTGGACGGACTCTTGAGCAAAGACTTGGCAGGTGGTGGCGAGGGAGAAGACTTCATCAAAAACAAATTTGTGTTGGGGCAGTGATTTGGGTTCTATGGAAGAACCGCAACAAATGGCGTTACGAGGGTTACAAATTCTCATCGGACATGTTGGTGAAGGAGGCTAGAAGACAAATTGACAAGGCGACTGTGAAGTGCAAGCACTAGTTTTGTTAGTTTTTTATTTTTTCAGCTAGTTTGTACTGAAGTTTTGTTGTGGAAGATGAATAAAGCTCTCGGTTCTCATTAAAAAAAAAATAAAAAAAAAAATAAAAATAAAAAAAAAAAAAATATATATATATATATATAATATATATATATATATATATATATATATATATATATATTTCGGTCTATATATATATATATATATATATATATATATATGTATATATATAGACCGAAATATATATATATATATATATATATATATATATATATATATATATACATGGGATTTGGAGCTATCTGTCATGATGAGCACACTTCCAGCACACCGTCGAGTGGGACACTTCTTTAGGATACACGTATCTTACTGCGGTGTGTCTGCTATAGTTATTTTTCTTTTGGCCTGGATGAGTTTGGTAATCTACAGGGCAGGTAACAGTGGATTTCTCAAAAGTGCATATGTTAGTAATTAGAATTGTGAAAACCCTAGTTTGGTAATCTACAGGCCTGGATGAGTTTTGTACTCTAAATCACTAGTCACTGGTAGCTCTCTACTTATAGTAGATATTTCTATTACAGTTCTCTCTCTGTTTACATCATGTACTTTCTTTCAGTTTTACGTATCGTACTCTCTTGCATGTTTATATTCTCTAACCTGTTATGATCTGTGTGAGATGTATTATGCTCGCTCCCGTCCTGACTGGACCTGTTAAAAATTTTACAGAAGATGATGAGGAACCCTGCACCCCTTACTTTGGAGCTTGCCTAGTTGACACTCGCGACCTGGACCCCTGGAGAGGTTCAGGCAGCTGCTGAGGACGATACCTTGTATAGTGTAGATAGCTTAGACTGTTCCTTCTTTCATGTTTAGTTGTTGTCCTTATTTTCAGAGTTGTATATTTTAGAGATGTTGAGACTAGTAGTCGTTAACTTTTTTATTTCATTCTGCTGTACCTCAGTTGAGGATTTCTTTATCTATTTTCATCGTGCTACATTCTACCTTAGATTGTGATTGAGTTATACCTCTGTGTTGGCCTCCTTTTGGAGAGTATTTCATGTTATTTAGTTATAGTTCATGAGCTAGAACAACGTTCTACCGCCGACACTGCAGCGTAGGCTGGGCGCTGTTACGTACTCGTACCCTCACGGTGGGTGCGGGTCGTGACACGTTTTTAGTGGTGGCCCATGCAGGTCGAGTTTATGTAGTTGCATTCGAACTAGAGTATCACTACAGCCTGCAGTAGGATTAGGATATATTTTTGAAGGTACTCAACCACAGTTAGGATTCCTTAAGAGATTCCTGGGACAACCCTTGAGAATCTTATTTGAACTTTAATTTGAAATCCTTTCCCTTGTTTTGTTCGCTCTCACTCCTTGATTATTGAATTTGATTTTGATGGATCGTTGTTGATTTTGATTTTCCTATCGAGATGAATTTTATGACCTGAGTTACGATATTTTTTTATAACATATGTTGACGGGAATAACAGGGATAGTAAAACGTCTACTTGATTATGGAACCTGTAGTTTATCGCAGCCATATTAGCTGGCGTGGCAGAAACATAAAGACCTGACTTCGGATGTACGTATCTTGGTTATGAGATTTGGAATTTCTCGCAGCTATACTAGTCGGCATAACGAGAATTCCAGACGACATGATTATAGAGGTGCATGCCCCAGATATGGAATCTATCGTTTATCGTAGCCTTGCTTACTAGCATGGTGAGGGCTCTGAGTAACATGATTTTGGACAGACGCATATGATTATCAGACTGTATCTTGAGAAGGTTTTTAAACATATCATCTCTATCGTACCCTTCTGTTGTTATAAGTTGTATTCCATCATCAAATAATTTAGGATTAGGGATATTTTGGTTTTGTATAGCTTATTCATATGTAGTTCTTTTATAGTGTAATGACATGATGACTTGTAGAGTGCCTGTACCCTAGAGATGATAGTTAGCATTGATATTAGAATAGTAAACCATTGTAGATGATTCCCTGTTATTTATAATACCTACCAATTTTCATAGAGGATGTTAGTCTGCTCTGCAGCCTTGATGATTTATTATTATTTTCCCTTGTCCTTTCTAGTAAGGCACCCATTACCAGAGCCTGTCCTTGAGTATAGTTGTAGTTCACCTAAGAATGAGAGGTCTATATATATAGATAGATTGCAGATGGTATTGGCATATGGGATATGGGTTGGTTGGTATCTATAGGCCATTGCTGTATAGTATTATAGACATGTTGTTTAGCCTATATTGGCTCAGTTTTCTATTTTAGTTAAGTTCTCCTTGTGATGAGTTCAGGCATGATAGATCAACCTTTATAGGCAGTGTGCAGACCCTTCACTAGATGTCATGTCCTTTTTCTTATAAATTCAGTCTCCTTAGCATCATTCCTTTTGCCTATACTGATGTTTCAGACCATTCATTCTTAGCCTAAATTCTGAGCATTGTCCAGTTCCTTATAAGTTTAGTCTACTTTAACCCTTGATGATCAGTTATATATGTATAGATATATATAGACAATATACTTAGGATATATGTAATGGGTTGTTGTTCTTGAGCTTATGTATATATGGTATTTGGGATTTGTGTGCTTAGATTATGGGTATTTAGTTATGGGTGACTTGATAAGATTGGAGAGTTAAGTGTTAGTCTATTATAGAGTTTCTCTTTTGCTAAACCTTAGTTGCCAACACCTAGAAAGCTAGCATTGGTAAAATCCTAAGAAGTTGACCAGTTGATGACCAAGTACTTGGATGTTGAGAAATTGACTAGTGGTTGACCCTCGACTATGTTTGACCTAGAAGGAGTACTACCATCTTAAATTTCGAGGACAAAATTTTTCTAAGGTGGGTAGACTTGTAACACCCAGTTTTCTAAATGAGAGTAATTTTAAAATTTTGTGTTTTTAATTATTTAATTATGACATTTAAATAATAATATGATTTTTGGTGATTTTTAATCATTTTAAAACTATTTAAAATCATGACTTGTGATTTTGGTGTTTTGCTAGTGTAACCCTAGAGACAGTTGACCTAGAGACTAGCCATATGATTAGGGTATTTCATTTATCATTTTTAGCTTGAGGGTATTTTGGTCATTTTGAATTATTTGAATTTAATATATATTTATTTGGAATTTAATATAATTAATGGGATGGTGTGATTTAAATATTAATTAATTGCCTTGTGTTGGGTTTAGCCCTAACTTAGAATTGATCTAACCTAGATTAGTCCTAGTTAGTCATGGTTAGACTAAGTTAGATTTTGGGATTGGTCATGGTTAGTCATGGCTAGTCATGATTTGTGATTTTGGCTAGTCATTAGTCATATTGATTTAGTTAAGACTAGTGATAGGCTACCTAGGTTTCATCTAGCCATTGATTTGTCTGGATTGATGGAGAACCCTTGGATCACCCTAGCCCTAGATTTTAGGACAGCCATCCTTGGGATTCCCCCTATTTAATCCCTCCCAAAAACCCTTGCCTCCTTTATTCATTTCTCAATCTCAAGAACAAGGTGAGATCCAACTTCACTCAATCATAACTTCTCCATTTCTCATCCTTTTTCAAACAAACTTCTTGCATTGTAACCTAACCATCACCCTCTTGATGTCCATAGAGGTAGAGGACTGTTTTGGGGATCTACTTGTGCTCGGGCTACAGTTGGAGAGGCTGTTCTAGTGAGTTCTTGAGCTAGAGGAAAACCCATTGGTAATCTCTCAAACCCTATCTAAACTATTGCTTTATCATCATAGATGCATAGACCTAGGTCCCCTCTAGCTTAGGGTAGGATCTGAACCCAACCTGTGTTGGATACGTGTTCGTATCGGACACGTATCAGTAGGCTAATTAGGTGTTCGACCTATGTCTCAATGGATTGATTCTTGCTGTTTTCAAAATATTTTTGAATAGGAAATTAGTTCTTCATGTTGCTTGTATGATTTTACACGTCTGAGGTGATTTCGAGCCGTGTCTGAGTCACACTGGACTCGTGGACACAGCCCCGTACGCGGCCAGGGCTTCCCCTGCTGCTCGGGGCCTCGTGCTCAGTGCACAGGCCACTTGGCGAGCCGTGATTGGACTGAGAGGAGGGGGCAGTATCTGCGAACCTTTCCTCCAAGCCTCGTGTCTAACGGGGTCGTGTCGGACACACGGAGTCACGCGTACTGGTCACACGCGTGCGCCGCGTTCAGACAAATCGCGTTCTGAAATGCGAGTCGTGTCCACTCTGGACACGACGTGGTCGTGTCGTATTGGGTCCTATGTGTAGCCTGACACGTGGGCTACTCGTGGGCATGACCACGAGACCCCACGTATCGTGTGTCGTGTCCTACAATCACGTGCACGTGTGCACGATGCTGTGCAACACTGGGTGCACCCCATGTGTTTGCATCGTGTTAGACACGCCTGTGTCTTATTTTCTGGACACGTGAGGACACACAAGACACGTGTACACATGCTTTATTAATTACCAACCATTATTAGTGAGTTTTATGTTGGATTTTAGGGTTGAATTCATTGATTCCCAATATGAACTGATACCCGACCGATACCTTCACTGTTTCAGTTTTTGGATTCTAAGTTACATATTTTAACGGAGTTTTGTGATGATAACTGTTAGAATTAATTCACCTACATGTGTGCTAAATAATGATCATGTTAGATTTGCAATTTGGATGGGTTATTGATTTTGAAATCATGAATTTCCAATGTGAACTGATACCATGTATTCTGTTCTAAAATCCTGAGTTTGAGTTCTGTTTTCAAACCAAATTTTGATATTTATTTGCCATATTTTGATTCACACATATGTAATAGATACTGCTAGGATAAATTTCTATGTTAGATTAGGATTTCACTTGAGATATTAGATTTTGAATATTGGGTAGGCTGTCAACTGTTATGCAGTAATGTGTTGGCTGATACCAAAACAGGAATTGAATTCCTGTTTTCCTTTTTATTCCTTGATCTAACTGACTTGTTGATGTTCAATAGTCATGTAAAGATTTGATTACATGTGTACCTACTTAAAGGTTGGTTAGGATTTCATTGAGGGTTGATTTTGGTTATAAACTGTCATTTGCACACTACACACTGTTTTGTAATTCCTGTGTGTTAGTACTGACATTGATTCATGGGATTCGATTATGGTTATTAAACTGTCTATTGATTTCATTGATTAAACTGTCATTTGCAAAACTGTGATTGATTTCCTTTTGTGAAAGTTGGGATGATTTTGAAGTGATTTTAGTTTTATTTTTATTTATGCTCAATCCCAGAGATATTGGTATTGTTCATATACTTCTAGTTACCTGTTGAGAGTTGGGAATTCGGATTTGGGTTAGTATGTCCACTGTTTGGAAATTAGTTTTGAATGCATTTGTATTCACTGTTACTTGGTTCCCATTTTTGGGATAATTAGAGAATAGGTTGTATTCCAAGTGGTTTTCATGATTGACTAAGTTTTAAATGGTGACTGAGTTTAGTTGCATTGGGGTTTATGGTGGTGGTAGTGATTAGTTTTCAAATTTGCATTGGGCTTTGAATGAATGGTAACTGTTATTCTGTTTTCCTGAGAATTATCCACACACATATTTTTGCAACTAAAACCTGAGTTTTTTAAACTGAAGTACATTGCACTGTCAATAGGAAAATCTGAGAATTTGTGGTATTGTTAACTGAGAATTGGTTCCCTGATGACACTGTCATATCACTGTTAAACCTGAGAGCAAATGCCCCATTTCATTCTTAAAACTGTCACCTTGAACACCATGCTATCCTGAGAACTGTTTCCTATTCACTGTTAAACCAAACTGTCAATGCACTAATTTTTGGCTGATATTACACACACATGTATCACTCACCCATATTCAATTTCTTAACAAATGTAACCCTTTAACATTGATTTCAAATGTTAGTTCGAATTGCAGTTTTTAATGTGTACTGTTAAACTGAAATCTGGAATATATGTAGCTAAATACCCCACTCACCCAATGTCATGTTAGACTAACTATTTTCCTAATTAACCTTGATCATGTAAACCCCTATGCCACTTGACACACACACACACATATGCAATGTTTCCCCCATCCCTCTCTATGTATGTATATAGTTGATTACCTATATGTATATCTAGTGTATGCAATATATGAATTATATATATATTATAGATTATAGGATTGATGGCTTGTTTGGTCTTGTGATGATGTGTGTTTACTAGCCTAGGCTTGGTTAGGCCTAGTGAGACTTGTTAGATTTGTTTAGGCTAGGACTTGACCTAGTTGACTAGTGTAGTTGACTAGAGTTGACCAAGAGTTGACTTTAGCCTAGTTTGACCTAGACAACATGCAGATGCATTGTAGATTATGTTATCATCCCATGTATACATCTTGACTTGTGTTGCTCTAACTAGGAGTCAGGTACCTCATCTCGGACAGTACATTTACTACAGTTATTCAGATACCAGGCGAGTACATTCTCTGATCATTTCATAACTTGTTTAGAATTATATTCCTGCTCTAGTTTACCTTATTTGATGCTGTCACGATATTATCACGGATTGGTACTATATGGATCCTTTCATGCGATGTTATTCCCCTCGGGAGCATCGGATACATCATGTCGTGTGTTTCATGTACATCGTGTATTCCTCGCTCTCATGTTATTCATGTTTCTCATGTGCTTCATGCTCGTTCATGCTCGCTCGTGTACTATCATGTGCTATCATATTCGGTCGTATTTTTTATGTATCTCATGTATAACCAATACTTCATATGCACCCTTCATGGGCCTTCATGTGGAATTTATGTGCACTCAGTTCTCTGAGCCCTCATGAATACTTTATGTACACCTATCTATGGGCTTTCATGTGAAAACCATGTACGTAACATAACTTGTCTGGATCCTTGTGTATTGATTAGGGTATGGGGGAGTATAAATAGTCATGTGAACAATTCTAAAGTAGTATAGCCATGTACGTCTTTTTAGTATAGTCATATGCAAATCAAGTCGTTCATATGTCAACTTTGTACTCTAAATCACTGGTCACTAGTAGCTCTCTACTTATAGTAGATATTTCTATTACAGTTCTCTCTCTGTTTACATCATGTACTTTCTTTCGGTTTCACGTATCGTACTCTCTTGCATGTTTATATTCTCTAACCTGTTATGATCTGTGTGAGACGTATTGTGCTCGCTCCCGTCCTGACTGGACCTGTTAAAAATTTTACAGAGGATGATGAGGAACCCTGCACCCCTTACTTTGGAGCTTGTCTAGTTGACACTCGCGACCTGGACCCCTGGAGAGGTTCAATCAGCTGCTGAGGACGATACCTTGTCGAATGTAGATAGCTTAGACTGTTCCTTCTTTCATGTTTAGTTGTTGTCCTTATTTTTAGAGTTGTATATTTTAGAGATGTTGAGACTAGTAGTCGTTAACTTTGTTATTTCATTCTGCTGTACCTCAGTTGAGAAATTTTTTTTATCTATTTCCATCATGCTACATTCTACCTTAGATTGTGATTGAGTTGTACCTCGGTGTTGGCCTCCTTTTGGAGAGTATTTCATGTTATGTAGTTATAGTTCATGACCTAGAACAACGTTCTACGCCTAGGCTGGGCGCTGTTACGTACTCGTACCCTCACGGTGGGTGCGGGTCGTGACACGTTTTTAGTGGTGGCCCATGCAGGTCGAGTTTATGTAGTTGTATTCGAACTAGAGTATCACTACAGCCTGCAGTAGGATTAGGATATATTTTTGAAGGTACTCAATCACAGTTAGGATTCCTTGAGAGATTCCTGGGACAACCCTTGAGAATCTTATTTGAACTTTAATTTGAAATCCTTTCCCTTGTTTTGTTCGCTCTCACTCCTTGATTATTGAATTTGATTTTGATGGATCGTTGTTGATTTTGATTTTCCTATCGAGATGAATTTTATGACCTGAGTTACGATATTTTTTTATAACATATGTTGACGGGAATAACAGGGATAGTAAAACGTCTACTTGATTATGGAACCTGTAGTTTATCGCAGCCATATTAGCTGGCGTGGCAGAAACATAAAGACCTGACTTCGGATGTACGTATCTTGGTTATTGTTTTCCATAAATAAATTTACTTTATTTATTTTGTATCTGAGAAAATTACAACTGTAGGAATCTAATCTAGAAGACGATTACTTTATCCCTTGGACGATGCGATGAAGAAGACTCGAACTTTGAAGAACTTGGACAGCAACTGAGCAATCTCTCTGTTCTCTCTGAAATTGACTGTAGTGTCTGATGAAGATGAAGAAACTCTCTTTTATAGAGTTCAGGATAACTGTCCTTAAGCATACGCTCAGGTAGTTACTTGACGTGTGCATAACTGCAGGGACGCGTGACAAATTCTGATGGAGACACATTAGCGTGCGGTTGAAAGTAGTGGAGCATGTTCAGGAGAGATTGATGGCATGGATGCCACGTTGCATAACTTTTAGAGAAGTGGATAACTAGGTACAGGACACGTGAGAACATGTGTTGACTGTAATCCTGGATATGGTTGCTGTAATACGCTACCTCGTTGAAGGAGAGTTATACGCTGACTTGGATGATGTAGAAACAAAATAAAGCTGATACGCTTACTGGAGAAGAAAGGAGTCGTACGCTCAATTGATGAGGAAGGAGTCGTATAGACTTCATACGCTCACTGGAGAAGGAAGGAGTCGTACGCTCACTTGATGAGGAAGGAGTCGTATAGACTTCATACGCTCACTGAAGAAGGAAGGAGTCGTATAGACTTCATACGCTCACTGAAGAAATAAACACGTGGCTATCATCAATCTTCTCTGATACGCCATATCTTCTAATAACTGTCAAAAGATTTTCTCGAGCGTCGTGACCGCAGATATGACGGCTGACAGACTGTCAAAACTGACAGTAATGATGGCTTTTACATTTATGAGACATGCTGAGCTGTCCTCGTAAAAGATAAAACCAACTCTTCGAAATCCTATACGACGGCTAGTCTTCATTGGACAGCTGTCTTTGCACGAAAGACGAAGTGTCAGATTCATCCTTTATTAAATATATGTTGTACTGTCATCCCAGAAAATAATAAAATATTCACTGAGCGTGTGGCCTGTAGATGAGCGTATGGCCTTGAGCGTATGGATTAAAATGACAGCGTGTCATAATTTTCCACATCCTACAAGACCCCCTTCAAAGTTTTCGAACTTTATGAGTTTCAAAAGTTCGAAATTACTTTGAATAAAAAAGTGGGAATGAGTCTTGACACACTGGCATTAAGTCTGTTTATGCAAAATTGAATTTATTAAATGTCATGATGACTCTTCATTTTTCGAGACTGATTGAATCTAATTTATGGAGGAATATGAACCGCCAGCAAGCTTTGTTATATAAACTGAGAAAATTCAATTTTTGACATTCATTTCTTGTAACCATGACTCCAAAGGAAGCGGCTGAAGAAGAAGCACGAAAATTAGGTTTCTGTGCCCATGGTGACCCCACCTTTGGAGGCAAAGAACCGGAGCCCTTCGTCATCGAGTTCAAAGATGACCCCACGCAGTTAGCCAAGAATTTCTTGGGTTACTTCGGTCTGGACGGCTCCTCTACTTCTGATGGGCGGAGCCTCGCAGAGAAGCGTGAAATGCTCGCTGCTCTGTTGCACCGCATGGGGGTCCAAAGCGTAGAAGAGTTAGGCGTCAAACTTAGCCGCTATGGAAAATAGAGCGTGACTTTGTTGCACCCCTTTCTTTCTCTCTTTTTTTTTGTTTTGTAAGGCCATCAGTGCCTTAATGAAATGAATATTCAAGAATTCTCTGTTTAGTATAAATTTGTGTTGAAAACTAACATGCACCAATGAATAACTGTAGATTACGCTGTAGGTTACGCTATCTTCCAATGTTGTGAGTTACGCTGGATAGCGTACATCAATGAATAGCATGCACCAATGAATAGCTGTAGGTTACGCTATCTTCCAATGTTGTGGAAAGCACTCTTTGAATATTTCCAAGGCTATGCTGGTTTCCAAAGTACACGTGGCACTCATTGCATATTTTATGAGCGTTATTTGTGGATCCTTTCCAAGAATAGGCTTGCGCTCCATACTTTAAAATAGACAGAAGAGTTTCACAGAACTCATCCCCATCTTCTTTTTCTTCTTCTCTTCTCTAAGAATGAACGTGAGATTTCACTCTCAAATCGGAAAGCAAATGCTTCTAAATGTTCGAATTCTGAGCAATATGTCAGACATCAGTTTGCCAATTCTTAGCGTCAAACTTGAAGGTAAGTCCGGCAAAATACACGTACTGTTTTTGCTGTTGAAAATAAGCTTTCTGTCTCTGAGCGTGCTTGACCAACCAGTACGTTTCATATGACATTTCTGTTGATATAATTTTTTTTTCTTCATGCTATTTTCCGCAGAAACTTGGCTAAAGATTTTCTTCAGAACTGGCATTGGTGATGTGGATGCTGTGGAGAATGTCCTTCTGACACCAACATCAGGGAGCTCATACGCCTTTGATGCGTAAATCAGACAACTCAGAACTCTTCGTGGGATAGAAGGGTCTTCCTCAGATGGTAGGAAGAGCCTTTATACACGAGAGTTGGATGGTGGAGTCAACTCTACTACCGAGAAATCGGGTAGTAGAGTTCCTTTCAAGGCAGAACCAGGAATTGTATCCCAAGGTTTGGATACATTCCTGTCTTACTTGAGAGGTTACCCCCATCCACCAGTTGTATTGGCAGTACCACGACTTCGGGCTGCCATACTCTGTGGTTCTCCTCTCGTCTTAGAGAGAAGACCAGAGTTTGATTCCTGCTGATCTGGTCGTGACTGAGACCCAGACAGTCAGGAATTGCCACCAACAACGAACCTGACGGAGAAGGTCCGACGGAGAAGATCCAAAGAAGAAGATAGATCTCTATTAGGTTATTGTTGTGGTATAGAATGAAAATCCAAGATTTGTAATAGATTTCCATTATGATTTGTAAGAAAGTCTAAGAAAATATAATAGACTTTTTTGTGGTGAAATGGGAATGGAAATGACAATTCTTCTATGCTCAATGATTTGTATTTGTAGATGAATTGTGGACATGATAGATAATAAAATCATCTTTTCTGTTTTAGAGTATATAATATTATCAGAGGTATTATGGACATGATAATATATAGAAACTCGAAAGAAAATAGATTGATTTCTATGCAGAGGTCAAAACATGACAAATGAGTAAGTAGATTCGGAATTGATTCAGAGGTTATGAAAACATGATAAATAACGAATCCCCACTTGATAAATTGATAGAAGATTATGAACGGATGAACCGTTAGAAAATGATGAACAGATAAACTGTCGAGTGAATGTAATAAATGAACGGATGAACCGTCAAGTATTAATGAACATGTGAAACGTCGGATGAATGTGAGAAATGAATGGATGAAATGAATATCGGGAAAGAATACGTCCCTTCGATCCTTGTAACCATGTGCCTATAAATAGAGCATATATTTGAGTAGAAGGATCACACATCATCATCTTTTACCCACAATGTCTTCTGAAAAGAATACAAAGAAGGCTGAAGTCGTCTCCGAAGTTACTGAAGGTGCTAAAGAGCATCTACCTCCGAAGAAGAAGGAAATGGGCGAAAGCTCATCTACTCCCAAGCTGCCGAAAGATATCCTGGACTTCCTGGTCGAACCAGGAGAAACCGAAGAAGAAGAAGCAATGAGGCTGGCTGTCTGTCAGTTCTTGGTGCGGTCAGGAAAAGATGTATTAAATTCTTTTGCTGATTATGTATGTGGCCCTCGTCCCAAGTATGAAAGGGATGACAGTGATCTTCCATGATGATGTACTCTTTTTCTTGAAGAATTTGTCTCAAAATAAACTCTGTTTAAGGAAACTTTGTTTACGATGTATCCTTCCCACTTTACATCAATTTTGCCTTTATTCACTGATCTTTAGATTCAGAAATCAGAAAGACTAAATATTAAAATATAATATTGAGATAGAAAATTCAGAGGTAATATGGACATGATTTTTTTATTCAAGATCTTTATTAAAACCCCTGGGGATCTAATAAGACGAAATATCAAATTCTCTGGGAAGATGATACATGGTGGAATATCAATTTCCTCTGGGGATAACGATATCAAAATAACTTTTGTAGAAAAGGATTTTATATTTGCTGGAGAATGATGAAAATATTATACATAATATTTCTTTAAGAATTTGCCATTGATAGGCATCATCATGACTTTCCCATCCATAGAGGCAAGCTGGTATGCTCCGTTAGAGAAGACTTTGTTTACTACGAATGGGCCTTCCCATTTCGCATCAAATTGGCCTTTGTTCATATGTGTCATGGTCATAGGACGTCTGATAGTAAGGACCAGTTCTTCCTTCTGATATGCTCTGAATTTGACTTTCCAGTTAAAAGCTTTTGAGATTCGGGCCTGATACAGCTCGATATTTTGTTGAGCATACAATCGTTTTTCATCTAGAGCTTCCAACTCTTGAAGTCGAAGACGATCATTGTTTTCTGTTGTCAGTTCATTGGAGATTGCAATTCTCAGAGAAGGAATCTGGATCTCAAGGGGAAGAACAGCTTCACACCCATATACTAAAGAGAAAGGTGTACATCCAGTCGCATTGCGAACTGTGGTGCGGTAGGCCCATAAACATTCACCAAGCTTCTCGCTCCAGTTGCGTTTGTTGGAAGAAACGAACTTTTTCAAGAGTTTGATGATTGTTTTATTGAAAGCTTCTGCCAATCCATTGGCTACTGGATTATATGCTGTAGAAGCTAAATTATTAATCCGATGATCGTCGCAGAATCGAGTAAATTTCTGACTGACGAATTGCGGTCCGTTATCATGGATAATACGCCAAGGAACACCAAATCGATAGATAACATGATGTTTGACGAAGTTGATAACACTAGAAGTTTTAACTTCAGGTAACGGGATTGCTTCAGCCCATTTAGAAAAGTAATCGGTTATTGCTAAAATAAACCGATGTCCTCTTGATGATGGTGGGTTGATGGGACCAATGACGTCCATGCCCCAAGCTTCAAAGGGCCATGATGCCGCTGTTGGATGTAAGAACTCTGACGGTTGATGAATAAAGTCTGCATGAATTTGACAGGCTTTACATTTCCGAGCATATTAAATAGCGTCAGCCACCATCGTGGGCCAATAATAACCCATACGTCGGATACGATCTTGAAGTTTAGGACCTGGTTGATGAGCTCCGCAAACACCATCATGTGCTTCACGAATTATCTGTTGTGTTTCTTCACCAGCAATGCATCGGAGGAGAAGACCGTCGTAAGACCGACGATATAATGTTTTCGTCGTATGATTATAATAGAATCTGAGAGATCGACGTCGAATAGACGCTGCTTCACTCGGATTATCAGGAAGTATATCATACAAAACAAAGTCTAGAAACGGGCGTCTCCAGTCTTCAATTATGGCTTCTGTTTCATTAGAAAAGACATATTCCATAGTAGAATCGGAAGAAGACGAGGACATTTTGTTAAACTTTAATCCAGCATCAAGGTTGAGAGAATCTTTGTTTGGTTTATAGGGAAAAGCCAAAGCCAAATTATTCTCAACACAGAATAGTTCTCGGTTGTAAACCACTATCACTTGCTGACGTCTGATTGGTATAGCTAATACAGCAGCAAGATTAGCTAAAGCATCAGCTTCTGCATTATAGGCTCGTCGAACATGTTCAATAAAGAAGTCTTCAAAAGATGAGGCTATAGAGAGTGCTGCTCGATGATAAGGTATCAAATCCTGATGACGAACTTCATACGTTCCTCTGATCTGATTGACAATAAGCTTGGAGTCTCCATAAACTTCCAAATATTGAATATCTAGATGTTTAGCAAGTTGAAGACCAATGAGTAATGCATTGTATTCGGCTACATTGTTTGAACATGATTGATCTAGAGAATAAGCCCTCTGAATAGTTAGTCCTTCTGGGGATACAAGAACAATCCCAACTCCAGCGACAATATCGCCGTTAGGACCTATTCTAGATGCTCCATCAAAGAATAGACGCCAGGTAGGAACTTCTTCAGAAATCAGATTTGAATCCAAGATTTCATCAGGAATCTCATCATATAATTTAGAATCTTCTAGAATTGCATGAGCAGCCAGAAAATCAGCAAGAGCCTGTCCTTTAACTGACTTCTGAGGAATATAATGCATATCGTATTGAGCTAACAAGATTCCCCAATTAGCTAGTCTGGAGTTGAGAATACCAGGTTTCTTCATCATAATCCTGATGGGATTCACTCTGGAAATGACATGAATCATTTGACCGATAATATAATGTCGCGTTTTCTGAACAACAAACATTAATGCTAAGCATTCTTTCTCGATTGGAGAATAACGCGGTTCAGCACCCGTCATTGTGCGACTGAGATAATAAATAGCCTGTTCATGGCCATCTTTATTTTTCTGGGCAAGTAACGCACCAAGAGAATGATCCATGGCTCGAACATATAGAAGGAATGGTATCCCCGAGACGGGAGGTACCAAAACTGGAGGGTTCATAAGATACTATTTAATATCGTCAAATGCTTTTTGACATTCTTCATTCCAGACGAAAGATACACCTTTCTTCAGAAGTTTGTTGAATGGTCTGCAGCGTCCTGATAAATTAGAAATGAATCTCCTGATATAAGCAATTCTTCCTTGAAATCCTCGTAGCTCTTTTAAGGTGCGTGGAGGACGCATCTCTTGAATGGCTTTGATCTTCTCGGGATCCACGTGTATACCTTTAGCGGTAATGACGAAGCCGAGAAATTTACCACTAGAGACACCCAGGAAGGACTTAGTAGGGTTCATTTTAAGTTGATGCTGACGCATTAAATCAAAGATAGTCTTCAAATCTTGGATATGATCCTCCTTTCGTCGACTTTTGACTGCAATATCATCAATATAGCATTCGACTATTTTTCGGAGATGTTCGCGAAATAAAGTGCTCATTGCTCGCTGATATGTTGCTCCTGCATTCTTGAGACCAAACGGCATCACTGTATAACAGTATGTACCGATCGGCGTTCTGAAGGAAGTGTGTTTTTCATCATCTGGAAACATTTTGATTTGATTGTATCCCGAATACCCATCCATAAATGACATTCGTTCGAAACTACATGTATTGTCGATCATGACATCAGTAATTGGAAGAGGAAACTCGTCTTTAGGACAAGCCGTATTGAGATCACGAAAGTCTATACAGACCCGAATCTTGCCAGTCTTTTTAAGGACAGGAACGATGTTAGCCACCCATTCAAGATGTTGTTCCTCTCGAATAAATCTAGAAGCCATAAGCTTGTTGACTTCAGCTTCAATTGCATCCATGATGTCTGGACGAAATTGTCGCTGTTGTTGTTTGACCGATTTAGTATTTGGTATGATATTGAGTTTGTGCATTGCAATCTTCGGATCTAGTCCTAGCATATCTTCGTAACTCCAGGCAAAGACATCAATATAATCACGAATAAGCTTGATCATGTCTTGCTTATCTGTTTCTGAAAGACTTTCACTGATGAATATTGGTTTAGAAGAACCTTCTTCACCAACATCAATTTGGATCAGTTTATCTTTGGTAGGAGGTTC
Source organism: Iris pallida (assembly GCA_029216955.1). Classification (NCBI taxonomy): domain Eukaryota; kingdom Viridiplantae; phylum Streptophyta; class Magnoliopsida; order Asparagales; family Iridaceae; genus Iris; species Iris pallida. The sequence continues at coordinate 8,930,311 of JANAVB010040619.1, forward strand.
TCTCTGCTCGAACCTGAATTCCCATTGATTATCTAATCTTTGAGCACATTGTTCTGATTCGGGTGATATTTCAAAATCATCCTCATCTTCATCATTTTCTTGCGGGCCATCAACAGAGACCATATTGATGGACAAAATAGAACGATGAAGATCGCCAATACTCGTGTCAGAATCCCAAGAGAGAGAATCAGAAGACTCAGATCGTTCGTCTTCATCGGACTTTGAATCTTCATGGACTATGTTGATAAAGAAAGTAGGAGCAATGTAACCTAAACCACATTTTGTCCTTCCGTATTTTAATGGAGGAATTCGAACAGGCATTCTTCTTCCTTTTCCATTATTGAGACTGGTTCTGAAGTCATAACCCATATTCTTGATGATATTTTTAGATTGCTGACTGTAGCGACGCAGTTGTAACCTTCCAGTATCATCGTTTATGTCATCTTCTTCCAAGTTAGAAGGATTCTGGGGTCCTTTATAAAAGAAGATTGGATTTTCTCCCTTTTTTCTGGCAGGGACCACGAAGTATGATTTTTGTATGGATTCCAATGATATGTCTGTATGAAGAGTTTGAACAACCCCTATAGTTAGTGACTCTAAGCTATCTAGCAATTGTAAATAACTTTGTACATGATTACAGACATCAATATACTGCAAAGGAGATGCTTCATTAATATTAAATACTGTATTTACAACAGAAGGCTGAGCCTTATCAGACTTAGTCAAATTAATGACAAAAGGGAGAGAGGAAGAGCGATCAGAAGTTTTGTTTCGATTAAGATCGATAACAAAAGGCTCAGAAGAGGTGAGCTCCCTTGAAGAAGATCGTGGATAAGTAGTACGTCCACTGACTGGAATGACTAGAGTATCTGGTCTAGCCTGAGAAGGTGGAGGGGGAGTAGTACGTCCACTGACAGGAATTATCAGTGAGCCTTGTGGAGCTTGGGAAGACGGTACGGTAGTACGTCCACTGACAGGAATTATCAGTGAACCTTGTGAAGCCTGAGCAGGTGATGAAGTAATACGTCCACTGACAGGAATTATCAGTGAACCTTCTTCAGATGATTTAACAGACTGCGGAGGAGTGATACGCCCTTTTACAGGAATAACAAAAGTGCCAACTTTTGCTATCTCATCATCATTATCCATAGCTTGCAAGACTTTTGAGTATTCATCTTTGTACATGCGAGCGTCATTGAAGTAAGCTTCAACTCCTTTAAATGGATAGAGATCCGCAACCTCCTTTTGAACTTCTCCATTATCATCAACATATTTGAAACACTGATGAAGAGTCGAAGGAACGACATTATGTTCATGCAAGAATGGTCTCCCCAACAGAGCATTGTATGAGCAACCATGATTGTCGATGATGTAAAAAGTAACTTTAGTGCGAAGATCGCCTATTTGAAATTTGAGGCGAATCTTGCCCAAAGGTTCACTTTTTCCTTGATTAAATCCCAAGATGGTAGTGATAGTGCTGGAAAGGCTATGTACAGGTATCTTCAGTGTGTCTAGCATAGCTTTTGGCATAATACTGAGAGCAGATCCTGGATCAATCAGGAGACGATCAACCTTCATAGAATCAATATATCCTGTATGATATAAAGGACGGTCATGTCGATTATCCTCTAGCAGCATATCGTCCTGCGTAAAGGTAATGTTTGGAATAAATTCTAATACATTGTGGCAATGAAAAACAGATTCTGTTTCCAACTTCTTAAGAAGAGTTAGACAGGTTTCTGCTTGCAGCAGTGCTTCACTTAGAGTTTTTCGAGTCTCTTTAGAGAGGCGTAAGAGCTCGAAGATTGATAATTTAGCTGGGGTATTGGCTAGTTGAGCCAATATATCAAAATTATAAGGCTTTTCAAGTCCTGTAGGAGATGACTTCTTCAATGGTTTGTCGAAGCGGACTTGTTGTTTGCCTTTGTCAGCTGCTGTTGGTTTAGAAGGAACTGTCTTAACAGGAACATTTAAAGGCTCTTCAGTAGAGACTGGAGTTGAAGCTGTAACCGGAGGGACTTCAGAAGTTTTTTCAGGAACTTCAGCATAATCTTTCAGATATATTTTTCCTGTCCGAGTTCCAGCATGAACTTCAACTTCAGATTCTGGTTCAGGATCTATGGAAACCATGTTGCAATTCTTTATTTTGCTCTTGGTTCTTTTATATTTGATGAGAGCTTCATTCCAGAAACCAAGGCCAACACGAGATTGATTATGTCTCATAGTGATGGCTAAAGGTGTTCGGAGTCCCTTGCCTGAGTTCAAACCAGGAGCAGTGGCTAGATCATAACCCATCTTCGCCATCAATTCACGAGATTGTGAATTGTATAGATAAAAAGCAGGCTTGTACCTATCTTCAAATTGAGGTACAGATTTTATCTCCGTAGGGAGTGAATTTCCTGCTGAGATGAAAGTAGAGGTTAGATAAAAATCGGATGTGAAACTAGAAGTCACATTGCATGACTTAGCCTTCCCGAGCTTCTTTTTAGATGAGGAAGTCTTCCGAGGAGAAGAAGAAGACGTTTCAAACTCCGTCATTAAATCCGGGTGAATCCACATGATCTCTCCCTTCTTAGTTGTGACAGGAACAAGTCCGTCATTCTGTGCTGGTGGGATGTTTACAACTTCGAGAGTTGCTTTGGAGATAGGAACAATCCCACTTTCCACCATTAAGGAGGGAAAGTCACCGAACTGCATTGAAATTACATTTGCTGTGACTGTCTTGTCTTTGGGTGTCAGTGTCACAGCTCCTGATTTAATCATCTCTTGAATCTTCCCTTTCAATACATAGCAAGACCGGATTGTATGACCCAGCATTCTATGGTATGGACAGTATTTTGGATGATCTGTCTTATTGGCTTCATCAGGCTTTTTAATTTCTGGCAATTGAATCTTATTACCTTTGAGTAAGCATTCAAAGATACCCTGAACATCATCATCGTCGAAAGAATATTCTTCCTTCGGCCGAGGAGATCTCTGTTGTTGATTTGTTGGAGCTGGAGTAGCTTGGGTAGTCTTTACCTCTTGACTACTGCTTTGGAGATTGACTTCAAGAGCTTCTTTCCCTTTGTGATTGTTGGGTCGAGTACTATTGCTAGTACTCTGATTTGATTCCTTGGGAGCCATTTGTACCCCCAGACCCTTGAAGGTCTCAGCACTGACTTCAGCAGCCTTGGCACTGACAATGAAAGAAGGCCAATCTTGGAACTGAGTAGACCCTGTCCACATGCTGATAATTGGTAAAAGATTCGACTTACAAGTGTCGATGGTAACAGCATCGGGAGTTCCGAGAGGCATTTTGAGGGCTTTTCTTCTGAATCTTTCAATGAAGTCCTCGGTGGTTTCATTATTTTTCTGTTTAATTCTTATGAGGGCTGACATGGTCATGTCGTTGAGCCTTTCATAGAATCGTTCAAGAAACATTTGCTTGAAACCGGCAAATGAGGTAATGCACCCATCAGGGAGACTTCTATACCATTCATAAGCCATTCCTTTGAGACATCCAATGAACACCCGAGTAAGGAGGGCATCACTTGGTTGCAGTTGATCAGTCATTACTTCAAAATGATTAATGAACTGACTTGGGGAGGTTGTCCCATCATAGAAAGAGATGGTCGGAGGTTTGTATTTTGGTGGATACGATACCTGCTTCCATTCTATCGGGTAAGGTTACTTGATACCTAACCTTTGCAAACCATCCTTCTGTTTGAATGCCTCGAATTGAGTACGGAGATTCTTTAACTCTTCAGAAACAATTCCAGAAGATTGGGGAGTTGTAACTTGTTGAGTGTAATTAGGAGGAGGGACTGCAGCATATGTACCACCCCCAGCTCCAGACTGACTTGGAGTGGGTTGTTCAGGAACATTAGATTGTACCCCCGGAATAGTAGAGGGTTCCGGGTTTGGAACAACAGGAGTATTTAATATAACTGGAGGAGCTGTCTGTTGGACTTGCTGAGTTTGATGCTGAGCTTGCATAAGAGTGTGCATAGTATTCAACGTATCTGCCATAGCTCGCAACTGTTGTTCTAAGGAAGAAATCCTTTGTTCGTGAGCTTCGGTGCTAGTTGAAGGTTCATGATCGCCCTCTGCCATGTAAGTGGTAATCATTCGAGGAATAGATGACGAAACAGTCTGTTCTGAATCATCACTGTGTGAATCAGTATCTTTCCCAGGGCTTTTTACGGGAGTCAATACTGGAAAATTGGACTCTCCAAGGAAGTCTTCTGTGATCTCCAGATTACCACTTGGATGAGAAGAAGAAGAGGCTCTGGTCAAGGCTCCGGTCCTGGATCGGGTGCCGAGATAAACACCATCTTCAGAGTCTGATATAGCATCAGACCGTATGCTACCCCCAATATTTCTGGAGGTCATGTTGACAGAAGCATAAAGAGGTTCATCTTCATCCAACATTGGTTCATATTGAATCCGTTCGAAAACAGATTGTCTTTTTGGTGAACAACAACATTGAATTACAACTCGAGGTTGGAAGTTGCAACCATGCTTTTCATGGCAAATATGAGCAATATCATAGCCTGATGGAGTGCCAATTCTCTGTTTATTTTGCAAATATTCCCGGAGATCTATAGGAACAGATTGGGAAGTACTTGAAGATAGTTTCTGTGTGGAAACTTGTCTTTTGTTCTTCTGTCTTCTTGGTTCCTGAGTGTATAAAGACTGATTAATTTGAGCCACATAGTTCTTGGCATATTCTGCATCAGGGTCTAATATACTTGTCTCAGTGGAACCGAGCCGATTCTGATTAAGCTTGTTACGAAGATCCGTAGGAGATTTGACTTTGATATCCGTCTTGGATACTTGTAATTTGCCTTTCTCAGACCGAAAAATTTTGAGAGAAGGAAGATGGGTATTATTCCGACTGGGAGTCGGTAATAATCTATCTTTAGAGGAATTAGCCAAAAGGCGTTTTCTATTGTTTGATCTAGTAAGAGTACTAGTCAAATTAACTCCAGAGGTAAAGACCTTAGGAGTAGAGGAGTTGACTAAAGAGTCTTTCTCCTTGGTTGGCACAAGATGTGCAAGTTGAGGGGGAATCATTTGTATGTTCTGTGGAAGTGAACCCCCAGCCTGATTTTGAGAAACAGTCAAAGGACTATATCTGTTAGCATACGCTGACTTCAATTTGGACTTCTGGTCATACGCTGCCTTTTTATTAGCATACGCTGGCTTTGGCTTAGCGTACGCTGCCTGATGTTGGCTTTTGTATGCTGCCTTCGCCGTACGCTGCCCTTTGAATGCTATACGCTCAGAGTCATCAATGGCTAAAGAGCCGACTGCTGTCGTAAGTGTAGAGGGAGAAGGGACTTTGACATGTCCAGAGATGGTTTTCCTTGTACATGCTGACTTGGTTAAAGAACCAACTTTGTCAGCGTGACTAGGAGAAGCCACTGTTGTCGTATTCCGAGAAGCCGAAGTGTGCTTCATGGAAGTTGAAGACATGTTCTTGTCAGCATGAGAAGTGACAGAAGCATCTCGGACTGCTGCAGAAGACTTAGGAACATAGACGGAGCGTCCCTTCTTCTTGGCAGCAGAAAGAGCGGAGGAAGCAGTGCGGCCCTCCTTCGCCTTGAGCATTTCTTCATAAGCCGATTGGTCGAATTGTACAACCATCGTCTTCTTCGTCAAGCCGATCGACGAAGTATCGTATTGAGTTGTTGCTATCTCGTTGGAGGAGACAGCTTTCCCCAGCAGAGTCGCCAATTTGTTTTCCATAAATAAATTCACTTTATTTATTTTGTATCTGAGAAAATAATCTAGAAGACGATTACTTTATCCCTTGGACGATACGATGAAGAAGACTCGAACTTTGAAGAACTTGGACAGCAACTGAGCAATCTCTCTGTTCTCTCTGAAATTGACTGTAGTGTCTGATGAAGATGAAGAAACTCTCTTTTATAGAGTTCAGGATAACTGAACTTAAGCATACGCTCAGGTAGTTATTTGACGTGTGCATAACTGCAGGGACGCGTGACAAATTCTGATGGAGACACATTAGCGTGCGGTTGAAAGTAGTGGAGCATGTTCAGGAGAGATTGATGGCATGGATGCCACGTTGCATAACTTCTAGAGAAGTGGATAACTGGGTACAGGACACGTAAGAACGTGTGTTGACTGTAATCCTGGATATGGTTGCTGTAATATGCTGCCTCGTTGAAGGAGAGTTATACGCTGACTTGGATGATCTAGAAACAAAATAAAGCTGATATGCTTACTGGAGAAGAAAGGAGTCGTACGCTCACTTGATGAGGAAGGAGTCGTATAGACTTCATACGCTCACTGGAGAAGGAAGGAGTCGTACGCTCACTTGATGAGGAAGGAGTCGTATAGACTTCATACGCTCACTGAAGAAGGAAGGAGTCGTATAGACTTCATACGCTCACTGAAGAAATGGTCACGTGGCTATCATCAATCTTCTCTGATACGCCATATCTTCTAATAACTGTCAAAAGATTTTCTCGAGCGTCGTGACCGCAGATATGACGGCTGACAGACTGTCAAAACTGACAGTAATGATGGCTTTTACATTTATGAGACATGCTGAGTTGTCCTCGTAAAAGACAAAACCAACTCTTCGAAATCCTATACGACGGCTAGTCTTCATTGGACAGCTGTCTTTGCACGAAAGACGAAGTGTCAGATTCATCCTTTATTAAATATATGCTGTACTGTCATCCCAGAAAATAATAAAATATTCACTGAGCGTATGGCCTGTAGATGAGCGTATGGCCTTGAGCGTATGGATTAAAATGACAGCGTGTCATAATTTTCCATATCCTACAGTTATGAGATTTAGAATTTCTCGCAGCTATACTAGTCGACATAGCGAGAATTCCAGACGACATGATTATAGAGGTGCATGCCCCAGATATGGAATCTATCGTTTATCGTAGCCTTGCTTACTGGCATGGTGAGGGCTCTGAGTAACATGATTTTGGACAGACGCATATGATTCTCAGACTGTATCTTGAGAAGGTTTTTAAACATATCATCTCTATCGTACCCTTCTGTTGTTATAAGTTTTATTCCATCATCAAATAATTTAGGAGTAGGGATATTTTGGTTTTGTATAGCTTATTCATATGTAGTTCTTTCATAGTGTAATGACATGATGACTTGTAGAGTGTCTGTACCCTAGAGATGATAGTTAGCATTGGTATTAGAATAGTAAACCATTGTAGATGATTCCCTGTTATTTATAATACCTTCCAATTTTTATAGAGGATGTTAGTCTGCTCTGCAGCCTTGATGATTTATTATTATTTTCCTTTGTCCTTTCTAGTAAGGCACCCATTACCAGAGCCTGTCCTTGAGTATAGTTGTAGTTCACCTAAGAATGAGAGGTCTATATATATAGATAGATTGCAGATGGTATTGGCATATGGGATATGGGTTGGTTGGTATCTATAGGCCATTGCTGTATAGGATTATAGACATGTTATTTAGCCTATATTGGCTCAGTTTTCTATTTTAGTTAAGTTCTCCTTGTAATAAGTTCAGGCATGATAGATCAACCTTTATAGGCAGTGTGCAGACCCTTCACTAGATGTCATGTCCTTTTTCTTATAAATTCAGTCTCCTTAGCATCATTCCTTTTGCATATACTGATATTTCAGACCATTCATTCTTAGCCTAAATTCTGAGCATTGTCCAGTTCCTTATAAGTTTAGTCTACTTTAACCCTTGATGATCAGTTATATATGTATGGATATATATAGACAATATACTTAGGATATACGTAATGGGTTGTTGTTCTTGAGCTTATGTATATATGGTATTTGGGATTTGTGTGCTTAGATTATGGGTATTTAGTTATGGGTGACTTGATAAGATTGGGGAGTTAAGTGTTAATCTATTATAGAGTTTCTTTTTTGCTAATCCTTAGTTGCTGTCACGCCCCAGAACCAGAATACTGGAGATCAGGGGTGAGACAAAGCCAGCTACATATATCGGAGTACGCCAGTACCCCGAGATACGGTCAAAGCTGTCTAGAAGACAAGTGGGTGGACTCTAGCATGCCACTAACGACTTCTAAGGTCGTACAAATCCTATCTCAATCCAATCAACATAAGAAGCAATAAAGAGTAAATCATATATGAGATGGGTAAGGCGTCCCAAACACAAGTACATATATAATCATGAGAGCTGACATAATAAAAGATATATCAACTGACTATACAAAAGGTACGTAAATGTACAACTAGCAACTGTCCAGAACATACATCCACGCCGTACTAAGACGGAGGGAACAAAACCCAGAAACAAGGACTAACATATGTCCTTGGCTAATACACCACAAAATGAGAGTACAAGATAAAGTGGGAAATAAAGGTAACCCACTCGCTAATCCATATCGGTCCTCTGAGTACGAACCATCCGGAGGAGAAGACGGTAGATCCTCGTGATCAACTATGGAACCTGGCCATGCAAAACCAGTGGGGTCAGACCCCAAATAGCAAGTACCACAAGGAAGGCTCGAGGTGAACGACAAAGTCCAACAACAACACAACAACATAATGACAGAAATAAATAAAGATGGTTCGAGACTAGTGCGGTACCAATGCACGTGTCTCGAGAATATAAATGACTGAATGGAAATACTAAACAATATAGCTATGGAACAAAATAATCCGATGAGCAACAAGGGGTTTAGGAACTACTAGGAATCGGAGCTACAACCCTTAAACCAAACAAGGACCGGGGTTACAGATCTTTTCCCTAGCAGAACTTAGCCTCTGGCCACTCACTGACACAAGAGCATATAAGGTAACACACAATCAAAAGTGCACGGCCAATCATTACCTACGGCTTGCTATCATTAACTAGATAGGGTTATCATAATCCTAATTACTAATATGCAAGTTGAGAAACTTCACTACCACCTACGCTGCAGTAACTCGGATGGCCAAGGGGGCGACGACGGTAGAAGAAAAGAAATAAAATCAACCAAACAATCTCAATCAATAGTAGATAAACATCTACTCCAAAAATAAAACATATCAATAGTAGATAAACAACATCTACTCAATAACATATCAATAGTAGATAAACATCTACTCAATCAATAGTGGACAGGGGCCCACGCCAATCAGGGTTATCCCTGCCACTGTGGGAGCCCATAGCGATCCGAGTACGCGGTAGCATGAAGTGTCCTCCCCTTCCAATGATCTATATGAGTTTACTAGTCAATTACCTATAACATTCGTTTTTAATTCTCAAGTCGTGGACACTCAAGAATCGTCCTATAATGACGAGCCATGGGTACAAGTCATTTGCGAGATATCTCTGGCAAATGTTCTCAATACACATTACGTGCGATACAATAGACAATACTCATACTCGATTGTCCATTGCCAAGATGCAAATAGATTAGACATATAACAAGTTAAATCCACGGTGTCAATAAAGAACTTGCAATCAAATCTCATTCTAGAATTCAATCGACAAAATCAGTACATGAGTGCGCTACTACGAGCCACTAAATCGAGCTAGGCATATACAGTAATCTGGAGTACACCATGACAGGCCACAATCTATAATCTGGATATAGAACAATACGTGAACATAAGTATGTACCATGTATATAGAGTGTACAATCATTCTTTAACTATCCAAGGTCATCTAATCATGTTAAGAGTCCATTACAATCGAGAAACAATCAAAAACGGACAAAAACGGACAGAAACGGACAAAAACAGACAAAAACAGCCTAACCGGATTATCCGGCAGATTATTACGGATTTTTGGCGGATTTTTCGAAGTGTAACAGCAAGTTTTGTGGTGCAAGTTCAGATTTTCCAACGGATTTCCGACGGATTTTTCGAACCGTCACAGAAAGTTGATTTTTGAACTCAAAACTTGTTTCGGCCATAAAAACTTCGTTTTAAATCGAAATTCGGACTTTCAAAAGTCAAAATTGAATAGAATTGAATTTCCTACAACATGGAAGTATTAGTTTTCATAAATTAAAACATTTGATAGATCAAAACTTCAAAATACTCGAAAATCATATCTAGAAACTCAGATCTACGCAATATTGTCGATCAAAACCAAAAGTGCTATATACTAAAGATGTTAACAATTTAGAGGAGCATATTATAGAACAATAAAACTTTAATTTCTTGGGAAAACAAAAATAAAGTATGGTCATATCACTTTTGAGCAAGATGTACTTGCCTAGGTTTTAGCAACCGAGCCTAATCTTCTACTCCACCACCAAGAGGGGTTCCGAAACCACACTCTAGGCCTCAAGGCCAAGCCTTCCTAAGCTTGAGGAAGAGAGAAGAGAGTGAAGAGGAAATGATAAAGGAAAGAAAAGAGAGAGGAGAGAGAAACTCATAGGATATATATAGAATGGGTGAATTAATCGTGACCGTCGGATCGTGATCCATGTCACATTCTAGGTCAATCCTAGCCATTGAAAGAAAACCAATTGTCCATTGGATAATAGAATGCATCTATACTATTCACGAAAATATCTATATACTATTCATCAAAATATCCAAACACTATTCATGAAAATATCGGAAACACTATTCACAAAAATATCTGAAATCGAAAATATCTAAAATGTGGAAATTCTGTCCGGGCGGCATGCCGTCGGTATACTCCGGTACACCGTTGGTATACCGACCAAGGAGAAAATCAATCATTTGGGAAAACTTTAAAGCGTTCCGAAAACCGAAAAATACGAAATACAATACAAAATACGTATCCGTATATAAATACCGATACTGTGAGACGAGTCTCACAACTCTCCACAACTTAGAAAAATTTCGTCCTCGAAATTTCCTAAAGCCAGTCGAGCAAAAATATACATGCTAAAACAATGTAAAATCATAACACATCGAAAGAAAACATCCCGTGTACAAGTGATATTTGAGATACAGAATTTAAATAAATGCAGAAAATAATAAATACATACATATATATAATACAAGAAAATGAGGCATATGAAATAATATACCCCTGAGTCAGTTGAGTAGGAATTCGTCCTCGCTTGCCTACGCTGACTCACAAAGTGGATAAGGGTCAAGTTTCGAAGTAAGTCGGTACCAACGACTCAGTCGAAGACATGAATCTAATCCAGGACGCACCTACGTAGTCGGGATACATGATAGATATCGTGTATCACGAGATACGAAGGTAGATGAGTGGTACGAGAAACTCGCGTTCACTCGTCGAATATGTCGAGGCGACCATTGCATTCCGGGTATGAATAGAATACAAGGCCGTCAACGGAACCCAAGAATAAGAATGACTGAAGGAACACCTCAGAAGCTTACTAACAATCTGACTGCCCTCAGCCATCATCTGCTCAATAATAACAAACTCTCTCTGCCTATGTATCGGGACTGCTGCTCTTACCTGCTGCTGAATTTTACCTGACTTACTGGACCTGGGCAAACTGTGCCGAATGCTGACATTGAAACTGCTGAGACCACGTCGGAAGGAGGTGTTGAACATGGGATCAGGCTGACTTTGCTGACTGAACTGACAGGAGTGTAGTGAACTGAGTTGCCACCAGATGCTGAGATGGTACTAATACCTGACTCTGTGGAGACGGAATCTGATGCCGACATACTGCCTGAACCAAGGAAGAAGACGGAGCAATAAAATCCTCGAAAGAAATAGATAAGAAGGTTGGGTGTCCATGAATGATAAGGACACGTGATATCAATAATGGACATGAATAGAACAAGGATATGTCAATCATGATTACAGTTCAAGGAAAACGAGAATGCGATAAGCAAAGGGAGATCAAATGAAGACAAATATAGGATTGAGATTTTAACAAGATGAATCCCCCACAAGTCTGAAGACAGACCTGCATAGGCCACCAAAAAACCCTGTCACGTCCCAGAATCAGAATACTGGAGATCAGGGGCGAGACAAAGCCAGCTACATATATCGGAGTACGCCAGTACCCCGAGATACGGTCAAAGCTGTCTAGAAGACAAGTGGGTGGACTCTAGCATGCCACTGACGACTCCTAAGGTCGTACAAATCCTATCTCAATCCAATCAACATAAGAAGCAATAAAGAGTAAATCATATATGAGATGGGTAAGGCGTCCCAAACACAAGTACATACATAATCATGAGAGCTGACATAATAAAAGATATATCAACTGACTATACAAAAGGTACGTAAATGTACAACTAGCAGCTGTCCAGAATATACATCCACGCCGTACTAAGACGGAGAGAACAAAACCCAAAAATAAGGACTAACATATGTCCTTGGCTAATACACCACAAAATGAGAGTACAAGATAAAGTGGAAAATAAAGGTAACCCGCTCGCTAATCCATATCGGTCCTCTGAGTGCGAACCATCCGGAGGAGAAGACGGTAGATCCTCGTGATCAACTATGGAACCTGGCCATGCAAAACCAGTGGGGTCAGACCCCAAATAGCAAGTACCACAAGGAAGGCTCGAGGTGAACGACAAAGTCCAACAACAACACAACAACATAATGACAGAAATAAATAAAGATGGTTCGAGACTAGTGTGGTACCAATGCACGTGTCTCGAGAATATAAATGACTGAATGGAAATACTAAACAATATAGCTATGGAACAAAATAATCCGATGAGCAACAAGGGGTTTAGGAACTACTAGGAATCGGAGCTACAACCCTTAAACCAAACAAGGACCGGGGTTACAGATCTTTTTCCTAGCAGAACTTAGCCTCTGGCCACTCACTGACACAAGAGCATATAAGGTAACACACAATCAAAAGTGCACGGCCAATCATTACCTACGGCTTGCTATCATTAACTAGCTAGGGTTATCATAATCCTAATTACTAATATGCAAGTTGAGAAACTTCACTACCACCTACGCTGCAGTAACTCGGATGGCCAAGGGGGCGACGACGGTAGAAAAAAAGAAATAAAATCAACCAAACAATCTCAATCAATAGTAGATAAACATCTACTCCAAAAATGAAACATATCAATAGTATATAAACAACATCTACTCAATAACATATCAATAGTAGATAAACATCTACTCAATCAATAGTGGACAGGGGCCCACGCCAATCGGGGTTATCCCTGCCACTGTGGGGGCCCATAGCGATCCGAGTACGCGGTAGCATGAAGTATCCTCCCCTTCCAATGATCTATATGAGTTTACTAGTCAATTACCTATAACATTCGTTTTTAATTCTCAAGTCGTGGACACTCAAGAATCGTCCTATAATGACGAGCCATGGGTACAAGTCATTTGTGAGATATCTCTGGCAAATATTCTTAATACACATTACGTACGATACAATAGACAATACTCACACTCGATTGTCCATTGCCAAGATGCAAATAGATTAGACATATAACAAGTTAAATCCACGGTGTCAATAAAGAACATGCAATCAAATCTCAATCTAGAATTTAATCGACAAAATCAGTACATGAGTGCGCTACTACGAACCACTAAATCGAGCTAGGCATATACAGTAATCTGGAGTGCACCATGACAGGCCACTATCTATAATCTGCATATAGAACAATACGTGAACATAAGCATGTACCATATATATAGAGTGTACAATCATTCTTTAACTATCCAAGGTCATCTAATCATGTTAAGAGTCCATTACAATCGAGAAACAATCAAAAACGGGAAAAAAACGGACAGAAACGGACAAAAACAGACAAAAACAGCCTAACGGATTATCCGACGGATTATTGCGGATTTCCGACAGATTTTCCGAAGTGTAACAGCAAGTTTTGTGGTGCAAGTTCGGATTTTCCGACGGATTTCCGCGGATTTCCGACGGATTTTCCGAACCGTCACAGAAAGTTGATTTTTGAACTCAAAACTTGTTTCGGCCATAAAAACTTCGTTTTAAATCGAAATTCAGACTTTCAAAAGTCAAAATTGAATAGAATTGAATTTCCTACAACATGGAAGTATTATTTTTCACAAATTAAAACATTTAATAGATCAAAACTTCAAAATACTCGAAAATCATATCTAGAAACTCAAATCTACGCAATATTGTCGATCAAAACCAAAAGTGCTATATACTAAAGATGTTAACAATTTAAAGGAGATATTATAGAACAATAAAACTTTAATTTCTATGGAAAACAAAATAAAGTATGGTCATGTCACTTTTGAGCAAGATGTACTTGCCTAGGTTTTAGCAACCGAGCCTAATCTTCTACTCCACCACCAAGAGGGGTTCCGAAACCACACTCTAGGCCTCAAGGCCAAGCCTTCCTAAGCTTGAGGAAGAGAGAAGAGAGTGAAGAGGAAATGGTGAAGGAAAGAAAAGAGAGAGGAGGGAGAAACTCATAGGATATATAGAATGGGTGAATTAATCGTGACCGTCGGATCGTGATCTATGTCACATTCTAGGTCAATCCTAGCCATTGAAAGAAAACTAATTGTCCATTGGATAATAGAATGCATCTATATTATTCACGAAAATATCTATACACTATTTATCAAAATATCCAAACACTATTCATGAAAATATCGGAAACACTATTCACAAAAATATCTGAAATCGAAAATATCTAAAATGTGGAAATTCTATCCGGGCGGCATGCCGTCGGTATACTCCGGTACACCGTTGGTATACCAGCCAAGGAGAAAATCTATCATTTGGGAAAACTTTAAAGCGTTCCGAAAACCAAAAAATACGAAATACAATACAAAATACGTATCCGTATATAAATACCGATACTGTGAGACGAGTCTCACAGTTGCCAACACCTAGACAGCTAGCATAGGTAAAACCCTAAGAAGTTGACCAGTTGATGACCAAGTACTTGGATGTTGAGAAATTGACTAGTGGTTGACCCTCGACTATGTTTGACCTAGAAGGAGTACTACCATCTTAAATTTTGAGGACAAAATTTTTCTAAGGTGGGTAGACTTGTAACACCCAGTTTTCTAAATGAGGGTAATTTTAAAATTTTGTATTTTTAATTATTTAATTATGACATTTAAATAATAATATGATTTTGGGTGATTTTTAATCATTTTAAAACTATTTAAAATCATGACTTGTGATTTTGGTGTTTTGCTAGTGTAACCCTAGAGACAGTTGACCAAGAGCCTAGCCATGTGATTAGGGTATTTCATTTATCATTTTTAGCTTGAGGGTATTTTTGTCATTTTGAATTATTTGAATTTAATATATATTTATTTGGAATTTAATATAATTAATGGGATAGTGTGATTTAAATATTAATTAATTGCCTTGTGTTGGGTTTAGCCCTAACCTAGAATTGACCTAACCTAGATTAGTCCTAGTTAGTCATGGTTAGACTAAGTTAGATTTTGGGATTGGTCATGGTTAGTCATGGCTAGTCATGATTTGTGATTTTGGCTAGTCATTAGTCATATTGATTTAGTTAAGACTAGTGATAGGCTACCTAGGTTTCATCTAGCCATTAATTTGTCTGGATTGATGGAGAACCCTTGGATCACCCTAGCCCTAGATTTTAGGGCAGCCATCCTTGGGATTCCCTCTATTTAATCCCTCCAAAAAACCCTTGCCTCCTTTATTCATTTCTCATTCTCAAGAACAAGGTGAGCTCCAACTTCATTCAATCATAACTTCTCCATTTCTCATCCTTTTTCAACCAAACTTCTTGCATTGTAACCTAACCATCACCATCTTGCTGTCCATGGAGGTAGAGGACTGTTTTGGGGATCTACTTGTGCTCGGGCTACAGTAGGAGAGGCTGTTCTAGTGAGTTCTTGAGCTAGAGGAGAACCCATTGGTAATCTCTCAAACCCTATCTAAACTATTGCTTTATCATCATAGATGCATAGACCTGGGTCCCCTCTAGCTTCGGGTAGGATCTGAACCCAACCTGTGTCGGATACGTGTCCGTATCGGACACGTATCAGTAGGCTAATTAGGTGTTCGACCTATGTCTCAATGGATTGATTCTTGTTGTTTTCAAAATATTTTTGAATAGGAAATTAGTTCTTCATGTTGCTTGTATGATTTTACACGTCTGAGGTGATTTCAAGCCGTGTCCGAGTCGTACTGGACTCGTGGACACAGCCCCACGCGCGGCCAGGGCTTCCTTTGCTGCTCAGGGCCTCGTGCTCAGTGCACAGGCCACTTGGCGAGCCGTGATTGGACTGAGAGGAGGGGTAGCATCTGCGAACCTGTCCCCCAAGCCTCGTGTACAACGAGGTCGTGTCGGACACACGGAGTCACGCGCACTGGTCACACGCGCGCGCCGCGTTCAGACGAATCGTGTTCTGAAATACGGGTCTTGTCCACTCTGGACACGACATGGTCGTGTCGTATTGGGTCTTATGTGTAGCCTGACATATGGGCTACACATGGGCATGACCACGAGACCCCACGTATCGTGTGTCGTGTCCTACAGACACGTACACGTGTGCATGACGTTGTGCAACACTGGATGCACCCCATGTGTTTGTATCGTGTTAGACACGTCTGTGTCGTGTTTCCTAGACACGTGAGGACACACAAGACACGTGTACACATGCTTTATTAATTATCAACCATTATTAGTGAGTTTTATGTTGGATTTTAGGGTTGAATTCTTTGATTCCCAATATGAGCTGATACCCGACCGATACCTTCACTGTTTCAGTTTTTGGATTCTAATTTGCATATTTTAACTGAGTTTTGTGATGATAACTGTTAGAATTAATTCACCTACATGTGTGCTAAATAATGATCATGTTAGATTTACAATTTGGATGGGTAATTGATTTCGAGAATTTCTAATGTGAACTGATACCATGTGTTCTGTTCTAAAATCCTGAGTTTGAGTTCTGTTTTCAAACCAAATTTTGATGTTTATTTGCCATATTTTGATTCACACATATGTAATAGATACTGCTAGGATAAATTTCCATGTTAGATTAGGATTTTACTTGAGATATTGGATTTCGAATATTGGGTAGGCTGTCAACTGTTATGCAGTGATGTGTTGGCTGATACCAAAACAGGAATTGAACTCCTGTTTTTCTTTTTATTCCTTGATCTAACTGACTTGTTGATGTTCAATAGTCATGTTAAGATTTGATTACATGTGTACCTACTTAAAGGTTGGTTAGGATTTTATTGAGGGTAGATTTTGGTTATAAACTGTCATTTGCACACTACACACTGTTTTGTAATTCCTGAATATTTAATTTCCTGATTTAAGCTGATTTTGAAAGTTGATTACCATGTTAATTTCTTGCACCTATGTGTTAGTACTGACATTGATTCATGGGATTCGATTAAGGTTCTTAAACTGTCTATTGATTTCATTGATTAAACTGTCATTTGTAAAACTGTGATTGATTTCCTTTTGTGAAAGTTAGGATGATTTTGAAGTGATTTTAGTTTTATTTTTGATTTATGCTCAATCCCAGAGATATTGGTATTGTTCATATACTTCTAGTTACCTGTTGAGAGTTGGGAATTCGGATTTGGGTTGGTATGTCCAGTATTTGGAAATTGGTTTTAAATGCATATGTATTCACTGTTACTTGGTTCCCAGTTTTGGGATAATTAGATAAAAGGTTGTATTCCAAGTGGTTTTCATGATTGACTAAGTTTTAAATGGTGATTGAGTTTAGTTGCATTGGGGTTTATGGTGGTGGTAGTGATTAGTTTTCAAATTTGCATTGGGCTTTGAATGAATGGTAACTGTTATTCTGTTTTCCTGAGAATTATCCACACACATATTTTTGCAACTAAAACCTGAGTTTTTTAAACTGAAGTACATTGCACTGTCAATAGGAAAATCTGAGAATTTATGGTACTGTTAACTGAGAATTGGTTCCCTGATGACACTGTCATATCACTGTTAAACCTGAGAGCAAATGCCCCATTTTATTCTTAAAACTGTCACCTTGAACACCATGCTATCCTGAGAACTGTTTCCTATTCACTGTTAAACCAAACTGTCAATGCACTGATTTTTGGCTGATATTACACACACATGTATCACTCACCCACATTCAATTTCTTAACAAATATAACCCTTTAACATTGATTTCAAATGTTAGTTCGAATTGCAGTTTTTAATGTGTACTGTTAAACTGAAATCTGGAACATATGTAGCTAAATACCCCACTCACCCAATGTCATGTTAGACTAACTATTTTCCTAATTAACCTTGATCATGTGAACCCCCATGCCACTTGACACACACACACATATGCAATGTTTTCCCCATCCCTCTCTATGTATGTATATAGTTGATTACCTATATGTATATCTAGTGTATGCAATATATGAATTATATATATATTATAGATTATAGGATTGATGGCTTGTTTGGTCTTGTGATGATGTGTGTTTACTAGCCTAGGCTTGGTTAGGCCTAGTGAGACTTGTTAGATTTGTTTAGGCTAGGACTTGACCTAGTTGACTAGTGTAGTTGACTAGAGTTGACTTTAGCCTAGTTTGACCTAGACAGCATGCAGATGCATTGTAGATTACGTTATCATCCCATGTATACATCTTGACTTGTGTTGCTCTAACTAGGAGTCAGGTACCTCATCTCGGACAGTACATTTACTACAGTTATTCAGATACCAGGCGAGTACATTCTCTGATCATTTCATAACTTGTTTAGAATTATATTCCTGCTCTAGTTTACCTTATTTGATGCTGTCATGATATTATCACGGATTGGTACTATATGGATCCTTTCATGCGATGTTATCCCCCTCGGGAGCATCGGATACATCATGTCGTGTGTTTCATGTACATCGTGTATTCCTCGCTCTCATGTTATTCATGTTTCTCATGTGCTTCATGCTCGTTCATGCTCGCTCGTGTACTCTCATGTGCTATCATGTTCGGTCGTGTTTCTCATGTATCTCATGTATAACCTATACTTCATGTGCACCCTTCATGGGCCTTCATATGGAATTCATGTGCACTCAGTTCTCTGATCCCTCATGAATACTTTATGTACACCCATCTATGGGTTTTCATGTGAAAACCATGTACGTAACATAACTTGTCTGGATCCTTGTGTATTGATTGGGGTATGGGGGAGTATAAATAGTCATGTGAACAATTCCAAAGTAGTATAGCTATGTACGCCTCTTTAGTATAATTATGTGCAAATCAAGCCGTTCACATGTCGACTTTGTACTCTAAATCACTAGTCACTGGTAGCTCTCTACTTATAGTAGATATTTCTATTACAGTTCTCTCTCTGTTTACATCATATATTTTCTTTCGGTTTCACGTATCGTACTCTCTTGCATGTTTATATTCTCTAACCTGTTATGATCTGTGTGAGATGTATTGTGCTCGCTTCCGTCCTGACTGGACCTGTTGAAAATTTTACAGAGGATGATGAGGAATCCTGTACCCTTTACTTTAGAGCTTGCCTAGTTGACACTCGCGACCTGGACCCCTGGAGAGGTTCAGGCAGCTGCTGAGGACGATACCTTGTATAGTGTAGATAGCTTAGACTGTTCCTTCTTTCATGTTTAGTTGTTGTCCTTATTTTCAGAGTTGTATATTTTAGAGATGTTGAGACTAGTAGTCGTTAACTTTGTTATTTCATTCTGCTGTACCTCAGTTGATGATTTTTTTATCTATTTCCATCGTGCTACATTCTACCTTAGATTGTGATTGAGTTGTACCTCTGTGTTGGCCTCCTTTTGGAGAGTATTTCATGTTATGTAGTTATAGTTCATGACCTAGAACAGCGTTCTACCGCCGACACTGCGGCGTAGGCTGGACACTGTTACGTACTCGTACCCTCACGGTGGGTGCGGATCGTGACATCAGATATCTCACATGCTCACATGTCCAGTTTGTCTTACGTATTCACATGCTTCTATTTACTTTACATGTCCACACTTTACATTATGTCACACGTTAATTACTTTATGCTCTATGTTGCTTTACTTATTGTCTTTCTATTCTCGGGATAAGTGCATTGGTAGTGCACGAGTCTCGATCAGCATTTACTTATTTATGTCTCTATCCGTTGCTATGTTAGCTATTGCTAGTTTTAGTTCATAAGTTTGGCTTCATTTGTGGTACTTGCTATTGGGGGTCTAGCCCCACTGGTTTTGTTTTGCCAGATCTGATAGAGGAGCCCGGAGGATCTTCCTTACCATCTACTCGACGGGGACTACCCGGAGCACCAGAGTACCTTAGTGGATTTTCCTATATCATTCTTCCACTAGTTATTTACATTATTCTTTTGTGGCGTTTAGCCTCCGAGCACGTGTTTAGCTCGTATTTTGGATCTTGACATTTAGCCTACGGGCCTAAACATGATTTGCGTATTCTAGACTATAGCTAGAGCTTATCATGTATGACTATTACTCTTACTAGTTCTTCACTTTGTATTACTAGCTTCATGATCATCTATGTATATATAGTTTGGGAAGTTTTACTATTTTATGTCTGATGATCATACTCCTTGTACCTTGCATATTTGCTTGTGATTGAGATACCTAGGATCATTCGACCTAGGATTGACTGTTGACTTGTAGTAGTAACTCCCATGTCTTGACAGCTTATACGTTATTTCAGAGTACTGGAGTACTTTGGTATTACGTAGCTGGTCTGGTCCGTCCCTACTTGTTAGTATTCTGGTTCTGGGGTGTGACAGAAGTCCTAAGATCAAAGTACGAACTTTCTCTTAGATTTTCTTGTGGACGAGCATCCCGAATGTCCACTTTGTGTTGTGCCTTTTGCCTCCACCCTCACCCCATATATATAGTATAAAAAAATCCTATTTTACGTCATAATATAATTTCTTAAATAGGAAGCCCTCAAATAAGAATCCTATTACACCTAAAATAGCCCATCAATTATCCTATTTTAGATCATAATAGGATTTCCTAAAATAAGAATCCTATTATATCTAAAATAGTACAACACCAATTATGGACATCCAAATCTAATCGAATCAAATATTTAATAAGATTTGGATTCCACAAGTATATTATTACCAAATCCAGACTGGACTTCAACAATCTCCCTCTCCAGTCTGATGAGAGGGTATTGACCCCATGGGTTTTCAACTGGACTCCATGCCTGTCATCCCATGATAGAATTCCTGCTCCCCTATGCCACTGATCTACGATCCCTCGAGTTGCTTTGCATCTTCTTTTGTCTCTAGCTCCTCGACTGTCACGTCGACGCTAGCTGCCATGCGTAGCACCTCCAACACCACTGGATCCTGCCGATATCAATGACACAACCAAGACCGAAGTCCCTGACGATCAGCCTCACAGTAAGTCTTGGCTGCTTGTCCACGACTTCCCGTCTTCCACCTGAAAGTGTCAACGTTCCAACGAGCTTCTTCACCCTTGGCTGGCCCAACCAAGCGGATGGTACGGTTCTCACAAGATTCGAACTCCTAAACCTGCCCACCTTCGTGTCCGAACTTAAAGCTCCCCCATACATATGCGTCCTTGAGCAGAACATCATGTACTGTGCATGCCGTCGATGACCCACAGCTCTCCTTGAACTGTGTGAATGATGATGCTCCTACCTCAGATTGAGTTTACTGTAAAACTTGATCTCCTTCTTGCCTTCGAACTGCTGAAATCGATGTCGTTTCGTGAAGATTTGGCAAACCACCTATCGCCAAATCTGGATTCATAGAGCAACCCCCACCTGAAGATCGACTAGCTGTTATAGGACCAAAAGACTGACCCTCAATCTTTGACTCGTCACCATCCATTGCTTTGTATCGACGAACCGAATCCTCCGTAACCCTCAAAACATCTAGAAGCCCCTCCTCAGCAAGTTCTCGACGATCCACCACCTGTCGAACACCCCTCGAGCCTCCATCCGGTGTTTGTGTCCTGCCTATACAGCTCAGCAACTTGAGCCTGTACATGCCACAACACAAATCTCTCCGAGCCAGCTATTGGAAACCCTTCGCAAGCATCCAATCTTTGCTCCCAAACAGATTATGACAGCCATCATCTGCCAACCTTCCTACTGAAATGAAGTTGTAGCACAAATTCGGTACATGTGGCACACCCCTGAGGACGAGTTTTTCAACAAACTCCGTCGTCAAGTATGCATTATCGATGCCTACAACTGCAGCCATCCCCTTGTCGACCATCTTCACACATCCAAACCTGCCGCCGCGATATGACGTAAAGATCCTTCTATGTAGAGTGGCATGATATGACGTCCCTGTGTCCATGACCCAGTCGCCATCATGCCACATGCCACAAGGTTCATCTGCGTCGGTCGCTGCGATGATGATATCTTCCATTACTGTGAGATCCTCCTGATCATCCTTCCTTTGGCCTTCTCAGCTTTGTGCTTCATGCAATTCCTCTTGATATGACCCCTTTCGCTACAGTAATAGCAGCCCTCCTTGCGGTCCATAATTGCAAGATTCCGAGAACTCTCCCATGTTCTCGCCTGTGACTTGGGTCTTCCCTTTCCGTAGAAAGTCACCAGAGCGGACTCATGCGACGATTCCACTTGCTTGTGCCAGACCTCCTCATTCAAAAAGACACTTTTGACTGCCTCTATCGTGACAACTCTATCAGACGCGAAGTTGCTCACTGACACCACCAACGTCTTCCAGCTTTCCGGCAGAGATCACTCAAGAGCAGTAGGGCCTGAAGCTCATCATCAATCACCATCTTCATCGCAGACTGCTGATTGATGATACCTTGAACCTCGTTCAGATGTTGTGCCACTAGGGCACCCTCCGTGTACTTCGAGTTGACGAGTTGGCGAATAAGAAACACCTTGTTGCCAGCCATCTTCCTTTCATACATCGAATGTAGCTTCTCCCATAATGCTTTTGCTGAACTCTCCATGGACACGTGGTGAAACACAGAATCATCCAACCATTGGCGGATGAATTCAATGGCCTTCCGATCCAGTCGTTTTCAGTCTTCAGTAGCTTTGTCTGTTGGCTTTGTGTTGTCGTCCTCCAACGGACCATGCAAGTCCTTGCACCAGAGTAGATCCTCCATCATTGGTTTTCAAATTGCCCAGTTTCCCCGTGTGAGGGTGATCATACGAGTGTTCATCTGCTCCGTAGACATGATTGCCAGAACCCCCAAAGCTTTGATACCAATTGTTGGATGCGTACGAAAGCGTTTACGAACCTACATGATCAAAACAAATCCTGTCTAACGGACACCAAGCACAAGATAAAGACAAGTATATGGCGGTGACGTACGTCATCTGGACAAATATCAACCTTTAATAACTCAGATGAAATTACAAGATTGACAGAATCATGTTGAACCCTTTGCCCTAATAGGTTCAACCCCCTCACCACTCTCAAGAAGAAAAACAGAAGATTACAATTGAGATCACTCACCAACCCGTAGCAATCTTCCTAACCGAAGTTGACGACTCCTCGATTAGATCTTCTTCCTTCTGTCTTGGATGACGAAGTCCTAAGAGCAAAGTACAGAATTTCTTTTAGATTTTCTTGTAGACGAGTACCCCAAATCTCCAGTTTGTGCTGTACCTTTTGCCTCCACCCTCACCCCATATATATAGGATGAGAAAATCCTATTTTACGTCACAATATGATTTCCTAAATAAGAAGCCCTCAAATAAGAATCATATTACATCTAAAATAGTCCATCAATTATTCTATTTTAGATCCTAGAATAAGAATCTTATAATATCTAAAATAACACAACACCAATTATGGACATCCAAATCTAACCGGAGGAGAGTCGACTAGCTAGAGGGTTTTGAAAACGTTGTAAACATGTATTAACAACGTTTATACAATGTTGTAAAAAGGTTTTTTGTTGTAGTGGGACATCTAAAAAGCAAAAAAGGATAGGAGGGTTAGGGAGGATGAAGTCCAAGTTCGGGTTCTACTGGGTCTACAGCTTGCGGGGGTGCACATCCTCGTCGGTCAAAGACGGAGAAGTCTGGAGGAAGAAGAGGAGTAGGTGAGATAGGGGAGGGGCTCCTTTCTTGATCATGAAGCCATGGTAGGAGCTACCTAGGGGTGCCCGACTAGGGGAGTCAGTCTTGACACAAGGAGGACGCTAGTCGTGTTTACTCCTATGGAGGACGACGATAACGATGAAGCGATCATCTCCAAAGATGGAGGAGAAACTCAACTCAACATTATCGTTGCTGAGGCCAAGGGAGGATACATGGAGAAGGCAAGGGCCTACAGAGGAGGTGGTGATAGTGGTGTTTCTCCGATAAGTGGGGAGGAGGAGGAGCTGTTGAGCGACGATGGTAAAGTGGCTCAGATTCGAAAATTAGGGGATGAAAGAGAATAGGTGGTTCTGGAGTCGTTCAGGGAGAGTGTAGCAGGGGTTAGGGGCTCGAAATAGAAGACGATAAGAAGAGTTGGGATAGTGATGGTGGAACTAGCGGTGGAGGAGCTCCTCTGGTCGAGATCATGGGAAGGAGAAGGAGAAAAAGGAGAGGTAGAGGTGGTATCGGTGGTGGCGACGTGTGGTGGTTGGGTTTGATGGAGGGGTAGAGGGAAGGAGTATAAATGGTAATGTTGACGGCAATGGTAGTGGGCTACCTCAAGCGGGAAGTAGGGAGCAGAGAGATAATCATGGCTGGTGATGCTGGTAACGAAGTCCTGGTTTGGGAAGGATGTTGTAGTTCAGGAAAGAAGAGGGGTAGAGAGAGTAGAGTGAGGGAGGAGAGAGAGAAGATAATAGGGATGACGATGGTAGTTTGCACAGGAGATGTTGTCGATTCCTTGGAAAAATGAAAACAAGAAAGAGAAAAAGATTATAAAGGAAGAAAGAAAGAAAGAAAAAATTAGGGTTAAGACCTAGTTACATTTACAAAAATAAAAAAAATAGTACCATAGAAGAAGAAAAATACAGTTACAAAAATAAAAAGATTGTACCATAGAAGAAGAAAAAAACTATTAGGGTAGTTTACACAACTTAAAAATACAGTTACAAAAATAAAAAGATAGTACCATAGGAGAAGAAAAAAACTGCAACCGCAATTTGCTATAAAAATAATATTATTAACTAAATACAAAATTTTCAAATATATATGAGAGTATTGTAATATCTGTATCTGAAGGATAAAGATATTACAATGTTGGATTTTCAAAGGGGGGCAAGGGACTAAGGCAAACTAGTATTACCATCTATCTAATATAGTTATAGTTTTATTATTTTTAATAATCTCTCTGTCTATAAATAAATTCATTCTTAAAAATAAAGACAACTATAATAATATCCATACTAGGACCATATATCTTTCAAATACATACAAATTTCATGAGTTGAAAAATGCTCACATTTTATGACCAAGTTTGGCTTAGAAGTTGAACAAGAAGTGCTCAATCTAGCCACGCAGAGTCCCAAACTAAACCACTTGTCAAATTCAATGGATATATATATACCGCTAGTCTTCTTACACAAGGACCCAGAGTTAGCAGCACAAAGAACAACATTCGTTCACAACTCCCTTCAAGACCTCAAAATTGATGCTCGCCATGGCTCCCAAGAATTCCCCACTAACCCCAAAAAGAGCAGCAAAATCAACCGTAAATCCCAACAAATCCCAAGGGCCTTTTCGTAAAACCAGTTGTGGAATCTCAAAAGTAAAAGTTTAAAAAAAAAATCACGTACTATTTACTTCTCCCAACGCGCCGATCGAGACGCCACGAGTCTGTACGTATTCTATTATTGCACGAATTTAAATTCCACGGATAAACAATGCTCTGTTCCCCTTGAAGAAACCGTCCTCAAAAAAGGTTCTATATGATTGTTTTGCAGGCAAGTCCCTTCAATCTTTTCATAATTTTAGAGAGCTCTCTAATTATTTATACTACTGTATATTAAAAAAATAAAAAAAATTACCGTAAATATTATTAAAATTTTCTTATTTATGTTTACTAATTAGAATTATTAATTTAATTAAGACAAATTCTATGGCACTCCATATTTTACTCCAAGATATTTCTTACTTTAGGACAGTCCAACTTGGTATAATTTTTATTTATAACAGTCCCAATTTTACTTTGGACTACCCAACCTCCCTTCAGGACTGTCAATTTTCTTATTTATGTTTACTAATTAGAATTATTAATTTAATTAAGACAAATTCTATGACACTCCATATTTTACTCCAGGATATTTCTTACTTTAGGACAGTCCAACTTGGTATAATTTTTATTTAGAACAGTCCCAATTTTACTTTGGACTACCCAACCTCCCTTTAGGACTGCCAATAAAATTGACAGTCCTAACATAAAATAGGACTGTTCACAAAGTTGACAGTCCTACTTTATATTAGGACGACCAATTTTGTTGATAATCCAAATCTAAACTAACCAAAACCTTGAGTAATGCCAACAAAATTGGCAGTCCTAACATAAAATAGGACTACCAACATTTGTTGTAGTCCTACTTTATGTTAGGACTGTAGTTCAAATCCAAATATGTGGGCTATACTCAAGTACAAATTTGAAGTAGCAAACCTGTAAAAAAAATTGGAAAAAAATTGGGCTGATGTGCCAATAGATTTTATTTTATTAACATACGTAGTTAGATAATTTATAGAAAAAAAATTAACAAAATTAATATCTGCTCTTTCTAGGTAAGTAAAAGAGGAGAGATGTATCTGGATCTAATGTTGATTCCACAAAGGCTCATCTTGCAAGAATTGATAAACAAAGAAATGTTTATTATTGAGCCAATTCGTCTATCATAGAAAGTCAAATTTATGAAAATAAAATAAAATATGTCCAACACAAATGTATATATTAAGTTAGATTAAGAACTAGTTTCTTAGGTTTCAATCGGAATCTATTTGTTGCAATATCACAGGGAATTCGAACAAAATAGTCTCCTCTACATATATTAGTCAAAAAAGTTTTATTAGTCACAAATG
Organism: Iris pallida; assembly: GCA_029216955.1. Taxonomy (NCBI): domain Eukaryota; kingdom Viridiplantae; phylum Streptophyta; class Magnoliopsida; order Asparagales; family Iridaceae; genus Iris; species Iris pallida. Next base: position 8,957,147 of record JANAVB010040619.1, read on the forward strand.
GTCCAGATGTGACAAAGGAGTCGAACAATTTATTTTCCAGATGATTTTTTTTTTTATTACAGGCACAAATGGGTGTTTGATGAAACAAATTTGCTTTCCAAAACACACCAAATTCAACAACGACCGAAAGGAATGATCATTTAGATTATCTTCATTCATATGGGTGGGGCCGATTTCAAGGATAATTTTAAAAAATTATGAATTTCTCCTGTCCAAGCAACAAAAAATAAGCGCTAGCTAGCATCAAGTTGCACAAGCAAAAAAAAAAAAACAATAGGCAAGACACTCTTCCTAGAACAGATTTATTATCCCCAAAATAAATATGTCAAATTATATTTCATCTTCTATATATACAACACATAATTTTTATTTAAAAAGTAAATAATTATGAATAATAAAAATTGTATTACATAATTGACATAGAAGAGGGGACATAATTGACAAGATTCCAAAAATTGAAATACATTTCAAAAAAAATTGATCTTCCTTTTACTGACACAAAAGCTTCATTTTCAGATTTATGATGTTCTATTTTTAGAAACTACAAAATATGTCAAAAAAAAAATCATTTTTTAGAGTAAGTAAACAAGTTTTTTTAATAATTATACAAAACCTTAAATCGTCAGTAATGACCCTTCTTTTATACATCGTAAAAATCAAAAACTTCTCCTACAAAGACCTTAATTCTCTTCCCACCCAAACTTCTTCCCAAAAAATCTGTGTAGATTAGCCTCGATCACGCTTAGAAAAATAGTTCAAACGAATAATATTTCTTATTATTTTTCTTATAAATGGTATTATTTTACTTTGTTCACTACATTCATGTATGCATAATATAATAAAAAATAATTTATCGGTCATATGCGAGTTATATATACTTTCATTATGATACTACCAAACGCAAAAAACAAACAGCACACTCATAGGCAAAAATAACAACAAAATATCTGGAGGAAACATTATCCATTATTTATTTACTAATACTTCTGGTTGTTATATTAGCAGTAGAGTACCATAACTAATACACGTTTTTTTTTCCTTCCTCTTCTTACATATTACCAGCCCCTCCATACAAAATTAGCAAACTCCAAGGTGCTAAAGGAAAAAAAAACCAAAATTCCCCCAAAAAAAAAGAAAACATAAACCATCACACCAGTGAACGGGGCTTCTCGGTGAGCACCGACGAGAGTCCGGTGACGACCACCGCCACCGGCGACCTCGGCCTCACCAGTGGGGGACGCCACGGCGAGACCACCACCGTGATCTTCTCCCGCTCCTTCCGCATCTCGAACCCGCCGCTAAAATTGCCAGACGAGATCGCCCCTCCGTCGGCTGCAGCTGAGGCCGACAGCCGAGCGTACGGCGACAGCCACTTCGCCCTCATGTACTCCGCCCTCCTCCACGGCGGCACGTGGAGCCCCTTCTTCTTCAGGCTCGCCCTCGCCGCGTCCGACACGACCGCGACGATCCTCTCGACGCGGTCGGGCCTCCCGACGAAGACGGGCGGGAGCGACTGCAGCAGTGACCGGTAGCCTTTCGTGGACCGGGCTATCTCGAACTCCGAGACGAAGTCGACGTCAAGTATGAAGCGATCGGCGCCGACGATGACGTCGACGTAGTCGTACACTCCGGCTGGGATTTTGGGGGTTTTCTCCCACCGGGACCTGCAGACCGACGCGTCGAGTCCGAGACTCCGGAGACTCTCGGCTACGATCGTGATCAGCTCGCTCTTACTCTTCGCGACCTTGTTCTTGTTTGTTTGTTCGACTATTCTAGAAACGTCGGCGAGGAGGTTCCGCTCGGCTGCGCTCTCACACGGGGACAAACCCTAAAAAAATTGGAAAATACATCCTAATTTCAGCAAAAAAGACGAGAAAAATAGCGATGGCGCTGCGAACTCCGACTACCGACCTTGAGGATCTCGGCAGCGTCGCCGGCGATCGGCGGCGGATCGTCGTCGAAGTCGTCGTCGGAGCTCTCGTCGTAGTTACCGTTGAAGCAGTTGCAGCGCCTCCGTCCGCCGTTGCTCCCCTCCATGAAGCTCAGCAGCATGCGGTCGAGGTCGACGGTGCTCGTCGGCTCCGGCTCCAGCTCCGGCTCCGGCTCGCCGGCGGTTCGCTTCTTCTCGAAGAGCCGCTTCAGCCTCGACCTCGTCGGAATCTTCCCGGACGCCGCCGACGCCGGGTGGATCTTCACCGGAAACGGCATTTCGGAAAAACTTCTATGCGGATGCGGTAGCGGGTTCCATTTCGTAGATCCGATAAGCTGATCGAAAGGAGCACTTGAGCTGCTACTTATAGAAGCTGCCGGTGTGGGAGTAGTGTGTGGGGCCCACGACTCCGAGGTGGCGGCGGATGATCCTCAGTAGGGAGCTACGTGGCGCCGCGTGTGGAGCAGTTCGGGTGCGCTGCTGCCCCGCGATGGTTACACGTGTCCGTCTCTTGCCTGTCTGGTTTCCGCCAAACGCCCCCGGATATCGTGGGAATATTCCGTCAAAATGGGTATTGTCGGGCTTGCCCTCTAAATAATCGGGTTATTTACGGTGATTGCCACCACCGTGTCTTTTCTTACTGGGTTCCTTTCTCGTAATTATCTTCGAAAGCAAGGGTACTTATGGAACACGTCTGGGATGGAGGGAATATCTATGTACTTCTGGCTGGAGTACGAAGTACACCTCTTTATTTTGTACTAATAAATTTAGGTGGGTTGCACAATAATTTTTTTTTATATCGTTAAAAAATAGTTTAAATGTTTAAACGGCTGAAAGTATAATTTTTAATAAAATTATATATAAAGCACATAATTTTTACTAATTACATCCGCAGCATCAAAACGCACTTACTAAAGGCGTTCTTCTAAAAATATGAATTAAAAATTAATTTTTATAACAGACGTTAAGGACAGACAGAAATGAAAAAAAAAAAAAAAAGGAGAACCCCATCTGAAGGGTGCTTTTCTATGGGAGAACGTCCTTCCGAAGGACGTTTCCCTGCTGCTGCTATCGATTGGAACGCAACCCAAGAACATAAAAAGTGACGGAGAGGAGAGAATCTATAGCGAAGGGAAGGTGTAGAGGATATATACATGAAAACATGGTCTAACTCTCTATAAAGCTTCAAGCATTTTTCTATAAAAAGCTTCATAGAAGAGAAGGCACCAAAAAAGAATGATATAAGCTTTGGATTCTGAGCTCTCTCTCTCTCTCTCTCAAAGTCAAGAATTTAAAAATAAAAGGCTTAATTGCAACTAGATACCCTCAACTATTTCTGTTTTTCAACTTAATACCCTAAACTTTTTTTTGTAACAATTTGATACCCGAATATTTTTTTGGACGAAAATACCCATGCTCAAACTTGAAAATTATCTCCCCCCGCCCCCCCCTTCGGCCACTGCCTCTCACGCTTTCGGCCACCCCCCCCCCCCTCAAGCCACCCCTTCTCCCGCTTCCGGCCGCCTCCCCCCCCCCCCCCTCCCGCTTCCGGTTGCAAGCTCTCGAGGAAGCAGTCGTTCAGCCTCTAACTGAAGGAGACTGAAGAAGACTGATGATAGGGAATGACCCCTCTCCACCGCTCGAAAGGGAGACCACAAGGAGGTCTGCTTCTTCTTCTGCTGCTTCTTTGATTCTTTCGGGCATTGGAGGAGTAGATACTGGTGGTGATGTTGTTGAATTTACTTCTTTTCTTCCTTTTTTTTTCCAATTTTACTGGTTAAATTATTTTATCTTAGATCCCATACATACGCGCATATGCTAACTGTTTGTAAAAATGCTGACAACTTCAGGTTGTCGCATCCGTGCTCGAGAGATTGTTTGACGCTCGAAACAAAGACTACCATTCTTCCACCCGAAGAGGGTTTGGGTTAGACGTGACGCTGCCGGGGTCGAGGATCACGTTCTGGGAGACTCCGCGTCGAGGAATCGGCATCTAGCGTTTGATTTTGACTGATTTTTTGGGGACTTTTTGGATCAATTTTGGTCGGGATCAGTTGCTGGTGTATTGGAATTGGTAAGAAGCATGGTTTTACTTTCCATTGAATTTTTTTGAGTACTTTTTTGACGAATTTGGTCTAGAATCCATTGCTGGTGCATTGAAATTGGTAAGAATTTCGTTTGATTGAGAATCAGTTGTTGATCAAATGAAATTGATAAGAAAATTGTACAGACTTGAGTTTCAAACGTTTGAGATTTTTTTGATGCATTTTGATCTAGAATCAATTGCTGGTGTGTCGAAACTGATAAGAAATTTGTGCAGGCATGTTGGAATGGGTTCCAAGCTCGTTGACTGTGGTGTGTCCGGCCGCCCGCCCCCGCCTCTCCCCCTAGGGCGCAGCAGCGTGGGAGGAGGGTGGGCTGGGGAGGGGGTGTCACTTCCCGTTCCCAGAATACGTATTTTAAATCCATGTACTATTTAAGTGTATTTATTTAAATATTTATCATGTACTGCTCTGTATTTAAATTCCTTTAATTTCATGTTAATTAATTTTCTGCAATTTTATTTCTGTATTTTTTCTCCCTGCTTTCATACTCTGCTTTAGCTTTGCTTTAAGATCGGCTTAGATTGGTTTATTTATGTGGTTCATCATGAACCGAACCAAACCCCCACCTACCACCACCCCTTCCATTTAAAGCCCATCCCCTTTTCTCTCCCTTCATTACTTCACCATTACTCTCCTTCTTCTTAAACTCTTCCACCAACCTAGGAGAGCTAGACAAGTGCCAACTTGCTTCTTGATGGATCCACATTTTTATTGTTCCATCATCTTCCTTATTTGATTCTAAGTCTCTTTAGTATTTGGCATTTTCAATTTCCATGACTTATTTGTTGTAGATCTAAGTTTGATGCATTTTCGGATTTCTTAGGTTTTGATCTAGTAAACTTTGTTATCTTCAAGTTTTGATTGTTCCATGTTGTAGAGAATTTCGTTCTGCCCCATTTTGACCTATGGAAGTTCAGATTTGGGCTTAGAATGAAGGATTTAGAGAGCTTGGAAGCAATGGTTTTCCATGGTTCTGTCCTTAGAAATTCGGAAAAGAAGAACAGTTCTGGCCACATGACAAAGCTTGACCGCATGAGTCTTCATGAGGCAAGTCCCCCTGGCCGCATGGGCATTCTAGCCGTATGGGCATGGGCATTTCCAGCCGCATGAGTTCATTCGTTTGAGCCGCATGAGACTGATTCCAATCCCAGCCGCATGGGCTTAGTCAGCCGCATGAGGCTTATCTGCCGCATGAGTTCTTAGCTAGCCACATATGCATTCGGTCCCGCAGCCGCATGGCGTTGCATGACTTCTCAGCCGCATATAGGATTGTACTTATTCTAACCGCATGAATTAGTTTTCCTTAACCGCATAGGCTTGTCCCATGTTCAGCCGCATGGGCGCATGTCATTTCAAGCCGCAGGGGCGCATGTCATTTTGAGCCACATGGGGTTTGCTATCCCCCAGCCGCATGGAATTTCCTTTGGCCGCATGGTTGCGCGTTAACCGTAGCCGCATGAGACTGTAACCTTTTTCAGCCGCATGGCTTGGGCACTGCTGAGCCGCATGAGGCTATTTCAAACCCCGACCGCTTAGGCGCATGTGGTCCTAGCCGCATAGGCATATGTTGTCCCGACCGCATGAATTTAAGCTTCCTTAGCCGCATGATTTCCTGGCCGCATGAACTCTGATTTTAAATGCCTTCTTGGCTGATTCTTGTTCCAAATGGCATTGATTGACGTTGATTGACATCTATTAACATTAATTGACTGCCTTGGCATTTATTAACAGTAATTATTGTCTGAGCTTTAAAATAACATTATTGGTTATCTCGATTAGTAATTGATCATGCGTTCCTAGTTGGAACTAAGAGGCTGGCTAGTCGTCTTATTGAAATGAATGAATGAGACACGTTCATATTATGAACTATTATAATCGACTGGCTGGTCCCAAAACATCGGCATACAGATACATGCAGGCTTCAGTTATTTATTTATCTAACTATTACGAAAAGCAGCATGTGTACTTATGATCAAGGCATAATTATTTTGTGGTTAGTTTTGATTGTTGTATTACGCTATGTAAGACCTACAACCTAACCACACTGGTATTGTTGTATAAATGCATATCGTACCCCATACGAAAGTACTCATTTGAATGACCATGATCCACGGTATGGGATTTCGCTCAACATAGAGGCTATTAAGTTAAATAAAATAATGATTGTATGGAGAGAACGGATTCTCGAGTTCTTACATGGCAGCCCTCTTAGGACTAGTAGTGCCCGACAGGCCGGTGGTCCCCACAGATACTGCAAACCTGCCACACGGGCATGGAGCGGTATCTGATTATATTATTTATTGAATATTGTATATTGATGACGGGCGTCCTGCTGGGACTCGTCTAATTTATGATTGGCGCAATTGATTGACTGGGTAAACTAGCCTTGCTTGCACATAGTAAGAACTGAGGAATCCTTTATTGCATATATCCAGGATAACTTGGAAATCATAGTAGCAAGCCGTAGTAGTTGAATGGCCGTTTAAATTGATTTGTTTGTGTACTGTATCTACTCTGTTACCTAACTGAGATGATCAGAATGTCAGGACATGACGGGCCAACTTCTGTCCTTGTTTGGTTGGGAGGTTGGTTCGAAGTGTCGTGATGTTATGTGAATCCCAGTGGCAAGCAGAGATCCATTATTATATCCTCCTATTTACTGGTTTCATCCTTCATATCGTGCTTCCTTGCGGTACTTGCTATTAGAGGTCTAACCTCTCTAGTTTTGCATGGCCAGATTTAGAGCTGGTCCCCGAGGATCCAGCTTACTTCTACCTCCAAGATGGTCAATACTAGAGGGATGATCGCAGGAGGATCTCGAGTGGGTTCCTTACTCCCCCGCTCGTTTTGTTAATTACTTTTCATTTTGCCGCTTGGCACCGACATGTTAGTCGGATAGTCTTGCATTTACTTTTACATAATTGTAATTAAGTCAGACTACAGCTGATAACAATTGTGTATATGTTGCTATATCATCTGGCTATGTTTAGTAAAAGCCAGATATCAAGAACATTTTGACTAAGCATTTGGGACGCCTTACTGCTTTACCTTATATGTTCTCTATTACTGTTTCTTGTTTGAATGTTTGAGACAATAGATGTGAAGTGACCATAGTGAGACTTTCATGTAGTATGCACCCCCCTCGTCTGGTTAGACAGTATTGATCGTATTATACGGTATTCATCTACCCGTAATACGTAGCTGGCTGAGTCATTCCCCCGCTCTCCAGTATTCTGGTTCTGGAGCGTGACAAGGTTTTAGTGGTGGCCCATGCAGGTCTGATTTCAGACTTGTGGGGTATTTTGATTTATAGGATGTCTCAATCACATATGTTCCCCCTTGATCTCATGATTCGTTGTTCTCAACTCTAGCTTGACATTCCAGTATCCTTTGACTTCATTGATCTTTCCTGTCCGGTCGTTTGATTGTTCTCTTGTCCCTTTTTGGGGGCACTTCGTCCGCATCTGTCAGAGCTGGACAACATCAACAAGGGCAACATGGACAACCTGACCAGGTTGGTCAGCAACAAGGGCCAGTACTACCCCAAGAGGCTATTCAAGAAGAAGTGATAGTGGAAGCAGCAGCTGGATCGCAGTATCCAGATGTTCCATCACCACCAACAGTTCCACCTACCCCTGTGGAAGTAGACACACCAGCCCTTCTGGAGATCATGAGAGGGATGATGGCCACTCAACAACATCAGATGTTAGCCCAGCAGCACATGCACGCTCAGTTACAAGAGCAGAACGTACTACTCAACCAAGGGTTGCAGACAGCTTTGGAAAGAGGGGCAAGGCCAGATTCAGGAGCATCAGTCAGGTTTTGCAAGTACAACCCCCGTCGTTTCGAAGGCACGGAGGATGCCATCTCAGCAGATGCATGGCTTAAGGACATTGAGGCTATTTTGACAGCAGCTAAGGTGCCGGTAGAAGAACGTGTGGATCTAGTGAAGTTGTTACTTCAGGATCTCGTACGTGATTGGTGGGAATCAGAGGAAGTGGGCATCAGACGTCCTGTGGCTTGGAATGATTTTACAGCAAGATTCAAGACCAAGTACTATGGAGTTGTGGCGCAGTTTGAGCTACAACAGAAGTTTATCAACCTCAGACAGGCTGGCAAGACGGTAGATGCTTATGCAGCGGAGTTTTACAGATTGAGTAGGTTCGCCCCAGAGATGGTAGCAACGGAGAGCCAGAGGGCTATGAGGTTCCAGCAAGGGTTTCATCTTGAGCTCTTGTAATTGATAGAGGGGCACAATTACCAGACTTTTGATAAAGTATTGATGGTAACCCGAAGGCATGAGATCACCATTCAGAGGCTTGCGGCAAGGACTGGAGGTCAGAAGAGATCCCACAGTCAGATGGAAGGAGGAGGGGGAGCAGCGCCCCGAACAACAGCACCATCCCCTGGCATTCGTATCTACGATGTGGCGATACGAGGGCAGCACCACCACCAAGGCAACAACAACAGCAACAGAGGAAGAACCAGCAACCCCCAGCGGGCTACACTTATTGTGGGAAGATGGGGCACACTAGAGATGTGTGTCGGGCATTGAACGGACTGTGTTTGATATGTGGAAATCCAGATCATCGGGTTACCACATGTCCCATGAATTCGAGGTCAGGAGGACCAGTGCAGCAGTTTCCTGCTCTGCCCACACCAGGGGCAGGCCAGTATCGAGGACCAGCGGTAGCAGTGAGACCGTTGGCACAGCGTCCGTTATTGCCGCAGGCTCAGATGTTTCGGCAGCAGGGACCGCCGATACAGCAGCACCAGCATAGACCACCCCAGCATCATCAAGGAAGGGGCCAGCAGCAGCACCAGGCTAGGCCGCAGCATGGGAATCAACAAGGAGGTCGAGGGCAGGCGTTCACTCTGTCCTTGGAAGAGGCATTAGCATCAGGAGATGTTGTGGCAGGTAACATTCTCGTCGCCTCATATCCCGCAGTAGCATTGTTTGATTCAGGAGCATCCCATTCATTTATATCTGCACAATTTACGACACGGCTAGGAATGGAGTTCGAGGCATTGCCAGGGAGGTTAAACATACTCACTGGTAATGGGCTCGTAGGAGTTAGTAGAGTCATTCTAGCATGTAGCGTTGTAGTTTACGGGCATTCTTTACCCGCCCGGTTGATAGAATATCCTGTTGGAAATTTCGACGTTATCTTAGGCATGGACTGGCTGAAAGACAGTCATGCGACAATAGATTGTCGTAGAGGGAGTGTATCTTTTGATATCCCGGGCATGAAGCGATTCACCTTAGTCATATCAGAGGCAACTCAGCAAGAGCAGGGAGTAGTAACGGCAATGGAAGGAGTTCAAGTTCCGAAGGTAGTTGATAAATTTCTAGATGTATTTCTCGAAGAACTTCCAGGTCTACCACCAGTTAGAGATATTGAGTTCAGTATAGAATTGGCGCCTAGAACTAAACCGATATCAAATCGAGTTTACAGAATGGCAGATTCAGAGCAGGCCAAGGTATACCAGCACATAGAAGAACTGAAGGAGAAGAAGTTCATCCAAGCTAGCATATCACCATGGGCAGCACCAGTGGTACTTGTGGGGAAGAAGGATGGGTCATCCCGATTGTGCATCGATTACAGGAAGCTTAACGCGGCAACAGTGAAGAACAAGTACCCACTACCCAGGATCGACGACTTATTTGATCAGTTGAGCAGGGCTAGAGTTTTTTCCAAGATAGATCTTCGTTCAGGGTATCATCAAGTGAGGGTTCGGAAGGAGGACATCCCCAAGACAACATTCAGGTCGAAGTATAGACATTATGAATTCTTGGTAATGCCGTTTGGTTTGACCAATGCTCCAGCAATATTCATGGATTTGATGAACCGCATCTTTATGCCGTACTTAGATCAGTTTGTCATGGTGTTTCTCGACGACATTCTTGTATACTCTGCTAGTGAAGAGGAGCATGAAGACCACCTCAGGAAAGTGTTACAGGTTCTGAGAGAGAACCAGTTGTATGCCAAGCTCAGCAAGTATGAGTTTTGGTCGGATCATATTTTATTTTTGGGTCATATCATATCAGGAGCTGGAGTAGCAGTGGATCCCAAGAAGGTAGAAGCAGTAGAGAGTTGGCCAGTACCCAAGATCGTAGCTGATGTACGAAGTTTCTTGGGATTGGCAGGATATTACAGAAGGTTTGTATCAGATTTTGTAAGACTTTCAGCACCCATGACCCGCTTAACACGGAAGGACGTGCCATTCGTCTGGTCGGCAGAATGCTAGGCATCATTTCAGAATCTGAAGCAGAAGTTGATATCAGCCCTATTCTTATATTGCCAGTTGGACCCAGAGATTTTACCGTTTATTGTGATGCGTCAGGTAAAGGACTTGGATGTGTCCTTATGCAGCATGGGAAGGTGATAGCGTACGCATCTAGGCAACTTCGAGACCACGAAAAGAATTACCTAACTCATGACTTGGAATTGGCGGCAGTAGTGTTTGCTCTGAAGCTATGGAGGCATTACTTGTATGGTGATCGAGTGGACATGTACACAGACCACAAAAGTCTGAAGTAAATTTTTACTCAGAAGGAGCTGAACATGAGGCAGAGAAGATGGTTAGAGCTGATCAAGAATTACGACGTGGAGCTTCAGTATCATCCAGGAAAGGCTAATGTGGTAGCAGACGCTCTCAGCAGAAGAGGCGGCACATTTATGTTGACAACACAGAGGCATATCTTAGAAGACCTTCAGGAGATGGGCATCGAAGTTATACTTCCTAGTGATGTAGGAGTTCTAACAAGTCTACAAGTTCAATCTGACTTGGTAGACAGGATCAAGGCAGCTCAGGCACAGGACCCAAAGATTCAGAAGCTTAGGACAGAATGTGAGTCAGGACTCAGAAAGGAGTTAAAAATTCATGGAGATGGTACACTTAGGTTTGGATCACGTCTATGTGTACCTAGTGGAGATATCAGACAGGAGGTTATGGCAGAAGCTCACAGTTCTCAGTATTCTATACACCCTGGAGGGACCAAGATGTACCAAGATATCAAGCAACACTTCTGGTAGAACGGGATGAAGAGGGAGATAGCTAGATTCGTTTCCCGTTGCTTGGTATGTCAGCAAGTGAAGGCAGAACAGCAGAGGACAGCTGGGTTATTGCAACCGCTTCCTATCCCGGAATGGAAATGGGAACATATTACAATGGACTTTGTGACCGGTTTACCGAGATCACCAAGTGGTAAAGAAGCTATTTGGGTGATAGTGGACCGACTTACAAAGGTAGCACACTTTCTTCCTTTCAGAGTAGGACAATCTACAGAGAAGTTGGCAGCGTTATATATGCAATAAATAGTCAGGCAGCATGGAGTCCCTGTCAGTATTGTGTCAGACAGAGATACTCGTTTTACATCACATTTTTGGAAGAGCTTACATCATAGTCTGGGTACCAAGTTAAGATTTAGTACGGCTTACCATCCCCAGACGGACGGGCAATCAGAAAGAACAATTCAGACTTTAGAGGATATGTTGCGAGCTTGCACTCTGGATTTTGGAGGGTCTTGGGAGAGCCACCTGCACTTAGTCGAGTTCTCATACAACAACAGTTATCAAGCTAGTATCCAGATGGCGCCATTTGACGCACTATATGGTAAGAAGTGTAGGTCGTCGCTAGCATAGGACGATATCGGGGAGAGGAAGATGCTAGGCCCAGAAATGATTGTTCAGACAGTAGAAGTGGTTAAGGGAATTAGAGAGCGACTTCGAGTTGCGCAGGATCGACATCGTCATTGGACGGACCAGCATCGTAGGCCGCTAGAGTTTTCTATTGGGGACTACGTGTTCCTGCGGATCTCACCTACTCGTAGGGTCATTAGATTTGGCGTTCGCGGGAAGTTGAGTCCGCGGTACGTAGGCCCGTTTGTTATCCTCGATCGGATAGGCGATGTTGCTTATCGTTTATCCCTTCCACCTTCGTTACGAGAGGTGCATGACATATTTCATGTATCTCAGTTACGAAGGTATGTATCGGACCCAAGCCATATCCTTGATCATTCTGAGCTGGTTGTTGGTACCAACTTGTCTTACGAGGAGCAGCCTGTGTCCATTTTGGACCGAAGAGAGAAGATACTCAAGAACCGAACAATTAGCCTTGTCCGGGTTACTTGGGGTCATCACTCTTTAGGAGAGTCAACGTGGGAACGTGAGGATGATATCCGATCACGGTATCCACACCTGTTTGACTCACAAGGTATATTTCTTCCTGTATACCTTGATTGTCTTAACTCCTCATGCTTGTCACCTTATGAGTAGAATTGCTTAGTGTCGTCAATAGTTAAACATAGATATGTTACTTGCTATTGGCATTGTAGAATGATTACTTTCTTAAATTGCTTACACTTGGAGTAGTTCAGCTCTGATGTTTCTATCATGCTTGGATTTGAAATTCTGAGGACGAAATTTTTCTAAGGAGGGTAGAGATGTCACTTCCCGTTCCTAGAATACGTATTTTAAATCCATGTACTATTTAAGTGTATTTATTTAAATATTTATCATGTACTGCTCTGTATTTAAATTCCTTTAATTTTATGTTAATTAATTTGCTGTAATTTTATTTCTGTATTTTTTTCTCCCTGCTTTCATACTCTGCTTTAGCTTTGCTTTAAGATCGGCTTAGATTGGTTTATTTATGTGGTTCATCATGAACCGAACCAAACCCCCACATACCACCACCCCTTCCATTTAAAGTCCATCCCCTTTTCTCTCTCTTTATTACTTCACCATTACTCTCCTTCTTCTTAAACTCTTTCACCAACCTAGGAGAGCTAGGCAAGTGCCAACTTGCTTCTTGATGGATCCCTATTTTTATTGTTCCATCATCTTCCTTATTTGATTCTAAGTCTCTTCAGTATTTGGCATTTTTAATTTTCATGGCTTATTTGTTGTAGATCTAAGTTTGATGTATTTTCGGATTTTTTAGGTTTTGATCTAGTAAACTTTGTTATCTTCAAGTTTTGATGGTTCCATGTTGTAGAAAATTTCGTTCTATCCCATTTTGACCTATGGAAGTTCAGATTTGGGCTTAGAATGAAAGATTTAGAGAGCTTGGAAGCAATGGTTTTCCATGGTTCTGTCCTTAGAAATTCGGAGAAGAAGAACAGTTCTGGCCACATGACAAAGCTTGACCGCATGAGTCTTCATGCGGCAAGTCCCCCTGGCCGCATGGGCATTCTAGCCGCATGGGCATGGACATTTCCAGCCGCATGAGTTCATTCGTTTGAGCCGCATGAGACTGATTCCAATCCCAGCCGCATGGACTTAGTCAGCCGCATGAGGCTTATCTGCCGCATGAGTTCTTAGCTAGCCGTATATGCAGTCGGTCCCACAGCCGCATGGCGCTACATGACTTCTCAGCCGCATATAGGATTGTACTTATTCTAACCGGATGAATTAGTTTTCCTTAGCCGCATAGGCTTGTCCCATGTTCAGCCGCATGGGCGTATATCATTTCGAGCCACAAGGGCGCATGTCATTTTGAGCCGCATGGGGTTTGCTATCCCCCAGCCGCATGGAATTTCCTTTGCCGCATGGTCGCGCGTTAACCGTAGCCGCATGAGACTGTAACCTTTTTCAGCCGCATGGCTTGGGCACTGCTGAGCCGCATGAGGCTATTTCAAACCCCGACCGCTTAGGCGCGTGTGGTCCTAGCCGCATAGGCGTATGTTGTCCCGGCCGCATGAATTTAAGCTTCCTTAGCCGCATGATTTTCTGGCCGCATGAACTCTGATTTTAAATGCCTTCTTGGCTGATTCTTGTTCCAAATGGCATTGATTGACGTTGATTGACATCTATTAACATTAATTGACTGCCTTGGCATTTATTAACAGTAATTATTGTCTGAGCATTAAAATAACATTATTGGTTATCTCGATTAGTAATTGATCATGCGTTCCTAGTTGGAACTAAGAGGCTGGCTAGTCGTCTTATTGAAATGAATGAATGAGATACGTTCATATTATGAACTATTATAATCGACTGGCTGATCCCAAAACATCGGCATACAGATATATGCAGGCTTCAGTTATTTATTTATCTAACTATTACGAAAAGCAGCATGTGTACTTATGATCAAGGCATAAATATTTCGTGGTTAGTTTTGATTGTTGCATTACGCTATGTAAGACCTACAACCTAACCACACTGGTATTGTTGTAGAAATGCATATCGTACCCTGTACGAAAGTACTCATTTGAATGACCATGATCCACGGCATAGGATTTTGCTCAACATAGAGGCTATTAAGTTAAATAAAACAATGATTGCATGGAGAGAACGGATTCTCGAGTTCTTACATGGCAGCCCTCTTGGGACTAGTAGTGCCCGACAGGCCTGCTGGTCCCCACAGATACTGCAAACCTGCCACACGGGCATGGAGCGGTATCTGATTATATTATTTATTGAATATTGTATATTGATGACGGGCGTCCTGCTGGAACTCGTCTAATTCATGATTGGCGTAATTGATTGACTGGGTAAACTAGCCTTGCTTGCACATAGTAAGAACTGGGGAATCCTTTATTGCATATATCCAGGATAACTTGGAAATCACAGTAGCAAGCCGTAGTAGTTGAATGGCCGTTTAAATTGATTTGTTTGTATACTGTATCTACTCTGTTACCTAACTGAGATGATCAGAATGTCAGGACATGACGGGCCAACTTCTGTCCTTGTTTGGCTGTGAGGTTGGTTCGAAGTGTCGTGATGTTATGTGAATCCCAGTGGAAGCAGAGATCCATTATTATATCCTCTTATTTACTGGTTTCATCCTTCATATCATGCTTCCTTGCGGTACTTGCTATTAGAGGTCTAACCTCTCTGGTTTTGCATAGCCAGATTTAGAGCCGGTCCCCGAGGATCCAGCTTACTTCCACCTCCAAGATGGTCAATACTAGAGGGATGATCACAGGAGGACTCGAGTGGGTTCCTTACACCCCTGCTCGTTTTGTTAATTACTTTATATTTTGCCGCTTGGCACCGACATGTTAGTCGGATAGTCTTGCATTTACTTTTACATAATTGTAATTAAGTCAGACTGCAGCTGATAACAATTGTGTATACGTTGCTATATCATCTGGCTATGTTTAGTAAAAGCCAGATATCAAGAACATTTTGACTAAGCGTTTGGGACGCCTTACTGCTTTACCTTATATGTTCTCTATTACTGTTTCTTGTTTGAATGATTGAGACAATAGATGTGAAGTGACCATAGTAAGACTTTCATGTAGTATGCACCCCCCTCGTCTGGTTAGACAGCATTGATCGTATTATACGGTATTCATCTACCCGTAATACGTAGCTGGCTGAGTCATTCCCCCGCTTTCCAGTATTCTGGTTCTGGGGCGTGACAGGGGGGTGGAGGGTGGACGGAAGCGAGAGGGGGGGGAGGCGGCCAGAAGCAGGAAGGGGGATGACCGGAAGCGGGAGAGGGGGGTGGCCGGAGGGGGGACGGGGCGGGAGGGAGGGGGTGGTCGGAGTGGGGGAGGGGGGAGAGGGGAGAGGGAAGGGATAAGGACATTTTCGGGATTTTTAAAAGTTTAGGTATGAAGTTGAAATAAAATAATAGTTGAGGTATTAAGTTGTTGAGTAAAAAAGTTTAGGGTATCAAGTTGAAAAACCGAATTAGTTGCGAGTATCAAAGTGCAATTAAGCCAAAATAAAAATAAAAACTCTTTTCTCCTCATCAACGGTGGCTCCAACCAACCAAGAGAGGATGTGTTTGATCCAACTACACGTGTCAGGAGCATAGGGAAACGCCCTTCGCATGGGCGTTCTCCTCCTCTCTTTTTTTCGTTTCCATCTGTCTTTAACGTTTGTTATAGAAATTTATTTTTAATTCATATTTTTAGAAGAACGCCCTTGGTAAGGGCGTTCTGATGCTGCGAATATAATTAGTAGAAATTACGTGCTTTACATATAATTTTAATAAAAAAAATTATGCTTTCAATGAAAATTTTCGATATTTAAATAAATTAAGCTATACATGTGTATATTTTCATTAAGATTTATTATAAATATTTTTATATTTTAATTAAAATTTGTTATAAATATATGTGTAAGATACTTAGATTAGATAATATTAGATAGTTAAGTTATTAGTTATCATTTTTCTTTTTAAAATTTTAAATTTTGACAGCTTTTTTAAATTAATTTTTAACTACATTCCAAAGTTAATTTTGAAAATATTTTTTTGTATTATTTTAATTAATTGAAATATAATGACGATTTATTTTTGAGTCGTTTTGAAGTCGATTTGCACAGTAGAGGCTTAGTGTCTGTTTAGATGATTGTAAAGAAATGTTTTGTAACATATAAGTGGTCAACTATTTGGAAAGTTCAAATCTAGAATTGGATTTCCATTCGGATTTTACATTTCCAAATTCAAAAAAAAAAATACTTGGTAAATGTTGAATTTGTATTTAGAAATAGACAAAATTCAAATTCTTCGTTTGGACTACTAGGGGTGAGCATTATTCGATTTTGGACAAAAAATCGAACCGAACCGAACCGAATAAGAGATTCGGTGCGGTTTAAAAAAAATCGGTTCGATTTCGGTTTTGAAAATACTAAATTTCTTATTCGGTTTTAGTTTCGGTTTTAGGTTTCAGTTTCAGTCCAAAACCAAAAACCGAATAAGAAAACTATAGGTATATACTAAATAAATTTAGGTATATTTAATTATTATATATATTAACAAAAAAAAATTGCAAATAAACCAAAAAATTGAATAAACCGAAAATCGAACCGATTTAATTCGGTTCGATTTGATTCGGTTATGTACCAATTCGATTTCGATTTTGCTTATTCGGTTTTCGGTCCAATTCGATTTTCGGTTTCGTTTCGGTTTGAACCAAATTAACCCAATGCTCACCCCTACTATAAACAACCAAAGAAACTAGCAATTTTCCGATTTCTTTGTTTGGCTAGCCAAAGATAATGGGATAGGATAATCGCGTCTAAAAGTGAGATTACCACCACAACAGATTCTTAAATTAGTAACATAATATGTCGGCTTCCTCTATTTCATAACAAATAATTGGTAAACCTGTTAAGCATATTGGAAGAACATATGAACACATCTAGCTGAAAAATAGTAATCAGCTTGGATAAAAAAAATATATAACAATCAAAATCGATTACTTTATCTTATTTACCAAAATGCCAATAACAAAAGTTCATACATATACAAATTAGTACTGTAGAAAATAGAGGGATTAACAACCTAATCCACCTATTAAAAAAATTTCCACCAGAATAGAATACCCAAGCAATACTTATATGGAACCTTTCACTGACATGAGAAAAGAATGCAATTTGTACTCGAACAATCATCAAATCTGTAAGGGCCAAGGCTAATGCAATTCGTACTCTAACAATCATCAAATCGAAGACATGAAAATATAATCATATAATGTTTATCATAGGTCCAATATATTGTTGGATTTTGGTCTTTTTCAAAGTGAATTTTAGTCCCACATCGGCTAGACCAAAGGAGTTGTATCTCTATATATTAGTCTTGCTAGTTTTGAGATGCACATGTGGTGTGGAGGTGCACATGGGTGTGCCATGTGGAGTTAATTTTCTAATGGAAAAAAGGCTAAATCAATAATTGAAAACATTCATACTTTTTGCTCTTGGGAAATTTATTTCCATGGGAGCTAAGCCCCGTAGGGGCTTAGCGACTCGGACTCGGACTCAGACTCATGGGCTCATGAGGCGTAATGTGACGTTTTGTTGGAGCACGTTGCGCGAGTGGCGCAAGGTTGCGCAAGGTGCGCAGTGCGCGCAGTGGCGCAGGTTGGCGCAAGTGGCTCAGTGCGCAGAATGCAAGGCGCACAAGGTGCTAGAGTGGCACAACTTGCTTCAGATCGTGCCTGTGCATGATCTGAGCGGTTACTGCACGTTCGGAGTGGTTATTACCACGTCCCGAATGTTGTGCTAACTGGGCAGTTGCTACTCGGGCCTATATAAGGTCTCCTCTCTCTCACAGGCAAATGGATAATACAGAACACATTCAGAAAGTCACGAAAGTTTACAAGTGTTTCTTAACACAAGTAAACAGAGTCTGTGAGAGAGAAGCGAAGCTTTGCACCAGCGTTGCTTTTGCACGGGAGTCCGTGTACGATCCGAGGAGTCAGAAGAGCAGAAGTGTTCCAAAGTTCTCCGACGAACTTGCTGGTTCCTGGAAGCTATTCGTATGGGACGAATATAGCTTTGAGCAACGATGATCATTCACCCCAGCAGGCCATCTTCCATCTTTCGCCTGTCATCTTCTTCGTTGCTTTGATTACGAAATCTTCTTAGATTCTCGTATATCATATGCTACTTTGGATTACGAAATCTTTTAGATTCTCGTAATATAATAACGAGATCTTCTTAGATCTTCGTTATACTTGCGCAACCTTCCTAGAAGCATTGCATTGGAACATTGTTCTTACAATTGTTTCAAATTTCTCAGTTTTTCATCGAAAAATTGTGCCCCGGCACTAACAAGCTCAAACCTATATTGCTTCGATGGAAAACTTTAATGCTTCACTCCTCAATACTGACTTTTGTAAGTTAGAAAAGTTTGATGGAGAGCACTGTCAAGTCTGGAAGAGGAAGGTTTATCTCACTCTTCAACTAAGAGACGTTGATCACGTGCTTCTTGAAGAGGAACCTACTGTTCCAGATACTGGGTCTGCTGCTGCAATCGCTGCGGCTACTAAACTTCAGACCAAGTGGAGAAGGGAAAATAACATTTGCAGGCTGCTTATCCTAAATGCTATGGAGGATTCTCTAGCAAAATCTTACAGTAAAAAACCAATTGCCAGAGAAATATGGGAGTCTCTGGAGAAACTGTACGAAGAAGACAAGAACAAGAGCAAGATATTTGTGGTTGAAAAATATCACAAATAGCTCTTTGAGGACGAGAAGTCTATGTTGCCGCAGGTAAAAGAATTTCTGAAGCTGCGACAGAAGTTGGAAGACGAGGCGATGCCCCTCCCTGACAAGTTTGTTGTTGGAGGGATTGTCTCAAAGCATCCCGCTGGGTGGAGTAAGTTCTATGCAAACATGCATAGGAAGAAGCTTGAGATCAGCCTTGAAGATCTCTTGCAGCAAATCTATGTTGAGGACCAGATGCGGGCTCAACTCAAGGTGGACTCACTGTCCAAGAAATTGGCTAATGCCAATATGGTTCATACCAAGGAACCAAGGGGAAAGCAGGCGGCTTCCCACAGCAAGAAGAAGGACCCTGACAATCTGAAAGTCAAGGAAACTTCTTTCAAGCAAAAAAAGCCAAAGTCTCAGATGCCTTGCTTCAAGTGTGGCAAGAAGGGCTACTTCAAAAGTGAATGCAAAGCAAAGACCAAGCAATCAGAGCAAGGAGAGCCTAGTAAGGTATCTATGATCACTGACTTTGTTGCTATGATTGCGCAGGTTGATGCGGTAAGGACTGACTCCGACTGGTGGTTAGACACTGGAGCCTCCTGCCATGTCTGCTCCAGTAAGGAGTGGTTCACCACCTACACACCTACTTCTGAAGTGGTTATGATGGCAAACCAGGTACAAGCTGAAGTGCTCGGGATCGGGACGGTGGTGTTGAAGCTAACTTTGGAAAAATTTCTGACGCTTCAAGGCGTGAAGCACGTACCTGCTATCGCCAAGAACCTGATCTCAGGAGGCCTACTATGCAACGCAGGCCTCAGGATGGACATCAATGCTGGCCAGATGGTGATGTCTATTAAGGGAACATATTTCGGGAAAGCTTTTTATACCGAAGGGATGTTCAAAATTCAGCTTGTGAATCAGTCCAATGTAATTAATGTAATTAATGCAATCACTCCTTCTGATTATACTATTGAGTTATGGCATAATAGGCTAGGACATGTTCATTGTAAACGAATAAACAGAATGTCTAGTCTAGGACTTATCTCCAAGTGTGGGGGTAAGATAGAGAAATGTGAAGTTTGTGCTCAAACAAAGATCACAAGGAAACCCTTTCCTTGGGTTAATCGAAGTACAGATCTTCTGGAGTTGGTACATTCCGATATCTGTAACTTCAAACAGTTCTCTACAAAGGCCGGGATGAAGTATTTCATAACCTTCATCGATGACTTCTCAAAGTATGCGTTCGTCTACTTGCTGAAGGCTAAAGACGAAGCATTCGAGAAGTTCAAGGAGTTCAGAGCCAAAGCTGAGCGGCAGACTGGACAACAACTCAAAAGAAAAAGAAGTGATCGAGGTGGGGAGTACAGGTCTCATGAATTCGAATCGTTCTACAAAGAACATGGAATTGTCAATGAGACTATGGCTCCGTACTCTCCTCAATCAAACGGAGTAGCAGATAGGAAGAACAGAACGTTAACAGAAATGATTAACTCAATGTTGTTGACTGCGGGTCTTCCTAAGTTCTACTGGGGAGAAGCTACATTGACGGTCACTTTTATTCTAAATAGAGTGCCTCATGCAACTTCAGACGTTACTCCTCATGAACACTGGTTCAAGGTCAGACCTAACTTGAATATCATTCGAGTGTGGGGGTGTCTGGCATATGTCAAGCTTCCAGATCTGAAGATTCAGAAGCTTGGGACAAGGACTACTAAGACGATCTTCTTGGGGTATGCCGAGAAGGGTGATGCTCGGAGATTTCTTGATATTGAGTCAAATCATATCATTGAATCTCGCGACGCAGAATATTTTGAAGACAAATTTTCAAGGCACAAGAATATTATTCTTGCGGATGTACCGGAGAAAATTCAGGGTGTGCAGAAAACTGAAGTCTTTAATGAAGATATGGTCCAAGAAGATGTTGTTGAAACAACGATTGAACCAGAACAAGCTGAGCCATCAGCTAAGCGTATGAGGAGGCCGAAGGACTTCGGAAGTGACTTTGTCACCTATCATGTGGAAGCTGATTCGCTTACCTATGATGAGGCGATGAAGACCAGAGATGCAGTTTTCTGGAAGGAGGCGATTGACAATGAAATTGATTCTATCACCTCAAATAACACTTGGGTTTTGGTTGATCTTCCTGAAGGAGCGAAACCCATCGGATGCAAATGAATCTTCAAGAAGAAGATAAAAGCAGACGGAACTATTGACAAGTTCAAGGCTAGGTTGGTAGCCTAGGGTTTTTCTCAGAAGCAGGGATTGACTACTTTGACACGTATGCTCCAGTAGCCAGGATGACCACCATCAGAGTGTTGATTGCTCTTGCAGCAATACATAAGATGATGATACATCAGATGGATGTGAAAATGGCTTTCCTAAATGGCGAGTTGACCGAAGAGATATACATGCAACAGCCAGAGGGATTTGTCGTCAAGGGTCTTGAAGACAAAGTCTGCAAGTTGGTAAAATTTTTGTACGGTCTTAAACAGGCTCCCAAGATGTGGCATGAGAAATTTGACAAAGTTATAAGGTCAAATGGCTACATGGTCAGCGAGACGGACAAGTGTGTTTACACGAAGTTCGCTGATGGAAGAGGTGTGATCATTTGTCTGTACGTGGACGACATGCTTATCCTAGGTACGGATATGAGCTGTGTCACGGAGACAAAGAAATTTATCTCGAGCAAGTTCAGTATGAAGGATTTGGGGAAAGCTGATGTGATCTTAGGGATCAAAATCATCCGGACAGACAATGGACTAGTGCTGTCACAGTCTCATTATATTGAAAAAATGATCACTCGTTATGGGTATCGGGATCTTCCAGGGATCGATACGCCGTACAGGTGTGATCTGAAGCTGAAGCCTAATTCAGGGGAAAGCGTCAGACAGTTGGAGTATGCAAGCGTAATCAGGAGTTTGATGTATGCTACTACTGCCACAAGGCCTGATATAGCTTTCGCTGTAGGAATGCTGAGTCGTTTCACGAGCGACCCAGGTGCTGAACACTGGAAAGTTATGAAACGGGTTATGAGATATCTCAAGAAGACTCAGACATATGTACTGTACTACAGCGGAGATCCGCCGGCAGTGGAAGGCTTCAGTGATGCCAGCTGGTGCTCAGAAATGGAGAGCGAGAGGTCCACAGGTGGATTCATTTTTACAATGGGTGGAGCTGCTATATCGTGGAAGTCGAAGAAGCAGACTATGCTCTCGCGGCCATCCATAGAATCTGAGTTCTTTGTACTTGATACCGCAGCCGAGGAAGCAGAATGGCTTCGGGAGCTCATGTATGATCTTCCAGTGGTTGGGGCACAAGTACCGGCGATACCGATATACGGCGACAACCAGACGACTGCGGCGGTGGCATCAAATGACCTCTTCAACGGGAAGAAGTGGACTGTGCGGTTGAAGCACAGGGCAGTACACGATCTCATCAAGAGGGGTGTTATTGCAGTGATTGATGTTCGGAGTCAGAAGAACCTGGCGGATCCATTCACCAAGGGCCTCAAGCGCCAGCTGGTCGATGACACAGCTTGTAAAATAGGTTTGAAGGCATTCTGATATTGTATTATTGTATTCATACCATAAAGTTTTATGCTAATAGTTCAAAGAGAAATCTACTAGGCATCTAGCCTTTGGTTCAAGGAAGGACCACTAATCGGAAGAATATCAGGAACGGTGGGTACATGTTCTATTGGGCATGGAGAGGTTACGGACCTACAACCACTGTTGTCTACTGCTGTTTTCTGCAAAAAACGGATCCTGTGGGAAGGTTGGCTTAAATGCCTTAATGAGTTCACAGGCATAGTGAATGCCTGGTGTGCTTTACAGGAAGCACGGTAGAACATCACTACAAGGAGTAAAACTCCATGCTACTGTGGGGTGACTCTACCATGAGGTTCCCCGGTATGGGATAATGCCTCGGCTTTGCTAGCCAAGTCACAGCGGCGTAGCACCGCAAATAGGCAGTTAGCCTAATATTGTATGTTAAAATAAAGAGGGGTGTAGTCAGCACTACAAAGAGGAGGAGTTCCTCATGTTACAGTGGTACGACACCACGATGAGGTACCCGGTTAGGGATAAAGCCTCGGCCTTGCAAGCCATGTCGTTGCGGCGTAACACCGTAAGGGAGCCTAAGGCTTCATGCTGGATAGTTTGGCACTACAAAGAGACGGTTGCCTCATGCTATAGTAGTATGACACTAGATGAGGTTCCCGATACGGGGTAAGGCCTCGGCTTTAAGCCATGTCATAGCGGCGTAGCACCGCAAGGAAAGCGCAAAGCGCTTCATGCCATGTCTCTTTATAATGAACTCACCTATAGTGTATGGACAAAGAGATATCAGGCCGTCTCTTAAGGGTAAACTTGTAGACGCCCAAAATTATACACTGAAACCAGGCTGGCACAGGGCCTTTAATGTGTAGCTAGAAGTACATGTAACTACATTATGTGAGTGGAAAGAATTTCAGCTATGATGCAGAATTCAAGGCTTAGTCCATTCTTGTATTATAGTATGTTGTTTGACCCATGCGGGAAGATTCAAGTCGTCAGCGACATCTCTCCTAATGCATGATGGACAGTTACTGTAGGGAACACTTATACCCATATATAGAGATATGTGGGGGATTGTTGGATTTTGATCTTTTTCAAAGTGAATTTTAGTCCCACATCGACTAGACCAAAGGAGTTGTATCTCTATATATTAGCCTTGCTAGTTTAGAGATGCACATATGGTGTGGAGGTGCACATGGGTGTGCCATGTGGGGTTAATTTTCTAATGGGAAAAAGGCTAAATCAACAATTGAAAGCATTCATGCTTTTTGCTCTTGGAAAATTTATTTCCATGGGAGCTAAGCCCCATAGGGGCTTAGCGACTCGGACTCGGACTCGGACTCGGGCTCATGGGCTAATGAGGCGTAATATGGCATTTTCTTGGCGCACTTTGCACTTAGCACGACAACATCGTCGCTAGGCGCATAGTGTGCTTAAGTTGCGCTCGGTGCGCGAGCCACTTGTGCTGCCAGGCACGCGGATAGGTTGCGCACCACAGGTCGTACGTGGCACAAGTGGCGCACGTGGCGCATGTTGCGCGAGTGGCACAAGGTGGCGCAGGTCGCGCAGGTTGCGCAAGGTGCGCACTGCGCGCAGTAGCGCAGGTTGGCGCAAGTGGCTCAGTGCGCAGTATGCAAGGCGTGCAGGGTGCTAGAGTGGCACAACTTGCTTCAGATCGTGCCTGTGCATGATCTGAGCGATTACTGCATGTTCGGAGTGGTTATTACCACGTCCCGAATGTTGTGCTAATTGGGCAGTTGCTACTCGGGCCTATATAAGGTCTCCTCTCTCTCACAGGCAAATAGATAATACAGAACACATTCAGAAAGTCACGAAAGTTTACAAGTGTTTATTAACACAAGTAAACAGAGTCTGTGAGAGAGAAGAGAAGCTTTGCACCAGCGTTGCTTTTGTACGGGAGTCCGTGTACGATCCGAGGAGTCAGAAGAGCAGAAGTGTTCCAAAGTTCTCCGACAAACTTGTTGGTTCCTGGAAGCTATTCGTGTGGGGCGAATATAGCTTTGAGCAACGATGATCATTTACCCCGGCAGGCCATCTTCCATCTTTCGCCTGTCATCTTCTTCGTTGCTTTGATTACGAAATCTTCTTAGATTTCCGTATATCATATGCTACTGTGGATTACGAAATCTTTTAGATTCTCGTAATATAATAACGAGATCTTCTTAGATCTTCGTTATACTTGTGCAACCTTCCTAGAAGCGTTGCATTGGAACATTGTTCTTACAATTGTTTCAAATTTCTCAGTTTTCCATCGAAAAATTGTGCCCCGGCACTAACATATATGGCACGTATTTTTTGAATTTTTTCGGCATAAGGATGACGCTCATCATATATTGGTCCAATATATGGTGCTCGACACACTCTCCGAAATTCTTTGACACAAGGATGGTGTTCGTCTCACTTCGAGATATTCTGCACATATATTGAAAATTTCATCCAACTCCAATATTATAAACTGATCATATACACTCAACATGCACTAGCTGGGATTTATTGTTAGTCCAATGATTGTATCATATTTTTCAATATGGCTAATTGATTAAGTTTAATATAATGATTGTTTTCCATAAATAAATTCCTTTATTTATTGTGTATCTGGGAAAATTACAACTGTAGGAATCTGATCTAGAAGACGATCACTTTATCCCTTGGACTATGCGAAGAAGAAAAGCTCTCAAAATTTTGACAGTAGATAACTATGTATCTGTACAATGAATGAGAAAAAGAACTCTATTTATAGACTCAAAAATAATAACTGAAAAGATAACTGTCTTCACAGCCTGTGCTTAGTTGAAAATCACGCAGGATTTAACATACGCAAGGTTGTGAGCAGTTACTGGACGTGGCCTGTAACTGTTGGACACATGGCGATCATGCATGAGTCGTGTGCAAGTTACAGGACACGCAGGCGAGAGATCAGTGGCATGGCTGCCACGTACTCCAATTTGATGAAGTCCACGCAGACTTGTTGAAGACAAAATCCACGCAGACTCGGGGCAGAAAGCTTCAAAATCCACGCAAACTTGAGGCAGGAAGCTTCAGAATCCACGCAGATTTGGTGAAGAAAACTTCAGAATCTACGCAGACTTGAGGAAGAAAACTTCAGAATCCACGCAGACTTGAGGGAAAGCTCAAAATACACGCAGACTTGAGATAGGACTGCCAGCTGTCTTGATTCGACGTGCCTCGACTGACACAAAATCTCTGACAGTGATTGCTTTTGTCAGTCGTATTAAATGACAAGAAGCTCTTTTGGTACGCCAACTTGGTGAAGGCTGAGTCTTGCTGAAGAAGATTTCAAAAAGTCACGCAATAGGCGGCTATGATCTCTCGAGTTCTGTGCATACGTGGCATACGAAGAGACATTCTTCGACTGTCGTGCTGTCAGTCATAATTACACTCTGACAAATGATGAGCTGTCTCCTCAGCGTGATTTGTAAATATTGTCCTGATCAACTGAGCGTGACTTTTGACTCTGTCCTGATCAACTCAGCGTGACTGTTGGACTTGTTCTGATCAACTCAGCGTGACTGTCATTTTTGAGGCCTACAAACCCCCCTTCAAAGTTTTCGAAAAATTGTAAATTATTTCGAAATACTTTGAAAACGAGATGATAAAATGAAATCAGTCATGCTGAGATGACTTCAAATTTTTCGGAAGTCGAAAAGACTTCGAAGTTCTTTGAAAACATCCAAATGAACTTATTAAATGTCATAATGACTCTTCGTTCTCCGAGACTGATTGCATCCAATTTATGGTGAAATATGAACCGCCGGCGAGCTTTGTTATATTAACAGGGAGAAGATTCATTTTTAATCTTCATCTTATGTCAACATGACACCAAAGGAAGAAGCTGAAGAAGAAGCACACAAATTGGGTTTTTGTTCCCATGGTGATCCCACTTTTGAAGGTAAGGAACCGGAGCCCCTAGTCTTCGAGTTCAAAGACGATCCCATGCATTTAGCCAAGAATTTCCTGAGCTATTTTGGTCTGGATGGCTCGTCTTCTTCTGACGGACGCAGCCTTGCAGAGCAGCGTAAAATATTGAAGGCTCTGTTACACCGCATGGGGGTTAAGAGCGTAGAAGAACTGGGCACTAAGCTCAGTCGCTCTGCTAAATAGAGCGTGTCTTTTATGCTTTTGTCTTCTTTTGAAAATGTTGCACTTCTTCTTTTGTCTTTTGTAAGGTCATCAGTGCCTGTCTTGAAGAATGTAGTACAACTTTTGTGTTTGAACATCGTGCATTAATAAAGAATGTTAATTAGCACTCTTTGACTGTTTCCAATGTTGCGATGTCTTCCAAAGCACACGTGTCATTCATTCTATGGTTTACGAGCGCTATTTACGCGGATCTTTTCCAAGAATAAGCTTGTACTTTGTCCTTTAAATAGATAGCTAAGTTTCAAAGATACTCATCTCTCATTCTTCTTCTTTTTCTCTGAGAATGAAATTTTTGGGAGATTTCATTCTCAAACAGGAAAGCATTGCTTTCTACTGTTCGATTTCTGCACACTGTATCAAACATGAGTTTGCCAATTCTTAGCACCAATCTTGAAGGTAAGTCCAGTATAGTACGTGTACTATTTTGTTGCTGTTGAAAATGGGCTTTTTGTTTCTGACTGAACAATGCACGCTTGACTAGCCAGCGCGTGCCAAATAACATTTCTGTTGATTAATCTCCTCTTCTTTGATGCTTTCTGCAGAAATTCGGCTGAAAACTTTCTTTAGAACTGGCATTGGTGATGTGGATGCTGTGGAGAATATTCTGCTGACACCTACATCAGGGAGCTCATACGCTTTTGACGCGTACATCAGACAACTCAGAACTCTTCGTGGGATAGAAGGGTCTTCCTCAGATGGTAGGAAGAGCCTTTATATACGAGAGTTGGATGGTGGAGTCAACTCTACCCCGAAAAATCGGGTAGTAGAGTTCCTTTCAAGGCAGAGCTAGGAATTGTATCCCAATATGGAATACATTCCTATCTTCCTTGAGAGGTTACCCCCAATCCACCAATTGTATTGGCAGCACCACGACTTCGGGCTGCCATACTCTGTGGTTCTCCTCTCGTCTGAGAGAGAAGACCAGAGTTTGATTCCTGCTGATCTGGTCGTGACTGGGACTCAGACAGTCAGAAATTGCCACCAACAACGAACTTGACGGAGAAGGTACGATGGAGAAGATCCAAAGAAGAAGATAGATCTCTTTTAGGTTATTGTTGTGGTGTAGAATGAAAATCCAAGATTGTAATAGATTTCCATTATGATTTGTAAGAAAGTCTAAGAAAATGTAATAGACTTTTTATGGTGAAATGAGAATGGAAATGATAATTCTTCTATGCTCAATAATTTGTATTTGTGGATGAATTGTGGACATGATAGATAATAAAATCTTCTTTTCTGTTTTAGAGTATATGATATTATCAGAGGTATTATGGACGTGATAATATGTATGAACTCAAAAGAAAATAGATTGATTTCTATGCAGAGGTCAAAAATAATAAATGAGTAGATAGATTCGGAATTGATTCAGAGGTTATGAAAACATGATAAATAATGAATCCCCAAATAAATTGATAGAAGATCATGAACGGACGAACGTAATAAATGAACGGATGAACCGTCAAGTATTAATGAATGTGTGAATCGTCGGATGAATGTGAGAAATGAACGGATGAACCGTCAAGCATTAATGAATATGTGAATCGTCGGATCGTCGGATGAATGTGACGCTTCACTATTTGAGGAACTTCTGCCTATAAATATAGCAGAAATCTGACAAGAACGAACACTTCTACTTTCAAACATAAAAAATGTCGTCTGAAGAAGCATCCAAGAAAGCTGGAATTGCCATGAGGATTTAGAAAGGCACTGGAGAACGCCCCGCTGATCCAATTCAATTGAAGAAGGCGGTAGCAGGCGAAGGTTCATCTGTACCCAAGCCACCAAGGGATATTCTGGACTTCCTGCTCGAACCAGGAAAGACTGAAGAAGAAGAAGCCATGAGAATGGCTGCTTGTAAGTTCCTCGTGGGTTCCAGCAAAGAGGTTCTCAGTTCTTTTGCTGATCGCGTCTTCGAGAAGGACGGCAGTGGCCCACGTCCAAATGTAGAAAAGGATGATAGTGATCTTCTTTAATATCATGTATCATCATTCATGATAAAAATAAAATAAAAATTTTATTTCTAAACATGAAACTGTCTGATGATTACAAGCATTTACATTTATACATAGTACTTCTTAAGGAATTTGCCATTAATAGGCATCAAAACTTTTCGACCATCCAATTCTGAGAGTTGATAAGCTCCATTTGAGAAAACTTTGCTCACAATATAGGGTCCTTTCCACTTTGCGTCAAATTTGCCCATGCTCATATGATTCATAGTCATAGGACGTCTGACTGTTAGAACAAGTTCTCCTTTTTGATACGATCGAACTCTGACTTTCTTATTAAAAGCTCTTAAGATTCTAGCTTGATAGAATTCAATATTCTGTTGAGCAGATAATCGCTTTTCATCCAGAGCTTCTAATTCTTGAAGTCGAAGACGATCATTATTTTCTGCAGTGAGTTCATTAGCGATTGCTATCCTTAAAGAAGGAATTTGAATCTCTAATGGAAGAACAGCTTCGCAACCATACACCAGAGAGAAGGGTGTACATTTAGTAGCATTACAAACTGTAGTGCGATAAGCCCACAAACATTCACCGAGCTTCTCACGCCAATTACGTTTGTTAGTAGAGAGATACTTTTTTAGGAGTTTGATGATGGTCTTGTTGAAAGCTTCTGCTAATCCGTTAGCTGCCGGATTATATGCGGTAGAAGTCACATTGTTGATCCGATGATCGTCACAGAATCGAGTAAACTTCTGACTAACGAACTGTGATCCGTTGTCATGAATAATGCGTCGAGGAACACCAAATCTGTAGATGACGTGGTGCTTAATAAAGCTAATGACATTGGACGTCTTAACTTCAGACAAAGGAATGGCTTCGGCCCATTTGGAGAAGTAATCGGTTATTGCGAGAATAAACCGATGACCTTTTGATGACGGCGGATTGATCGGACCAATAATGTCCATGCCCCAAGCTTCGAAGGGCCATGATGCTGCCGTCGGATGTAGAAATTCCGAAGGTTGATGAATAAAATCTGCATGGATTTGACAAGCTTTATACTTCTTTGCATATTCGATGGCGTCTGATACCATAGTGGGCTAATAATAACCCATACGTCGAATACGGTCTTGAAGTTTTGGTCCAGGCTGATGTGCTCCACAAATTCCATCATGTGCTTCGCGAATTGAGCCTCGTCACCGGCAACACATCGAAGAAGTAAACCATCATAGGCTCGACGATATAAGGTCTTTGTTGTATGATTATAATAGAATTGGAGTGATCGTCGTCTGATAGATGCTGCCTCACTCGGATCATCCGGAAGAATATCATACAATACGAAATCTAAGAAAGGAAGTCTCCATTCCGTATCCGTATTTTGATTCTCGGCCGAATTACTGAAGATGAATTCCATGCTGGAATCAGATGAAGATGATAAAGATTTACGACTAAATCCAAATCCTCTTGTTGTGTTGACATCATGAGATGTTGATTCTTCAATGTCAACTGGAAGTCCTAGGGTCAGGTTATTTTTAAGATGAAATAATTCTCGATTGCAAACAATAATCATTTGTTGTCGTCTAATTGGGATAGCCAACACCGCTGCAAGATTAGCTAGAGCATCAGCTTCTGTGTTACATGCTCGCCTAACATGTTCAATGAAGAATTCTTCAAACGAAGAAGCCATAGTTATAGTTGATCTATGATAAGGAACCAGATCTTGATGGCGGACTTCATAAGTACCCCTTATCTGATTGACAATGAGTTTAGAGTCTCTGTACGCCTCCAAATATTGAATATTTAGATGTTTAGCGAGTTGAAGACCAATGAGTAATGCATTGTACTCAGCTACATTGTTTGAACACGGCTGATCGAGAGAATAAGCTCTTTGGATAGCAAGACCTTCTGGCGATACAAGAACGATTCCAACTCCAGCGACAATATCACCATTAGGACCTATCCTTGAAGCTCCATCAAAGAATAGACGCCAAGTAGGATCTTCTTCAGCAATTTGGTTTGAATCTAGGACTTCATCTAGAATTTCGTCATAGAGTTTTGAATCTTCTGGAATTGAATGAGCAGCCAGAAAATCAGCTAAAGCTTGTCCTTTGACTGACTTCTGAGGAATATAATGCATGTCATACTGAGTAAGTAGGATTTCCCAGTTAGCTAATCGAGAATTCAAAATACTGGATTTCTTCATCATGATCCATATAGGATTGATCCTGGAGATGACATGAATAGTCTGGCCAATGATATAATGTCGTGTCTTTTGAACAGCGAACATCAAGGCTAGACATTCTTTTTCAATCGATGAATATCGAGGTTCAGCTCCGGTCATAGTACGACTGAGATAGTAGATGGCTTGTTCATGACCATTTTGATTCTTTTGAGTGAGTAATGCACCCAATGAATGACTCATTGCTCGAGTATATAGGAGAAATGGAATTCCTAAAACGGGAGGTACCAATACTGGAGGGCTCATCAGATATTGTTTTATATCATCGAATGCTTTCTGACATTCATCATTCCAGACAAAAGAAACACCTTTCTTCATAAGTTTGTTGAATGGTCTGCAGCGTCCTGATAAATTAGAGATGAATCTCCTGATATAAGCGATCCTTCCTTGAAATCCTCGTAGCTCTTTTAAGGTGCGTGGAGGACGCATCTCTTGGATGGCTTTGATCTTCTCGGGATCCACGTGTATACCTTTAGAGGTAATGACGAAGCCGAGAAATTTACCACTAGAGACGCCTAAGAAGGACTTAGTAGGGTTCATATTTAATTGATGCTTACGCATTAGATCAAATATAGTCTTCAAATCTTGGATATGATCCTCCTTTTGTCGACTTTTGACTACAATATCATCAACATAGCATTCGACTATTTTTCGCAAATGTTCACGGAATATAGTGCTCATAGCTCGTTGATAAGTTGCTCCTGCATTCTTGAGACCGAATGGCATAACTGTATAACAGTATGTACCGATCGGCGTTCTGAAAGAAGTGTTCTTCTCATCGTCTGGAAATATTTTAATCTGATTGTACCCAGAATACCCGTCCATGAATGACATCCGTTCAAATCCACAGGTAATATCAATCATGACATCAGTGATTGGTAGAGGGAATTCGTCTTTAGGGCATGCCGCATTGAGATCGCGGAAGTCTATGCATACTCTGATCTTGCCAGTCTTTTTAAGGACAGGAACTATGTTAGCCACCCAATCGGGATGTTGTTCCTCTCTAATAAACCCGGAGGTTATGAGTTTATTGACTTCAGCTTCAATTGCATCCATAATGTCTGGACAAAATCGTCGCTGTTGTTGTTTGACCGGTTTAGCATTCGGCAAGATATTGAGCTTGTGAGTTGCAATTTATGGATCAAGTCCTGGCATATCTTCATAACTCCAAGCGAAGACATCGATGTAGTCACGAATGAGTTTGATCATGTCTTGCTTATCAGTTTCAGAAAGACTTTCACTGATGAATATTGGTTTGGGAGATCCCTCTTCACCAACATCTATTTGAACAAGTTTGTCTTCAGTCGGAGGTTCTTTTTGCTCGAAACGGAACTCCCATTGATTATCTAATCTTTGGGCCCATTGTTCTGATTCAGGTGAGATTTCAAACTCTTCTTCGTCTTCATCACTTTCTTCAGAATGGTCAATGAAAACCATGTTGGAAGACAGAATGTTGCAGTAGAAATCGCCGATACTCGTATCGGAATCCCAAGAAGTGGTACTAGAAGAATCAGATCTCTTATCTTCGTCAGACTCGGGATCTTCATGGATAATATTGATAAAAGGAGTAGGAGCTATATAGCCCAATCCGCATTTCGTCCTTCCATATTTCAGAGGAGGAATACGAACAGGCATTTTTCTTCCTTTTCCACTATTGAGGCCAGTCCTGAAGTCATAGCCCATATTTTTGATGATGTCTTTAGATTGCTGACTATAACGACATAGTTGTAATCTTCCAGTATCATCATTTTTGTCATCATCTTCTAAATCAGAAGGACTTTGGGACCCTTTATAGAAGAATATTGGAATGTCTCCTGGCTTTCTGCTGGAAACTAGAAAGTATAAAGATTGTACAGGTTCTAGGGATACATCTGTATGAACAGTCTGTACAACCCCTATGGTTATTGTGTTCAAGTCATCTAACAAATGTAAATAACTATGAACATAATTGCACACATCAACGTACTGCAAAGATGGAGACTTTTCATTAAATGTAAAAGCAGCAATATTTATATTGGGAGAAGGCTGAGCCTTAGAGATTTTAGCCAAGTCAATGACTAAAGGGGGAGAAGAAGAACGAGAAGAAGCGTTGTTTCGATTAAGATCGATAACAAATGGCTCAGAAGAGGTGAGCTCCCTTGAAGCTAGAGATGGAAGAATAATTCGTCCTCCAACTGGAATTAGCAGAGTATCCTGTTTCACATGTGAAGATGCAGGAATTGCAGTACGCCCACTGACAGGAATGATCATTGTGTCTTGAGCAAACGACTGAGGTAACGGAGAAATTTGTCCAGTCACCGGAATGATGAAAAAACCTTCTCCAGAGGGTTTGGGAGATTGTTGCTGAGTAGTTAGACCTTTAACAGGAATTATTAAGGTCTCACTTTGTGCATCCTCTTTCTCCATAGCTTGTATGACCCTTGTATACTCTTCTTTGTACATCCGGGAATCATAGAAATAGGCTTCAACCCCATGGAAGGGATTTATATCAACAACTTCTTTTTGTACTCTTCCATTGCTATCAATGTATTTAAAACACTGATGAAGAGTAGAAGGTACCACATTATTTTCATGAAGAAAGGGCCTCCCAAGAAGAAGATTGTAGGATCCCACGATCTCGATCACATAGAAAGTGACTTTGGATCTGAAATCACCTATTTGAAGCTTCAGATGAATCTTTCCCAAAGGCTCGCTTCGGCTTTGATTGAATCCCAGGATAGTAGTAACCGTCTTGGAGAGTTTGTGAAGAGGGATTTTTAGTTCCTCCAATAGGCTCTTTGGCATTATGCTTATAGCAGACCCTGGATCAATACGGATATGATCTATCTTCATTGTATCGATATAACCGGTGTAGTAGAGAGGCCGATCATGTCGATTATCCTCCAGTAGCATGTCGTCTTGTGTAAAAGTGATATTTGGGATAATCTCCAGTACACTGTTGTAATGTAAGCAAGTAGCAGGTTCCGCATCTGGCTTCTTCAATTGTGCAAGACAAGAGTCAGCCTGTAGAAGTGCTTCACTTAACGTCTCCCGAGTCTCTTTGGAAAGACGTAGAAGTTCAAAGAGGGACATTCTAGCTGGAGTATTAGCAAGCTGAGCTAAAATGTCGAAATTATAAGGCTTCTGAAGTCCAAGAGGAGAGGACTTCTTGATTGGCTTATCAAACCGAGCCTGTTGTTTGTCTTTCTCCAGAGCTGTAGGCTTGGGAGGAACAGGTTCAACCGGTGTAGTTGAAGGAACAGGTGCAATGGATGATTCTTCTTCAGGAGGAACATTAGGAGCATCTTTATCAGCTGGAGGGATATCAGGAGTATCCTCAGGATTCTTGGAATAATCCTTTAGATAAGGTTTCCCCGTTCTAGTGGCACTAACAAGTGCTTCTTCTTTCTCTTTTGGCTCTGTGTTAGAGATAGATCCAAAAGAAGTCATATGACATGACTTAATCTTTCCAGCCTTCTTGGACTTTCGAAAAGTAGTCTTTTGAGGAGAAGGCGATTCAAAATCTGCCACTAGATCAGGATGGATCCACATGATTTCTCCTGTTTCCAAAGTGATTGGCACTAATCCTTCAGACTGTGGAGGAGGAAGATTCACTATGTCAAGAGTTGCCTTGGAAATAGGAACGATCCCACTTTCAAGGAGTTGAGGAGGAAAATCTCCGAATTGCATAGAGACGACGTTGGAGGTGACGGTCTTCTCTTTTGGAGTAAGAGAGATAGCTCTAGATTTAATCATTTCTTGGATCTTTCCTTTCAGTACATAACATGTACGAATTGTATGACCCAGCATTCTGTGATATAGGCAGTATTTGGGATGATCTGTCTTACCAGCTTTATCAGGTTTCTTGATCTCAGGTAATTGTATTTTATTACCTTTCAGCCGACATTCAAAGATACCAAGGACATCATCATCATCGAAAGAGTATTCTTCTTTAGGGCGAGGTGTTCTTGGTTGTTGAGTTATAGGAGTTTGAACAGTTGATGCATCTTTGCTCTGAAGATTAACTTCAAGAGTTTCTTTTCCCTTACGAGCATTGTTTTTATTGTTAGTACTTTGACCTGTTTCTTTAGGAGTCATCTGCACTCCTAAAACTTTGAAGGTTTCAGCACTAATTTCTGCGGCCTTGGCACTAACTATGAAAGAAGGCCAGTCTTGGAATTGGGTGGATCCTGTCCACATGCTGATGATTGGCAACAAGTTTGATTTGCACGTGTCGATGGTGACAGCATCAGGAGTTCCAAGAGGCATCTTCAGAGCTTCTCTTCGAAACCGTTCAATGTACTCTTCTGTAGTTTCATTATTTTTCTGCTTGATTATAATGAGAGCAGACATAGTCATGTCATTGAGCCCTTCATAGAACCGTTCAAGAAATATCTGTTTGAAACCGGCAAATGAGGTAATGCTCCCATCTGGGAGACTTCTATACCATTCATAAGCCGTTCCCTTGAGACATCCAACAAACACCCGAGTAAGGAGGGCATCGCTTGGTTGCAGCTGATCAGTCATCACTTCAAAGTGATTAATAAACTGACTTGGAGAAGTGGTTCCATCATAGAATGAGATAGTGGGAGGCTTGTATTTAGGAGGATACGATACTTGCTTCCATTCTATCGGATAAGGTTGTTTGATGCCTAACCTTTGTAAACCATCCTTCTGTTTGAATGCCTCGAATTGAGTTTTGAGATTCCTTAATTCTTCATTAACAACTCCGGAAGATTGTGGAGTTGTAACTTGTAGAGAATAGTTGGGAGGAGGAATAGCATTATAAGCACTACCCCCAGCTCCAGAGAGACTAGGGTTTGGTTGAGCTGGTCCAGGAGTATTAGATTGTACTGCTAGAGGAACTTGTACTGGACTCATATAAGTGTCAGTTGGTATGGCATCTGGTACAGTCTGTCGATTTTGCAACTGAGCTGTCATAAGTTCATACATTGATTTCATAGTATCAGCCATAGACTTCATTTGCTGTTCCAAAGAAGCAATTCTTTGATCTTGAGGAGTCAAGGAAGAAGAAGGTTCATCAGTATTCCCATCAACCATATAAGTTGTGACTATACGAGAGTTTATTGATGAACTGGTAGATGTTGTTTATTCTGAATCATTGCTTTGTGCATCAAAGTCAATTATAGGAGAACTACCCCCAGTAGGAAGAGGTAGGAAGTTAGATTCTCTAAGGAATTCAGAATCATCTTCAGAGATCAAATTTCTTTGACTAGAAGCCAGGACTCTTGCTCTGGTATTTCTATATACTCCATCTGGACTATCAACTCTACCCCCAGCATCCCGAGAGGTCATGTTGACAGAAGCAAACAAAGGCTCATCTTTATCAGGCATAGGTTCACACTGAATCCGATTGAAGACAGATTGTCGTTTAGTTTGACATCTGCATTACATTGTCACTCTTGGCTGGAAGTCACATTCATGATCAACATGGTCATGAGCCATTGATTGACATCTGCATTAAATTATGACTCTTGGATAGAAGTCACATTCAGCATGGTCCTTTGTCACAAAATTACTCCTTCTCTTCTGTTGAAGATATTCTCGTAAATCTGTTTGTGAAGATTGAGGAGTATATCTCCTGTTCTTGGGTCTTGATGGCTCTTGGTTATATAGAGAATGATTAATATGAGCCACATAATTTCTTGCATACTCTGCATCTGGATCTCTTATCCTTGTTTCCAACTGGTACGGTTTCTTAACACCAGAAGTGTTAATTTTTGTTTTTAGATCAGTTGGAGGTAACACATTAATTTTGGAAACATGGAGTTTTCCTTCCATTGATCTGGATATTTGCAGAGAAGGAAAAGTTGAACCACCCCCTTGATTAGGAGTTAGTAACAGACCTTTTCTAGACAAATTCTGTGCCCAATTCGAAGAAGTCATAGAAGAAGACATTAAGGAATGTTTCTTCTTAGACTCATTCAAGTTTTGAGACATAGAATGTCCAGAAGGAAGAGTAATCAAAAGACCATCTCCTTTTCTTTGACTAACAAAATTGTCAGTCAAAGCTGTTCCTGAAGTAAAAACTACAGGAGCAGAAGAAACAACTAAAGAGTTATTCCTTTTCGAAGGAACTTTATGTGGAAGACCACTCCCAGTTCTAGTAGAACTTGGCAAAGAAGAAGAGATAGCTAAAGAGCTATTCTTCTTAGATGAAATACACGCTGAAACAGGCTTGGTTAAAGAACCAGTGCTGTTGGCGTGACTTTTGACTTTGGAAATACACGCTGGAACAGATTTGGCTAAGGAGCCAGTACTGTCAGCGTGTCTTTTAATTTTGGAGACACACACTGGAACAGATTTGGCTAAGGAGCCAGTACTGTTAGCGTGATCTTTGATTGCTGTCATCTTCGAGCGCACAAGAGTGTGCGTGCTTGCAATAGAGTTCTTGCCAGTGTTAGGAGTAGACACTGTGGCAGAGACTTCACCATTGGCTGCCAACTGATTCTTAGGGACATAGACAGAGTGTTCCTTCGACTTGGCAGTGATGATGGAGGCTGTAGTGGACTTACCACTCTTAGCCTGCTGCATTTCTTCATAGGCGAGTTGATCGAATTGGATCGTCATCACCTTCTTCCTCGAGCCGATTGACGAAGTGTCGCATTGAGTTGTTGCCATCTCAGAAGAGGAGATGGTTTTCTCCAGCAGAGTCGTCAATTTGTTTTCCATAAATAAATTCCTTTATTTATTGTGTATCTGGGAAAATTACAACTGTAGGAATCTGATCTAGAAGACGATCACTTTATCCCTTGGACTATGCGAAGAAGAAAAGCTCTCAAAATTTTGACAGTAAATAACTATGTATCTGTACAATGAATGAGAAAAAGAACTCTATTTATAGAGTCAAAAATAATAACTGAAAAGATAACTGTCTTCACAGCTTGTGCTTAGTTGAAAATCACGCATGATTTAACATACGCAAGGTTGTGAGTAGTTACTGGACATGGCCTGTAATTGTTGGACACATGGCGATCATGCATGAGTCGTATGCAAGTTACAGGACACGCAGGCGAGAGATCAGTGGCATGGCTGCCACGTACTCTAATTTGATGAAGTCCACGCAGACTTGTTGAAGACGAAAACCACGCAGACTTGGGGCAGAAAGCTTCAAAATCCACGCAAACTTGAGGCAGAAAGCTTCAGAATCCACGCAGATTTGGTGAAGAAAACTTCAGAATCTACGCAGACTTGAGGAAGAAAACTTCAGAATCCACGCAGACTTGAGGAAAAGCTCATAATACACGCAGACTTGAGATAGGACTGCCAGCTGTCTTGATTCGACGTGCCTCGACTGACACAAAATCTCTGACAGTGATTGCTTTTGTCAGTCGCATTAAATGACAAGAAGCTCTTTTGGTATGCCAACTTGGTGAAGGCTGAGTCTTGCTGAAGAAGATTTCAAAAAGTCACGCAATAGGCGGCTATGATCTCTCGAGTTCTGTGCATACGTGGCATACGAAGAGACATTCTTCGACTGTCGTACTGTCAGTCATAATTACACTCTGACAAATGATGAGCTGTCTCCTCAGCATGATTTGTAAATATTGTCCTGATCAACTGAGAGTGACTTTTGACTCTGTCCTGATCAACTCAGCGTGACTGTTGGACTTGTTCTGATCAACTCAGCGTGACTGTCATTTTTGAGGCCTACAATGATGTCACTAATATTCATGTAATCACTACATGCTGCTACTTAAACTTAGCATTGTCCTAATGTTCACTATATCATATTGCTATGATTGTATCATACTGCATCATATTGTTTTGTTTGCCTAACATGTACTTGCAGACAAGCAGTAAGCATGATCAAACCAGGACATATGCAATGAAGAATTAAATGATGGACCAAAGACGGCATTATACAAGAACATTTCTCTGAACCGCCTAACGACCTATCCGGGGCCTCGTATCGGGGGTTTCGATGTTCGGTCAGCGGACGGGGGTCGAGGGGGCAGCGCCCCCCGTGGGGGTTCTGGGGTGAAGCCCCCGAAAGGTATTCAGATTTTCATATCTGTTTATCCTTGGACGACCGCCGTAAAAAAAAAGTGTTTTCAAGTCTGCTCAAATATCAGAAGAAAGATGTCATCAAAAGGGCTATTGGTTTTATATTTTCTTCTGTATTTTTAACTTTATTAAGTCTAGAAAATATTTGTGAGGTTGATCAGGATTAGTACTGTCTTAGGTTTCTATCAGTCACATATCCAAATAAGCCTACATATTTTATCTCAAAAATCCCACAATTCCAAAAAGCCTAAAAGCCTATGCAATTTGGTTCATTCATTTTGAGTTCTGACCCAACAGAACTCTGACAGAACTCTGATCGAGTTCAGCCCAAGTTCGGTCTGGGTTATTTCAAAACTAGTTCCCACCAAATTTGTATCCAATGTTCGTTTGTGATATTCATGCATCCAAACTCTGCCTGAGCTCTGTCCGAGTTCGGTCAGAAAAAATACTATAAATAGAGAAGGATTTCTACCATTCCAAATCACTCATTCACTCTGCTCAATATCTATTCTGAAGTGTTTTCAACGCTCTAAAGCTTTCAAATCTTGCCTATTCCACTCTTATCCAAAGCCAGTACAGTTCTGTTCGATCTAGTATTTTGGTTCAGAAGAGTTGTATCAGAGGTTGTAATTCAGAAAACGTTCCAGTTTTCAGAATCAGTTTGTTGGAGTCGGTTGTGTGCTCGTCATCAAGGTACGGTGTTGTAAAGAGACGACAAGCTCTCATTTAGCTTATGAATAGTGGATTAACATCGAGCAAGAGTACTCAAGACTGGACCAGTCCTCTCAGAGGAAAACCAGTATATATCGCGGTATTCACTGAGTTTGATTTTCTGATCTCTTGCTTACTGCATTTATTTACTGTCTCTTATATTTGTCATAGTTTATAACTGCTAAAATTTTAAAGTGGTGATTATTTTTGCTGCACAAGCACACCACTCTATCCCCTCCCTCTAGAGGTTATTAACGGTCCTACATTTATGAAGTAATTCTCTGATGGCCATTATAAGTTCAAAACTCAATTGGATTGTAAAAATAATGAATAAATAAACCTTGGTTGATAATATTTGTAAAACATTATTGCTTATATTCTCAAGATTTAGAAGCAGGGACGGATCTATATAGGGTCCAAGGGGGACCACGCCCCCCCTCCCCCCATTTTTTTATAAAAATGTTGATTATTATACAAAACTTTTACAAGTTTACCATATATATTAGTTTTGACCCTATAATGTCCAAAGAATAACTTAGCTCAAATGGTAGTGTTTTGAGGTTGCAAGTTCAAATCTTACCTCTTACACAATCAAATATTTTACATATTTGATGTATAATGTTTTGCTTCCTCTTTTGTAACAATTTAAATATATTGGCTTTATTTTTTTGCTCATTCTTGTTTGAGTTTTAGTATATTTTTTGCTATTGAAGTCCAATTAATATGACAACTTTAAGAATTTTTATATGTAGTAGCACAGCCTCTCCACAATTTTAATCATGGCTCCGCCGCTGTTTAGAAGTCACATATCAATTAGGTTTTTAAAAAATAACTCCTAGATTTGTGAGGTTTGACACAAAGCAACCATAAATTACTTTTTGTAGTGTCATCATATAGGTTTCTAAACCATGTTTTCTATGACTTGCATAAGGAGACACTAGTAACTACTTAGACCAGTCCTTTAGTGGTGTCATAAAACTTTTATCTGCACCTTCAGGAACAATATTAAAGCTTGAACCATTTTCTGCAGCCGATCATATTTATGAGCAATCTCTAATAATAAGACTATTTTTTAATCTTTACACCTATTTCTACTATCCTATTCTTTTTCTCTCCAACCCACATGGAAGTGTTGGTCCCGAAGACAGATCTAAGAATGGAGTGATCCAGAAATGGCGTAGAGATAACTTTGCAAGACAAAAAATCTGCATTCTAGCCAATGACACAGGAGAGAGGCATAGAGTATACTTGCAAGACACGAAGTTTGTACTCTAGCCAACTCAATAGAAGCACTAAAAGAAGTACAAATTGACTACAAGAAAATGCAAAATACAATAAAAAAGTGTTCTTCTCTTTACGTTCGCAGACGTTACAATAAGATAGAACAAAAACACACAAAAAACGCAAAGGAAATCTCCTTGCTGGGGTGAACAAGTCACAGTTGCTCAAAGCAAGATTCGTCCTATACGCGATCTGCCCCAGAAACCAGTAAGTTAAAGTATGAACCTTTGGAACGCTTTTTGGCACTTTCGGAAAAACTTTAGAACTCAATTCGAACAAGAAAACTGTTGGCGCATGGACTTGAGGGAGTTGCTGCTTTGGCGCACGTAGCTTCTGGAGCTTCTTGAGTGGGATTAAGTGGTCTCACTTTTCTCTATCTTCCAACCAACGAAGCTGGGGGAAAGGGGTGCTCTATTTATATAGCAGATGGCACCTATGCACCCGTGGAAATGCCCATCGAGGTATGGGCACACGCTAACCAAATCCTACGAAATTCGGATCCATGCGCCGATACGGCAGCGTGTAGCACGCCCCGTCCTGTCAGTGCCGCCCATGCCGCACGCTGACAATAGGATTTCCTTGTACGCTTCCAATGTACATACGTCGTAGTGCGCCTCACATTTCAGCAAAAATGCCGCACCGTGTTGTACGCTGACAGCGCTGCACGTCTGGCCTCAATGCCATAGGGCCACTACAGCGCAGGGCCACTACAGCGTAGGGCTACTATGGCGTAGGACCACTACAGCATAGGGACACAACGATGTAGGCCACAACGGCGCATGGCCACTACGGCGCATGGCCTCAAAGGCTCATTGCCACAAAGGCGCATGCCCAGCAACACACCTGGTTGCAATGTGCCAGATGCATGGGGCCCGCGCATGCGCTGTGCATGCATCTAATCTAGCAACCGTGTAAGCAACTCGCGCATGAAAGGAGCACACGAGCGCCATGCACCGATGCTGACGTACTAAGTGCAAAGTGATTCATCAAAGCACCACTTTGCATCCTTAGCCCGAGCCCGAGTTGCTAAGCCCCTACGGGGCTTAGCTCCTATGGATTCCCAAAGTGAGTGTCAAAACAAAGGATTGCTCTTTGTGATTTAAACTTACCTCTCTAGAAAAATCAACCCGCATGGGCCACCTTACTCCATATGCATACTCCAACAAAAGCATAGCTATATATTGAGATATACACCATGGTGGTTTTCCAACATAGGAATAAAGTTTCCAAAGCTAAATAAAAACATCAACAATCCCCCACATATATCATAATATATGGTTGAGCGTTCCTTACAGTGACTGCCATCATGCATTCGGAGAGATGTTGCTTCGACTTGAATCTTCCCGTATATGTCAAAGAACAGTACAATATATACAAGAATGGACTAAGCTTTGAATTCTACACCATAGTCGTTATTCTTCCCACTCATATTATGACATCAACTGTGCCTTCGGTCGCACGTTAAAGGCCCTGTGCCGACCTGGTCTCAGTGTATGTATCTTAGGTGTCTACAAGTTGACCCTCAAAAGACAACCCACATCTCTATCCATACACTTACGTGAGTTCTTTTATGTAAAGAGTTTTTAGCATGAAGCCTTGTGCTTCCTTGCGGTGCTACGCTGCCATGACATGGAACAAAGCCGAGGCTCTACCTCTTGTGGTGTTATACCACTGTAGCACGAGGTCATGTAATTGCCTGTTTTTAAAAATGAGGGTAAATTTGTCATTTTTTATATTCCCATATTTTTGTAAATATTTATTCATTATTATTGTATTTTGGGGATTTGTTTAGTCGGGTTGGAGTTTCGTCTAGTTTTGACTTATGTTAGTGGTCCCGGTAGTTTAGACTCTAGTCGGGACCCAAAGATTAGATAGGCATGGCCCACAAACTCATCTTATTAGGCTAGTGAATTTAGACTAAACCCACATGACAAGTTTAGTCATTTAAATATTAGAAACATGACCCTTTTGACCCCAAACCTTTGCATGACTTAGATTAACCAAAGGGGGCCTATTAGGGGCATATTAGACATTTTCCATTGGCCCAAACCTAACCCTTATGGCAGCCAAGAGAGGGTTCCATCTCCTTTTCATTTGCAAAGTAGCCTCCATTGCCATTTTAGTGTTCTTTCCAATCTTGAGAGCAAATCCCATTGATTCATCTCTCAAATATTCTCTTTTTTTCCACCAAATTCTTTCATTCTTGCAAGGAGAGGGAGCTACAAGGATTGTGGATCCAAGAGCAAGGAGGGGTGTCCATTTGCTAGAAGAGTCCGTGTCGGATTTATGTCCTTTGGGTTGTTCATTGGGAATCAACTCCCAATAGGTATCTCTCTCTTTCTAAACCTTCTCTATTTTATCTTTTCCTTGCATATTTGTTAGTTTTGAACCCATAGGAACCACTCCCATGCATGAACCACCATTAGGAATGTTTTATAGGCTCTTTTGAGTATTCTTTAGGAGTTTGGGATAGTTTTGGTATCCCCCATGGAGAGATTCCAAAGGGGGCACACCATGTGTTTGTGTTTTTGCCCCATAGGCTTATTTGTCTTTTAATTTCAGATTTTCATGTGTTAGAGAGTAGATTAACCATGGTTAGGATGTTTAGGTTTGTTCTCATTTGGATACCAATGTTTGAATCTATGTATTATGGCCTACAAGTCCGATTTTTATGTAAAAAAATTAAATATTGTTATATTTATGGATGTGGACTGATTTAGGATTTTTTGTATATATATATTGATATGTGTCTTGTGTGTATGTGATAGAGTGTGGGTGTGTTAGTGTTAAGTTAGTGAGTTAGATAATCTAGTTAGTAACCTAGATAATATAGTTAGTATGTGTTTCTTTTGTCTAAAACAACCCAAATTCGTCATAATTTTCATCCACGTTTTTAGTACCCAAAGCAACTTAGAAATGCCATAACTCCTAGCTCAAGACTCCGATTAATCTCCCTTTTTTTAAAAGAACAGTATCGAAGTTAACTTTCCAAATATATATATTAATAGGCCAAATTCATTCTAGAACTTTTTGTAAAACTGTTTGAGTGTCAGCTGTCCGAAAGACGAACGCGTTTCGGTGTTTTTGCGATTCCGGGAGCTTCCGGACACGAAAATGCAATCCGTTTG
Organism: Iris pallida; assembly: GCA_029216955.1. NCBI lineage: Eukaryota > Viridiplantae > Streptophyta > Magnoliopsida > Asparagales > Iridaceae > Iris > Iris pallida. Next base: position 9,001,124 of record JANAVB010040619.1, read on the forward strand.
AAGTTTCGGAAAGCTAATACGAAGGACTACGATATACTTTAATCCTAGAATTTAGTGAATATATAGGTCTAGTAGGTGCAATATTGATTTTAAGTAGAAAACTGACTATACGACATAGATATTTTGTGTATCCTATGAGCCTATATAGTATGGATATCATGTGAATGTAGGTATCATAGGTTATCAAGAATATATATGATATAGTACATATATATATATTATTGTTAGATAATATATGTTAGTATAGTGTGTGTGTGTGTGTATTTGAATGAGATAAGGATGTGTGTGGTTAGTAGAGAGAAGTAAGATTGATAGAGGATATGTGCTAGTGTGTGTTTGATGTTGTATAGATGGTAGTGTAATGTGTGTGTGTTGTAAAGGTGAGAGAGTTGGAAGGATCATGCCATCCTATTTGACTTGAGATTAGTGTGGTTTGTTGAGTGATTTGTGTTTTGGTTGAGTGGTAGTATGTTTGTATATAGATGTGTGTGGGTGTGTTAGAAGAGAGGGGATGGATTTGGTATATGTGTTTGTATGTGTGTTAGTGTTGGAGTGGAGAGGAATTTAGATGTTGTATGTATGGATATGTTAGTATGTTAGTAGTTATATTAGAATCTATGTAGAAATTAGAGGTATCTTAGAAGTTAGATAGTGATATCTTGTATAAGTTAGATAGTTAGTTGTGTTAGTCTATGTTATTGTTAGTTAGAGATGACATATGTTAGTGGGTTAGAGTTAGAGATGGATATATATACATATATATGTTATGGTTAGATATTAGTTAGTGGATGTTAGTTGTGTTAGGTTTTTAAGTTAGAATAGATGGTTAGAAGTTATATGTTAGAGTTGGTTAGTATCTTGTATTAGAGATATAAGTTAGGATATAGAGTGATATCTTGAGATACCATAGTGGTATCTTAGAATATTTTGGGTATTTGCCTATTACCTGAAGGTAATGTATTTACCTACAAGGTAAATGGGACTTACCTACAAGGTAGAGGGGGTTTACTTTATACTAAGGTATTAGATACTAAGGTATTGTCTATCTAATATTTTAGGGTGGATGGTTAGAGGCTAGATATTTAAAGTATTAGTATTAGAGGTTAAGGTATTAGTTTTCAACCAAGGTAATAGTTTACCTTATCTTAAGGTAATGGATTTACCTTATTACAAGATAATGTATTGGGTCTACCTAGGTAACTAAGGTTAGATATCTAAGTTATTGGTTAGCTAGTAGCTTAGGATAGATATTAGATATCTAAGATTGGTATCTTGGTAGTTAAGGTATTTATACCTAGACTAAGGTATTGGCTTTACAACTAAGGTATTGGTATTAGGATATCAATAGGGCTAAGGTATATGATATCTTGGGGTAAGATATAAGTTGGTATCTTACTAGTATCTAGTATCTACGTTAGTGTCTTAGGATGTAGATGAGTGGGTATCCTAAGATACAAATCAGTATCTTAGAGGGTAAATTAGTAGGCTAAGGTAATCACTACAACAAAAAGACCTATTAATGACGCTCGACAAGGAGTTTTAATGACGGCTGATACATAAGCGTTATTAAGTTGAAAAATACCTTTTTTCTATGACGGTTTGGACTAATTCTGGACTTTTTATAACGTTTTTAAAACAAAGCGTTATTAATATTTTAGAGCGGTGGCAAACTTGTAATAAACTTTCTGTAATATATTCCATCCCCCCACGATCTTATTCGGAAGAACTCTCATTCTCCTTGCTCCCCTTCTGCCCCTTCTTCCCTCCTCTCCCCAAACCCTAAAATTTTCCTCTCTCTTTCACCCCACCCCTGTCGCCTCTCCCTCCGCCGCACAAAGCCTGCCGCCCCTCTCATCACTGTCCGATCGCCGCACAAAGCCTGCCGCACAAACCCTAAAATTTCGGGAGAGGGTGGAATGGGGACGACGAGGGGGGTCCTCGGGGAGGAGGCCGCGATGGCGCTGGCGAAGATGGGAAGGGGGACGGAGAGCCTCCCTGCGGACCACACGGCGGCGGTGGAGGGGGGAAGGATCCCGACGGAGATCGTGAGGAGGTTCGAGGAGCTGGAGAGGTCGGCGGCGACCTCAGCTCCATGTCCGTCCTCCCTCCCCACTCAACAAGGCCTGCGACCTCAGCTCCATGTCCGTCCTCCCTCCCCACTCAAGGTTCGGATCCCTCCATTTTACTGCTCGGATCGTTCGTTGTTCTCTTTTTGTTGTTTGCGCTGATTTCTTTTGGTTGGTTAGTGAAGGAGGACGAATCCGGCGTCCCTCCGGCCATCCGGACCCCACGCCGCCGTCCGCGGAACCCGATATTATCGCTCGACGCGTCACTCGCCCCGATCGCCTCCGACGGCGCCGTTGCGTACAGTAGCATTTTTCTTCCTTTCTTATTTTTTGATGAGTTTTTATTTTAGGCTGTGATGAGGCAGGAATTATAGATGGTTTGGGGAGTTTGGTTGCCTTCCTCGTCAAAAATGATGGGTAAAGAGGTAAAGATACTTGATATCACATAGTTTGATACTAAGTTTTGATGCATCCCTCGTCATGTTCTGATAAGTGAAGAGGTAACAAACTTTGCTAATATACCCATGATATTAACATTGATTACTCTGAGCCAACCATTCTATTACCTATTATTTAGAAGAATTTTGATTTTTACTCTTTGTCATTATTTTATTCACTCGTGCTTAAGTTTGTTTCCTATTAGTTTTGTTTTTTTGTATGGGCTGTGAAGAGGCGGGAATAACAAATGGTTTGTATAAAATAAATTGTTAGTAATGTTGGTTGCATTCCTTATCAAACATGTTGGGGGAAGAGGTAACGAAACTTAGTATCAAAATTTACAATTTCTGATACTAAGTTTTGATGCATTCCTCAACTTGTTCTGATAGTTGGAAGTGGTACCGGTGTTCCTAATGTGCCAATGATATTAACATGCATTACTCCGAGCCAACCTCCTAATTTTCTTAATATACTGCTTATTCTATATATGATGATGCATTTTGGGGGAATCTATACAAATTTGAGTAATTTTTAGAGAATTGTGATACATTACCTGCTTACATTTCTCGCCTTGTGTATTGGAAATTTGGAATTATGATAGATTCAAAATGTTGCTGCTAGTCCCGCTGCTACATTTGAATTATGATACAAAAATGTGACTAACTTGAATTCTTTGCTTTTATTATGAAGTGATAATATTGTTGCTGCTACATGGAGACAGGGAGTAGATAGGACAGTAGAGTTTTTCCCAAATCCATACTTTCCAGATATTTACCTTAGCTGAAATATAAGGAACAGGGCATGTTTCAATTGGAAAACCAAATTCACAACCCATATTTCACTGCAAACAATTTTTTTCTATTCCATTGTCTACATACCTACAACTTTATTGTGTTCCTATCAAAAAAATTTATATATTGGCAATGATGAGATACAATTTGGAGATGGTTTTGTGACTTCCGTTACAATGAATTATGGTTTTGAAAAAATCTATCCTTGCAGTTCTACTATGCACTATGAGCCAACCTTATGTATTTTGATCCTGCTATTTTTTTACCTTTCTTTGGTCTTTTTCTTGACTGTTTTTACAATTTGCAGTTGTGGTTAACTTGTTTTTACATGACAGCTTTGTTCCTGCAGTTCTACTATGCACTCTGAGCCAACCTTATGTATTTTGATCCTGCTATTTTTTACCATACTTTGGTCATTTTCTCGACAGTTTTTCCAATTTGCAGGTGCAGGTAACTTGTTTTTACATGGCATTTCCTGTAGTTCTACTATGCACTATGAGCCAACCTTATGTATTTTGATCCTACTATTTTTTACCTTACTTTGGTCATTTTCTGGACTGTGTCTACAATTTGCAGGTGCGGTTAACTTGGTTTTACATGGCAGCTTTGCTCCTGCAGTTTTACTATGCACTCTGAGCCAACCGTGTTGTATTTTGATCATGCTATTTTTGACATTTGGTCATTTCATGAGTGTTTTTACAATTTGCAGGTGTGGTCAACTTGTTTTTACAATTAGCAGCTTTGTTCGCAGGTAACTTGTTTTTACATGGCATTTCCTGTAGTTGTACTATGCACTATGAGCCAACCTTATGTATTTTGATCCTACTATTTTTTTTCTTATTTTGGTTATTTTCTGACAATTTGCAGGTGAGGTTAACTCATTCTTACATGGCAGCTTTGTTCCTGCAGTTTTACTATGCACTCTGAGCCAACCGTGTTGCATTTTGGTAAAGCTATTTTTGACATTTGGCCATTTCTTGAGGAGAGGGGCTCCTCTTCGCGGGTGATCGACGGAGACGACAAAGAGGATGGCAACGTGAGGAAGAAGCTCAGGCTTACGAAGGAGCAGTCTGCTCTTTTGGAGGAAAGGTTCAGAGAACATAGCACTCTCAATCCAGTAACGTTCTACTTAGCATATATATATATATATATATATATATAAAAAAATATATATATATATATATATATATATATATATATATATATATATAATTAATTCAAACTAGCTTAGTTAGATCTTCCTCTAATATATACATACTGTTCTCATGATGATGATGATGTTCAGAAACAAAAACAAGCCTTAGCAAAGCGATTGAACCTCCGGCCGCGGCAAGTAGAGGTCTGGTTCCAGAACAGGAGAGCAAGGTTTGCACCAATACACAAATCAATTTTTTTTTCCTCTATGTTTTATTGCTTGTGTTTCAAGGACTTACTTGCTTATCTGTGATTCGGTGAGTATCCACTAATACCTGTTGTGCTTCTTCTATGATATTTTTTAATCTTTTTCAGGGTTTTGCTATGTGATGCCGACAGTTTTGATGTGCTCAAAGTTGAAGCCAATGTACTAATAGTTTTGAGGGTCTACTTACTAGTAGTAGTTGTAAATATATGTATTTGGATGTCCTATTTTGAAAAAATGTAATGAAGATGGTGATATATATTATGTATATATTTGTAATTGGATTAAATGGTACTCTATAACATTTAGATGTTTTCTTGTGAATATGGTTCAAAATGAATGCTTTGAAATTGAATTGAGCAACATTGAGCATTGATCTATAATTTTTTGGAAAGTAATATATAAATGTGCAGAATTGAGCGTTATAAATGTGCTGAATTGAGTCTATACAGATTATCTATTCATAACGCTTTCAAACTATGTCACGTCCCAGTACCGAAATACGGAGACGGACTTGGCCAGCTACTCCATATGAGGTACGTAACATCATACGGCGATCATGGCTGTCGAGAGACTAGGGGGTACATGCTACAATCAAGTCTCCTATGGTCCCACAGAGTTCTATGTCTCAATCAATCAAATCACATCAGCAATTAAATGAACATTAAAGATAAAGCAGTAAGGCGTCCCCGACGCTTCATCAAAATGATCATGAGAGACTAGCTTTATAATTTAGCTATCTCGGAGAGTTAGGAGTACAAAATTATACACAGCTGCAGTCTGTTTAATTACAATTATGTACTGACACAAAACATCAAGTAATCCGGCTAACAGGTGCCGGTAGCTAAACGCCGCAAAAGTATAAGCAGGAGTGGTGGAGAAGAAACCCACTCGAGTCTCCGAACCGCCATGCTCCTAGTATGCACCATGGATGTCAGAGAGGAAGATCGTGTCCTCAGGCTCTGCTACGGGATCTGGCCAAACAAAACCAGCGGGGTCAGCCCCGAATAGCAAGTACCGCCAAAGGGGCACAAGAGTTAAGATTAAAAACCCAGTTAATAGAATGATTGATAATAGTAATACTTATGCTACTATTATAGGGTAGCGCAACATCCTCGAACCCATATGGCACCCTTACAACCAAACAAGGACAAAAGGTGCCGCATGGAGTCGGGACGTGTCGTACTCTATAACTTCACATAAGTTAAAGGGTATAAACAATAAAATCTCCTGATCTTGACTTCGGTCGATAGCCTATCGCAGCACAATAACCAACCCAACAATAAAACAAGAACATGGGTTGGATCATGTACCATGATAGACCATGTTCCTCAGTCATTCACAGAAGTAGCACTACACAACCAGAATAGATCTTCCGTTCATAACTTCGGTCCACAGCCTATCATAGTACGATAACCAAACCAACAATCAAACAAGAACATGGGTTGGATCACGTACCATGACAGTCCGCTTCCCTCAGTAATTCACGGAAGGTAATAGGGTACAAGCAAGTCGTTTTCACGGCCAATCAAGTCTACGAGTTTCTAGTGGGACGAGGTTATCCTCGCATCATGTTATTTAGAAATCCTCAGATCGTATCTTTCCAGCAAGGCTAGCCAACCCAGGGGTTCGCGTAGACAGGTATGATTGAGCACCGGTTCCTCGTAAGGCCACCTTGCCAAAACATATAATATATAGCAGGAATTAATCAGATACAGTCATCCACTCGTTGCAGATGACACAGTATCCGTGGAGACCAGCCGGCGCGTCAAGACAGTATCTCAAGGCGGCTGGTGTAACACGATCTCGGGATTTTGCCCTCCCCATGCATCTAGTATGTTTAGTTGCCTAGTTTAACCCTAGGTGAAATCTTGGACTCACATGCTGTGGCCTGCATGATTATCCTCCTAAAGTCGTACTCAAGTACGAGTACCCCAAAGAGGATCCATGTCAATCAGTATGTCAACATGTTCTACCCTCCTTAATGTAATGTATCATTACAAATACGCCACGTGGAGTTACGAGTCCTTTGTCGAGCATAAACAAGAACTGGGACATTCAGGTACAGGTATCAGGTTGGAACACTTTGTTCTCCGGGGTCACACTAGTGCTCATATCATGCTCGGGACAAAAGGCGTATGGATATAAAATGGGCATATAATATCTAATAAAATATCAAAAGCGTACGCACAAAAAGTACGCTCACTCAAGGCAGTGTGCGTGAAAAGTCACGCGGCTCAAGGGAAGAGCTGCGTGAAAAGTCACGCAGGCTCAAGGGAAGAGCTGCGTGAAAAGTCACGCAAACTCAAGGAAAGAGCTGCGTGAAAAGTCACGCAAACTCAAGGGAAGAGCTGCATGAAAAGTCACGCAGGCTCAAGGGAAGAGCTGCGTGAAAAGTCACGCAGGCTCAAGGGAAGAGCTGCGTGAAAAGTCATGTAGGCTCAAGGGAAGAGCTGCGTGAAAAGTCATGCAGGCTCAAGGGAAGAGCTGCGTGAAAAGTCACGCAGGCTCAAGGGAAGAGCTGCTTGAAAAGTCACGCAAACTCAAGGGAAGAGCTGCGTGAAAAGTCACGCAGGCTCAAGGAGAGAGCTGCGTGAAAAGTCACGCAAACTCAAGGAGAGAGCTGCGTGAAAAGTCACGCAGGCTCAAGGAGAGAGAGATGCGTGAAAAGTCACGCAAGCTCAAGGAGAGAGCTGCGTGAAAAGTCACGCATGCTCAAGGGAAGACACGCTTCCAACAGAAAGCATGCTCAAATAGGAGCACACTGTTCACTGTCTTCTCCAAACAGCAAGAACACCATGGTTGAACCCAAACTTTAAAGCATCATAACTTGGTCATCCGAACTCCAAATCCAGATTTCCAAAGTTCTAACTTGGGTGAAACTGAATGCTCTTCTACATGGAAGCATCAAAAACCCATAAAATCCAACTAAAGTAGATCAAACCATGCAAAATCCGAAAATGATTAAAACTTAGATCTAGAAAAATCAAAGCTTCAAAATAAAAATTTCCAAGTTCTAAACTAGTATAGAATGAGGAGAAGAACATGTTTTAGCAAATAGTTTTGTAAGAAATCATTGATAAAATTATGGATCCATCTCTTGAGCAAGTTGGTACTTGCCTTGGTTAGTGAAGAAAGTAAATAAGAGGAGAGAGAATGAGATGAGTTTATAAAGATCTTGGACCCATGGGTTCATGATGAACCAAAGGGTTCATGATGAACCATGGGTGAACCAAAAATAGGTTACCTAAATGAGCCAAAACTGTAGGCCCAAATGCAGAAAATAAATTAGGAAATAATATTTTATCAAATATTTTTGGAAAATGCATGAAGAAATACAGCATAATAAATATAGTATAAATACAAGGTAAATACAATTTATCGGTTTTCGTATTAAAATACGTAATCCAGGATTGGGGAGTGACAAACTATGCTGAAAATAAGTGTAGCAGAAACTCATCATATTCATGACGTTTTTATTTATGACGCTTTTAAAAAATATTTATAACACCCGTTTTCATCACGCTTGCTTTGGAAAAAAAAGCGTCATGGTTTGTCATTAATGACGGTTTTTAGCCGTCATTAAAAGGTATTTTTGTTGTAGTGAATGTCTAAGGTATTGACAAGGTAATGGGAATTACCTATAGTCTAAGGGTAAGGTATTGGTAGGATATTGAGATAGATGGTTAGATACTAGTCTAAAGTATTAGTAGGATCTATTAGCCTAGGTTAGTGAGTTATCTACTAACCTAAGGTAATATATATTACTAAGGTAAATACAATTTATCGGTTTTGGGAAATGCATGAAGAAATACAGCATAATAAATATAGTATAAATACAAGGTAAATACAATTTATCGGTTTTCGTATTAAAATACGTATTTCAGGATTGGGGAGTGACATCTCTACCCTTCTTAGAAAAATTCCGTCCTCGGAATTCCAACCAAGACAGGATAGTGAGATCAGGGCAAGCAAGGCTCAATCATATACAAGTTAACTATCATAGCAGTCATTATCATACATCACAAAGTACAAAACAAGCAGGTGCAGATAAACATGGAATCGTGTCAATAAGGTACAAAAATATACCTTATTAGTCAAACAAATACGGATACCGAGATCTGATCTCGTCCTCGCGCTCCCAGGTTGATTCTCCCGAAGAGTGATGGTTCCAAGAAATACGAACAAGGCATATCGTCCGATTCTTGAGTACCTTCTCTCGCCGGTCTAAAATAGATACGGGTTGTTCCTCGTAAGTTAGGTCGGTACCAACGAGTAACTCAGAACGATCGAGGACATGACTCGGATTCGGGACATACCCACGTAATTGGGACACATGAAACACATCATGTATGCCAGTTAGCGAAGGCGGAAGGGCAAGTCGATAAGCCACATCGCCTACCCGAGCGAGAATCTTAAAAGGACCAACGTATCTTGGACTAAGCTTTCCTCGGATTCTAAATCTGATGATACCCCGAGTAGGCAAAATCCGCAGAAACACTTGGTTGCCAACTCTGAACTCTAGAGGCCTACGATGCTGATCTGTCCAATGACGATGTCGGTCCTGTGCAACTCGAAGGCGCTCTCTGACCAACTTAACTATCTCCACAGTCTGCGTGATCATCTCTGGTCCCAACAACTTCCGTTCTCCGACGTCGTCCCATGCCAAAGGGGACCTGCACTTTCTTCCGTATAATGCTTCGAACGGGGCCATCTGAATGCTAGCCTGATAGCTGTTGTTATAGGAGAACTCCACTAGATGAAGGTGATCCTTCCAAGATCCACCAAAATCTAAGGTACACGCCCGTAGCATATCTTCTAACGTCTGAATGGTTCTTTCTGATTGCCCGTCAGTTTGTGGATGATAAGCAGTACTGAATCTTAACCTGGTTCCCAAACTTTGGTGTAAGCTCCGCCAAAAATGGGAAGTAAACCGCGTATCCCGATCTGATACTATACTAACTGGAACACCGTGCTGCCTTACTATCTGCTTCATGTACATTTCTGCTAGCTGTTCAGTAGTCTGTCCAACTCGGAAGGGAAGGAAATGAGCGACCTTCGTGAGTCGATCTACTATTACCCAGACTGCATTCTTGCCAGTCGGGGATCTAGGTAAACCGGTCACAAAGACCATCGTGATGTGCTCCCATTTCCATTCTGGGATAGGAAGCGGCTGTAGCAACCCTGCTGGTCTCTGCTGCTCGGCCTTCACCTGCTGACATACCAGACACTTGGATACAAATCTCACTATCTCTCTTTTCATGCCATTCCACCAAAAGTACTGCCTGATATCTCGATACATCTTCGTTCCTCCTGGATGAATAGAGTAAATAGAACTATGAGCTTCGGACAAAACTTCTTGCCGAAGGTCTCCACTCGGTACACAGAGTCTGTTTCCAAACCTGAGCGTACCATCTTCATGAATCACTAACTCCTTCCTACGGCCTGATTCACACTCCGACCGCAACTTCTGAATCTGGGGATCTCCTGCTTGTGCTGCCCTTATCCTCTCTACTAAGGTTGACTGAATCTGCATACTGGTCATTCTTCCTATATCCCTTGGCAAAACTACTTCGATTCCCATACTCTGAAGGTCTTCTAAAATATGCTTCTGCGAGGTCAAGATAAAGGCACTATCTCTCCTACTCAGTACATCTGCAACTATATTCGTCTTGCCTGGATGATACTGAAGATCTAAATCAAAATCCTTCAGCAGTTCTAACCATCTTCTTTGCCTCATGTTCAAATCTCGCTGCGTGAATACGTATTTCAATCTCTTATGATCAGTATAGATCTCTACCTGATCTCCGTATAGATAATGCCTCCATAACTTGAGTGAAAACACCACAGCTGCTAACTCCAACTCGTGAGTCGGGTAATTCTTCTCATGGTCTCGAAGCTGTCGAGACGCATATGCTATCACCTTTCCGTGCTGCATCAATACACATCCAAGACCCTTCCCAGATGCGTCACAATATACTGTAAAGCCTCCCGCTCCTACTGGAAGCGTCAGGATCGGGGCTGAGATCAATCTCTTCTTCAATTCTTCAAATGATGCCTGACAGCTAGCTGACCAAACAAACTCTACGTCCTTGTGCGTCAAACGCTTTAAGGGCGCAGAGATCTTGGCAAAGTCCGCCACGAACCTTCTGTAGTAACCAGCTAGTCCTAAGAAACTTCGCACTTCTGTAACCGTTCTCGGGACGGGCCAATGCTCTACGGCCTCAATCTTATTCGGATCCACTGACACTCCTGCCCCAGAAATTACATGCCCCAGGAACGAAATGTGATCTAACCAGAATTCACACTTGTCGAGCTTCGTATAAAGTTGATGCTCCCTCAATGTCTGCAAGACAGTCCTACGATGTTTTTCATGCTCTTCTTCACTGCTGGAATAGACAAGAATGTCATCTATGAACACCACCACAAATTTATCCAAATACGGCAGAAAGATGCGGTTCATTAAGTCCATGAATACTGCGGGGGCGTTGGTTAGTCCAAAGGGCATTACTAAAAACTCATAATGCCCATATCTAGATCTGAATGCTGTCTTCGGTATGTCTTGCTCTCGGACTCTTACTTGATGGTATCCTGACTGAAGATCGATCTTGGAAAAGACGCTGGCCTTGCTCAACTGGTCAAACAGGTCATCAATCCTTGGTAGTGGGTACTTATTCTTCACTGTTACTGCATTCAGCTTGCGGTAGTTGATGCACATCCTCGTCGACCCATCCTTCTTGGAAACTAGAATCACTGGCGCGGCCCAGGGCGATTTGCTGTCTCGGATGAATCCCTTAGACTTCAACTCTTCTTCATGTTGATACAACTTATCCTGTTCTGACGGCGACATTCTGTAAACTCTGTCTGCAATAGGCCTCGTTCCAGGGTTCAACTCAATGCTAAACTCTACCTCTCTGACTGGGGGTATCCTTGGGAGCTCATCAGGGAAGACGTCGAGAAAATCTTCGACCACTCTCGGAATCTGTCCTGGCTCTGACACTGCTGCTGAGATGACACCTCCGGCCTGATTCTTCAAGGTTCGAGTAAAGATGAACTGCTCCATCCCAGGAACGCTAAATATGACCCTACCTCCTCTACAATCAATTGTTGCATGACTGTCTCTCAACCAGTCCATGCCAAGAACGACATCAAAATTCCCCATAGGGAATTCAATCAATGATGCGGGCAGTAAATGCCCACACACCTCTACCGGACATGAAAAGCGCACCCTGCTAACTTCTACGAGCCCATTGCCGGTGAGTATATCCATCCTCTCCGGCAATCCTCAAACTCTAATCCAATCCGCGTAGCATATTGTGCAGAGATGAATGAATGAGTAGCGCCTGAATCAAATAATGCTACAGCGGGAAATGAGGTGACGAGAATTTTACCTGCCACCACGTCACTAGACGCTAGAGCCTCTCCCAAGGTCAATGTGAGAGCCTAGCCCCGCGGAGCCCCTTGTTGCGGCCTTCCTCGACCATGCTGTTGCTGCCTCTGAGGGCCTTCGGCTTCCTGTGCTTGGCGGAACATCTGAGCCTGCGTTGGTAGACGCTGGGCTAGGGGCCTTACTGCTAATACTGGCCCTCCACTCGGGGTTGCCACCGGAGCTGGCAATGCTGGAAACTGCTGAGATGGCCCTCCTGGCCTCTGCATCATAGGACAAGTAGAAATACGGTGGTCTGAACTACCATACCTCAAGCATAAGCCATTCGAAAACCGGCACACCTCCCTCGTGTGCCCTGCCTTCCCACAGAATGTACAGCCCTGGGGTGCTCCCTGACGCTGCTGCTGGTTTTTGGGCTGATGATGCTGAACTGGTGCTGTATTAGTCGACACGGCCGTCCTCCGTGGCGCTCCTGCCTCACGAATACGAACACCGGGTGCTGGTGCCGATGTTCGCTGCATTGCTCCTCCTCCAACCTGGGAATGAGATCTCTTCTGACCTCCTGTCCTCGATGCCAACCTCTGCTGGGTAAGCTCGTGCCTCCGAGCGGCCGTCAAAACAGCGTCAAACGTCTGGTAGTCGTGTCCTTCCATAAGCTGTAATAGTTCCAAATGAAGTCCCTGCTGGAACCTCATAGCCTTCTCTGGCTCCGTTGCCACCATTGCTGGTACGAAATGGCACAATCTGCAGAACTCTGTTGCATACCCATCTACGGTCTTGCCTGCTTGCTTGAGACTGATAAACTTCTGCTGGAGCTCATATCGAGCTACTACGCCAAAATACTTGGCCTTGAATCTGTCACTGAAGGTGGTCCAACGAACAGGGCGTCTAATACCAACTTCTTCTGATGCCCACCAGTCGCGGGCAAGATCCTGAAGTACCAGTTTGACCTGATCAACCTTCTCATCATCTGGAACCTTGGCTGCCACAAGAATGGCTTCGATGTCTTGAATCCAGGCATCCGCAGTGATGGCATCCTCCGTGCCATCAAAATACCTCGGGTTCAAGCGACGAAACCTTCCTGATGCTCCCGAGTCAGCCCCGACACTCCTCTCAAGAGCTAACTGAATCCCTTGGTTCAGCAACACGTTCTGCTCCTGCTGCCGAGTCTGTTGATGTTGGTTAGTGACAAGAAACCCCCGGATGATCTCCAAGAGTGCTACGGCATCTGGTACTGCCGTCGCTGCTGGTGCTGCAGGAGTTTCAACAACCTGCGGCTGCACTGCCTCTGGTTCCATTTCTGCTCGTGCCTGCCCTGGGGAAGGTTCTCTTCCCTGTTGCTGCCCAGTCGAGCCATGCTCTTGCTGCTCTTCCTCATGGGCCTCACCCGCTACTGAGAATGAAGCACCCTTATAGAGAAGAATATAAGATTATCAAGTCCGGACGAGGAAGATTTCGAGGATGCAAGTCAGGTTAGAGATCAAGGCAAGGACAGAGAATTCGAAACAGAATTTCAAGGAGAACAAGTTTTGATTGAGACTCCTAATAATTCGCAATACCCCACAAGTCTGAAAAACATACCTGCATGGGCCACCACTAAAACCTTGTCACGCCCCAGTACCGAAATACGAAGATGGACTAGGCCAGCTACTCCATATGAGGTACGTAACGTCATATGGCGATCGTGGCTGTCGAGAGACTAGGGGATACATGCTACAATCAAGTCTCCTATGGTCCCACAGAGTTCTATGTCTCAATCAATCAAATCACATCAGTAATTAAATGAACATTAAAGATAAAGCAGTAAGGCATCCCCGACGCTTCATCAAAATGATCATGAGAGACTAGCTTTATAATTTAGCTATCTCGGAGAGTCAGGAGTACAAAATTATACACAGCTGCAGTCTGTTTAATTACAATTATGTACTGACACAAAACATTAAGTAATCCGGCTAACAGGTGCCGGTGGCTAAACGCCGCAAAAGTATAAGCAGGAGTGGTGGAGAAGAAACCCACTCGAGTCCCCTAACCGCCATGCTCCTAGTATGCACCATGGATGTCAGGGAGGAAGATCGTGTCCTCAGGCTCTGCTACGGGATCTGGCCAAACAAAACCAGCGGGGTCAGCCCCGAATAGCAAGTACCGCCAAAGGGGCACAAGAGTTAAGATTAAAAACCCAGTTAATAGAATAATTGATAATAGTAATACTTATGCTACTATTATAGGGTAGCGCAACATCCTCGAACCCATATGGCACCCTTACAACCAAACAAGGACAAAAGGTGCCGCATGGAGTCGGGACGTGTCGTACTCTATAACTTTCACATAAGTTAAAGGGTATAAACAATAAAATCTCCTGATCTTGACTTCGGTCGATAGCCTATCGCAGCACAATAACCAACCCAACAATCAAACAAGAACATGGGTTGGATCATGTACCATGATAGACCATGTTCCTCAGTCATTCACAGAAGTAGCACTACACAACCAGAATATATCTTCCGTTCATAACTTCGGTCCACAGCCTATCATAGTACGATAACCAAACCAACAATCAAACAAGAACATGGGTTGGATCACGTACCATGACAGTCCGCTTTCCTCAGTTATTCACGGAAGGTAATAGGGTACAAGCAAGTCGTTTTCACGGCCAATCAAGTCTACGAGTTTCTAGTGGGACGAGGTTATCCTCGCGTCATGTTATTTAGAAATCCTTAGATCGTATCTTTCCAGCAAGGCTAGCCAACCCAGGGGTTCGCGTAGACAGGTATGATTGAGCACCGGTTCCTCGTAAGGCCACCTTGCCAAAATATATAATATATAGCAGGAATTAATCGGATACAGTCATCCACTCGTTGCAGATGACACAGTATCCGTGGAGACCAGCCGGCCCGTCAAGACAGTATCTCAAGGCGGCTGGTGTAACACGATCTCGGGATTTTGCCCTCCTCATGCATCTAGTATGTTTAGTTGCCTAGTTTAACCCTAGGTGAAATCTTGGACTAACATGCTGTGGCCTGCATGATTATCCTCCTAAAGTCGTACTCAAGTACGAGTACCCCAAAGAGGATCCATGTCAATCAGTATGTCAACATGTTCTACCCTCCTTAGTGTAATGCATCATTGCAAATATGCCACGTGGAGTTACGAGTCATTTGTCGAGCATGAACAAGAACTGGGACATTCAGGTACAGGTATCAGGTTGGAACACTTTGTTCTCCGGGGTCACATTAGTGCTCATATCATGCTCGGGACAAAAGGCGTATGGATATAAAATGGGCATATAATATCTAATAAAATATCAAAAGCGTACGCACAAAAAGCACGCTCACTCAAGGCAGCGTGCGTAAAAAGTCACGCGGCTCAAGGGAAGAGCTGCGTGAAAAGTTATGCAGGCTCAAGGGAAGAGCTGCGTGAAAAGTCACGCAAACTCAAGGGAAGAGCTGCGTGAAAAGTCACACAAACTCAAGGGAAGAGCTGCGTGAAAAGTCACGCAGGCTCGAGGGAAGAGCTGCGTGAAAAGTCACGCAGGCTCAAGGGAAGAGCTGCGTGAAAAGTCATGCAGGCTCAAGGGAAGAGCTGCGTGAAAAGTCATGCAGGCTCAAGGGAAGAGCTGCGTGAAAAGTCACGCAGGCTCAAGGGAAGAGCTGCGTGAAAAGTCACGCAAACTCAAGGAAAGAGCTGCATGAAAAGTCACGCAGGCTCAAGGAGAGAGCTGCGTGAAAAGTCACGCAAACTCAAGGAGAGAGCTGCGTGAAAAGTCACACAGGCTCAAGGAGAGAGAGCTGCGTGAAAAGTCACGCAAGCTCAAGGAGAGAGCTGCGTGAAAAGTCACGCAAGCTCAAGGGAAGACACGCTTCCAACAGGAAGCGTGCTCAAACAGGAGCACACTGTTCACTGTCTTCTGCAAACAGCAAGAACACCATGGTTGAACCCAAACTTCAAAGCATCATAACTTGGTCATCCGAACTCCAAATCCAGATTTCCAAAGTTCCAACTTGGATAAAACTGAATGCTCTTCCACATGGAAGCATCAAAAACCCATAAAATCCAACTAAAGTAGATCAAACCATACAAAATCCGAAAATGATTAAAACTTAGATCTACAAAAATCAAAGCTTCAAAATAAAAATTTCCAAGTTCTAAACTAGTATAGAATAAGGAGAAGAACATGTTTTAGAAAATAGTTTTGTAAGAAATTATTAATAAAATTTTGGATCCATCTCTTGAGCAAGTTGGTACTTGTCTTGGTTGGTGAAGGAAGTAAATGAGAGGAAGTAAATGAGAGAAGAGAGAATGAGATGAGTTTATAAAGATCTTGGACCCATGGGTTCATGATGAACCAAAGGGTTCATGATGAACCATGGGTGAACCAAAAATAGGTTACCCAAATGAGCCAAAACTGTAGGCCCAAATGCAGAAAATAAATTAGAAAATAATATTTTATCAAATATTTTTGGAAAATGCATGAAGAAATACAGCATAATAAATATAGTATAAATACAAGGTAAATACAATTTATCGGTTTTCGTATTAAAATACGTAATCCAGGATTGGGGAGTGACAAACTATGCTGAAAATAAGTGTAGCAGAAACTCATCATATTCATGACGTTTTTATTTATGACGCTTTTAAAAAACATTTATAACACCCGTTTTCATCACGCTTGCTTTGGAAAAAAAAGCGTCATGGTTTGTAATTAATGACGGTTTTTAGCCGTCATTAAAAGGTATTTTTGTTGTAGTGAATGTCTAAGGTATTGACAAGGTAATGGGAATTACCTATAGTCTAAGGGTAAGGTATTGGTAGGATATTGAGATAGATGGTTAGATACTAGTCTAAAGTATTAGTAGGATCTATTAGCCTAGGTTAGTGAGTTATCTACTAACCTAAGGTAATATATATTACTAAGGTAAGGGTATTTACCTAGTATCTAAGGAATTGGGTTATCTTTGTAGGTAATGGTTAGAAGTGAGTTATCTTGGTAGGTAATGGTTAGACTTGGGTTATCTTGGTAGGTAATGGTTAGAAGTGGGTAATCTTGGTAGATAATGGTTAGACTTGGGTTATCTTAGTAGGTAATGGTTAGAAGTGAGTTGTCTTGGTAGGTAATGGTTAGACTTGGATTATCTTGGTAGGTAATGGTTAAAAGTGGATTATCTTAGTAGGTAATGGTTAGACTTGGGTTAGCTTGGTAGGTAATGGTTAGAACTAGGTTATCTTGGTAGGTAATGGTTAGAAGTCGGTTATCTTCGTAGGTAATGGTTATAAGTGGATTATCTGGGTAGGTAATGGTTAGAAGGGGTTATCTTGGTAGGTAATGGTTAGAAGTGGGTTATCTCGGTAGGTAATTGTTAGAAGTGAGTTATCTTGGTAGATAAAGGTTAAGAATAAGATACTTGACTTAGATTTTACCCTGTTTGACTAAGGTTGACTGTTTTGACTCAAAGTCAACTGCAAGTCAATATTGGACCTAGACTGGATTAGAAGTTGACCAGAGATGACTAGTTGACCAAAAGTCAACTGTAGGTCAACCCTTGACCTAGTATGATCTAGATTGACTTGGTTTGACCTTGTTTGACCTAGTTTGACTTTGTTAGACCTAGTATAACTTAGATTTACTTAGATTGACTTAGCATGACCTAGTTTGATCTAGTTTGACTTTGTTAGACCTAGTATGACTTAGTTTGATTTAGTTTGACTTAGTTGACTTGGTGTGACTTAGTTTGACTGAGTTTGACCTAGATTTGTATAGCATATACTAGAAATCATGTCATATACTGTTAAACCCTAATTAACTCATGATATCTCATCTTTAGGTCTGTGACATCACTCTGAGCATCTATTCTCACTGACAGCTCAGGACCGCAGGCGATTACATTTACTGATAGTTTTCATTGTCTTGATATCTGCTATATCTGATTCAGTTGTAGTGTCTTACTTGACTTCCGACACGATGGTACACGAACTAGTATACGTTGGATCTCGTCATGAGAGGTTATTCCTGGTTTACCTGGTATATGAGTACATTGTTCGATCTTTTTTTCTTGTACTTGTATAAACATCAATTTGGGAGTGGGCTGCCCCTACTTTTTAAATCCCGTGTCATGACGTGTTATAGTTGGATCCATTATACTACTTGGGGATGGAGAGTTATTAGAGGTTATGTGTTCATATCCCACTGGTTACTACTTGCATCAGAGCATTACCCTCGCCTCACGTAGGGTAAAGCCTGACCTGATATTACTTGCACCATAGCTTTCCATTTTGGCCGGCCTGATCTCCAGGTTTACCTGCGTTTGTTCTTGCACCATAGCGGGTCAAA
The DNA here is from genome assembly GCA_029216955.1 of Iris pallida. Taxonomy (NCBI): domain Eukaryota; kingdom Viridiplantae; phylum Streptophyta; class Magnoliopsida; order Asparagales; family Iridaceae; genus Iris; species Iris pallida. The sequence goes on from JANAVB010040619.1 coordinate 9,019,530, forward strand.
TAAAAGAGCTTGATCTTGACCCAAGCCGATCACATAATGCTCTAATATCTCAAGGTACCGTTTATGTTTACATTATACATCAGATATTCCTGTATTGTTCTACATTCCAGTATTTTATACCCTGACATGATATCCAGTTTTACGTATCCTGTTTATATTCCAGTCATGATATTTCATCTTTTATTTCATTATAATTGTCTCTTATAGAATTTGTCAATTCACATGGAACTGCTGTTAGCATTTGTACTTGCTCATATCCTGACAGGATAACCCTGTTGATATTTACAGATGATTTAGAGGTCGATTGCTCGACCTTCTATGGCTACGGCATAGATGGGGAGTATGACTTGGACATTCCCGTAGAGCCGGTGCTTATAGAGGATGCACCGTCTGCTTAGACTAGTTAGTTAGGCTTGACTGGACTGCGATCCAGCTAGTACTTGAGACTTGTATATACTTATTATTTTGGGATCTTGTGTTATGTTTTGAACTCTAACTTGTGTTGGAATCTTGCATCTATTTCTAGTTATTTCCTTCTATCATATCTTTCATATTTTGTGCTATCTTTCTTAGATGTCTTGTGATTGAGTTATGACATTATATACTTCCGTACGGAGATGACAGATACCTTTATATTGTGTCTAGATGTTGTATGTTATAGAAGACCTATACAGCATTCTACCGCTGATTCTGTGACGTAGGCTGGACGTACCCACGTGCTCGTACCCCTACTTAGGGTACGGTTCGTGACAGGTCACATGCCTCTTTGTGGTGCTAAACTACTCAGCATGAAGCTGTACGCTTCTATGCGCTGCTACACCGCTGTGACATGGCCTGAAGTCGAGGCTTTATCCTACCGGGTACCTCATCATGGTGTTATACCATTGTAACATGGGGACCCAACCCCTTTGTAGTGCTGCCTACAACTTTCTATTTTTTAGCATTAGGCTACCTGGCTATATACAGTGCTACGCCGCTATGACATGGCCTGAAGCCGAGGCTTTACCCTATCAAGGTACCGATCATGGTGGTGTCACCCCACTGTAACATGAAGTACTACGCTCCTTTGTAGTACTGAGTTACCCGTGCTTCCTGTCAAGCACACTGGACATCCACGATGCCCAAGAACTCATTAAAGCTAATAGCCAACCTCTCACGGGATAAGTTCTGTTACAAGAACTATTAGTAGACTAAAGTGGAGGGATAATATCCTAACAATATCCCAAGGACTAACTACTGTACCTGATATTCTCCCAGTTAGTAGTCCTCCCTTGAAAAAAAAGCTAGATGCCTAGTAGATTTCTCTTTGAACTAATAGCATAAAACTTAATGGTAGGATTGTACAAACATAATATCAGATTTCCTTTAAGCCCAATTTTATTGCTGTATCCTCGACCATTGTCACGACCCGCTTCCGAATAATCGGACATAAGTCGGACACGTCCAGCCTTCGTCGTTAGACACGACAAAGTAAGCTGTACCAATCTAGAGAAATCTATCCAGATAAACATGATAAGTACAAACCACAACATCTATAAACGTATCCCAGAATTAAAGTACATGTCTCAGAATTATTACATTCCAGCAAATGAAAGTAAAGTCTACTAGTCTCAAAGTACAAGGAAATGTAAACTGCTAAGGTAATATGCTAGGCTTCCTCAGCCTCTAAGTCAAGAGCAACTCTAGCTGGCTCTACAGCATCTACTGGCTCTCGGCCATAATATGTATCGCACAATGCCTCCATCTCACCTGCAACATATCCTAGTCAGGAACGGAGCAAAGTACAGTTCTAGGTAATGAACAAGAACATAATATGGAAAATAAGTACAGGAGAACAGGAAATATGAAATACAGAAAATAAACAGGAAGTACAGGAATGTAAAGTACAGGAAAGGTAAAGTACAGGAAATGTATAGTACAGGAAATGTAATATACATGAATGAAACTATAATCCTAAAGTACAAGACATGATAAGTGCACCATGTTTGAAATACAACGAGCCTATGTGACCGGCTAAGGGGAGTACAGGAGCATATACAGGAGTACATAAATATGGTACGAATTAGGACCCGCGTGCACGATGCGAGGCCTAAGCTATCTACATGAATATAGTAACCAGAGTTTGGTCACATAGCTAGTGTATTTCCCCCCGACACAAGTAAGTACAAGAACAGGAAATACAGGAGTACAGGATATCATGTCATGACGTGTCACAAGAAAGGTACAAGATATGTAATGCACAAGACCGTAGAAAAGTACTTGCCTTGCTCCGTGAAATCAAGTATACTAGATGGGGCTGGATGTCCTCCTGAGTAATATTTGATACAAGTTGGTCAAGTTCTACCCATGACACCAGCTAATTCAAGTTTAAATAATCCCAATTATTCATTAAGGAACTAATCTTATAGAAGAACTATTTAAATCTAGATAACTACTTATTAAAAAAGTTACATACATTATCCAGTTACTAATGTAAGAAAGTTCCAGTAAATATTAACAAGACTAAAATTATACTGAAGCTATTTATTCAACTCAAGTCCTCTAAGCCCAAGCCAATTTATATGAGTCCAGCAATCTTAAACATAACAGGACCTTTTATTACTCACATGGCTGACAACCAATACTCTTGCTTCATGGCAAGAGTCCATATTAGCCCGTCACTCTTGGATCAAAACATTTCTAAGCTACCAAACCCAAGAATGAACCACACAATCTAATGGAAATTATACAATCAACTCCCATGCAACAGCAGATAGGGACTATACTCCCAAGTTAAAGAATTTCAAATTAAAACATTCCCCACCCCTGCATTCAAAATCCAATATTGCAACACAAAGAAATCCAAGGATTTAACCTACGGTCCAATAACTTCAACTGTTTGAAAAGATGAACACAATTAATATACAACCAAATTGAAAACCCAACCCAAGAATTTCATAAAACCACTGAAAATTTATACCAGATTTATACAAAAATTAAATGTAAATAAAAATTATTCAAATATTCAAAGCAATAAGTAGTCTTCAATGCTAATTCCAATCCCTGGACACGCACGCACTTCTTGGACACAATCTGCAGGGACACGAGTAGCAATCTTAAAGGTACAGAAATGGACACACACGTAATAAACGAACAGAAAACAGCACCCGCACAATCAACAGTATTCCTACACGCACGCAGGCGATACGACACCCAATCTACCAACCCTGACATCGAACACACGAACCGAACAAAACTCATAACTAAATTAAAATAGAAACCTAAAATCAAGAGGGAAGACTATATATACCTGAAAAGAAATCCGTCTGCAACGGAGGATATGTTCCAAGAGTCGGGCACGGCTTTATAACAGCAACCCAGACACAATTCCCGGAATACAAATCAGGCTCGCTAGATACGAACACAGCTTCGAACGAGCACTGGATACAAGAGAAGTAATTCAAATTTTCGAAAGAAAACATGACATCAATAACAGGGCATAGGATTTTACCTGTGAAAATCTGATCGCCGAAACAACTTGATCGAAGGATCGATCGTGGCTAAATCAATCGAGAACACGAACCACTCGATGGAAGACACAGCAACTAAACAATGATCTAGATTGATTCAAACCACCTCCAGTTCGAGCCTAAATAGAGAGTGATACTCAAATAAAAAATTGCAATAAAATGAATCTTCGATTCACGAACGCAGATCAAAAACTAGAATTTAAACTGACTTGAAAAATTCATGAACAAAACTAGGGAGAAAGTATCGAGGACTTACTGTCACTCGATCCTTGCAGGGAACCTTCGGATTAACCGGAGATGCAACCAACGATCGGCTCTCCGTCGTCCGATTGAATTAGATCTGAAGTTCAACCAAAATTTAGATCGATCCCCAACAATTGAGATGGAAATGGTCGTCGAACTCACCGTTCATGCAAACGAAGAACGTCGTCGCCTGGGGAACGCCGGGAGGTAGAAGCACCACTGAAGAAAAGTTACTGTCGAGAACGTCGTCGGAGACTCGTTCGATCGCCGTTGTCGAGAACGTCGCCGGAGAAATGTTGCGGCCGCTGCGGTCTCAGCTAGAGATGGCTTGGACGCCGGAGCACTGACTCGTCGTCGTCATCATTGTCGACGTCGAAAAAATTAGGGCTAGGGCTCGAGAATTTTGGGGAAGACTCTCGAAAAGAGGAGAAAGAATAAGACTGAGCTCTCACTTTCTTTCTCCACTCAGATTTAAGGAAAGAAAGGTAATTTTGCAATAACCACCCCCCTCCCCCCCGCTATAATTCATTTTTATATGTGTCACGCCCCGCTCCCGTAGGAGCAATCGTCCTCGCTAAGACATGATGTCGCACGAGCCTAGATTGCGCTCGTACAAGGCAGGTTCCATAACGGCCGATTTCAGCGGCTACGACGGGGTCGTCGTACAGAAGTTCCATACAGAGACATTGAATAATAGCAGCGAAAATTAGAACAAAATACAAGTTATGCAAAAGAAGCTCTTTATTGATATTGAAACAAAGGTTACAATGGGCGCAAGGCCAAGATTACAAGTCTCTCAAGCTCACTCATCTCATATTACAAATCACTCAGCTCTCTTTTATCTCTCAATACAAGTCTTGTACCAGCAGAAGCTTCAGAAGGCGACGTCCATACATTATGTCCCATATAAGTCTTGACTCCATGCGGCCGTATGCTTCGAATTGACAAAGAATTCCGTGCCTCGACGCATCCAAGCGAGCTCCGCGCCACGAGCTTCTACCTGTGCCTGCATATGAAAACTATGTGGGTGTCAGTACTCAACTGTACTGGTGGAATGAGCTCTTTGCTCACCCATACAAAACCAACACGTTAATTTACTTTGTTCAACATAGTCCCTTCTTATCAATTATCTTTCTAGTCTTGCCTTAGGATCAGTTTTATGACCGACGCCTTACCTATTTTGTGTCTTTAGACCATCTTGAGCTTGTAACATTCAACGTTAACCTATCAAATCGTATTTGCCTTACGGCTTAAAATCAGAGACGCAACTATGCGATGAGACTCCATTTTCGTATGACCGTGCTTACGAACCCTTGCTGAGGCCCTGCCTCGCAACTCAGTGAGACTTAACCATATCGCCGCCTCGCGGCCCTTGCTACTTTGATCATCAACTGATCCAATCGAGACTTGTGTACTTTAGTGTCACTTAACCAACTTGTCTTGCGGCGATTCCTGACTTAGACCCGAGACGACTCAATCCAACTTGTGCAACTCTGTGCCAACATCTTAAGACTCGACGCCACAACTCTTGTCGAAGCACGATGCCTATGTTGATGCCAAATCTTAGGCCCAAACATTCTTTGTGTTCTAACTTGTACACACACCTTCAACTTGACTCCTTGATATAGTGCACTCAAGACTTGACTCAATCCAAAGACACACTCGCGGATTGCCGCCCGTGTCGACTCATTTATATGAACTTGGTCACTGACTTCCAGAGCCATTGTGGACTCCCTTTTAGCTGAGTATAGGATGGACCGGTTCGGGTAGCTAGCCCTAATGAGCGTCCACCGAATACTTTGCCCCAGGCGCAGCTATTTTAGACTCCCAGAGCCATTTTTGTTTCCTTAGGCCGCATCGGTTGTAACACCCAGTTTTCCAGAAGAGGTTAATTTTGAAATTTTGTAATTATAATAATTATTTAATGGTATTTATTTCATATTATGATTTTTAGTGATTTTTTTAATTTATTTTTTTAAACTATTTAAATTCATGACTTATGATTTATGGTGTTTTGCTAGTGAACAGTAGAGACTACCTATCCTAGAGCCTAGCCATGTGATTAGGGTATTTAGAAATTTTGGGGTTATTTGATTTATTAGAATTTATTTGAATTTATGGGAATTTTTAGGAATTATTTTGGAATTGTTTAGATTAGGTTGACTTTGACTAGTCTTGACCCTTGTAGACAAACCTAGGAACTAACCCTAGTTAGTTGGACTTGGTTAGGCTAAGTGACTCTAGTCTAACCTAGCATGACTTAAGTTAGTGGGTTTAGATTCATTAGAAATTGACTTAAGGAATTAGGAATTAAATGGGTTGAGAAATGACTTGTGGTTTCACAAGTCATTTTGTGACTTAACCTAATAGGACTAGCCAACCTAGTTCAAACCCTAACCTAGCCCATCATGGCCGGCCACCACTAGTTAACCTAGGGATTCCCCCACTATAAAACCCCTCCTAAATTCTAGGGCTAGCCTCATTTCCCTAGGAAAATTATTTCAAGAAGAAAGAGGTGAGTTCCTATCTTTAGAAATTCATTATAAATCCATTTTAGGTCCTTTTTCCCCCAAACTAGTTGCATGAGATCCTAATATCATTGTTCTTGCTGTTGGTATTGATTGTTTGCAGGAAGGAAACAATTTGTGAGATTTTGGTGGTTTGAGGAAATCTTTCCATTTGGGACTTTTTCATCCATAGTTCAAGAATAGGTAATCTCTCCATTTCTTCATCGATTTTCGTTTTGTCTCCATCATTAGGAAGCCCTAAGGGTCCCCTAAGAGTCTGGATAGGATTCGTGTCGGGTGTCCTGGATTTTGTGTCCGTTCTGGACACGTATCAGTCTATGTGCATGACTGTTTGTCGAAATGCCTCAAAGGGCATCTCGACTTCCTTTATGTGATGTTTTTAAATAGGAAAATTAGTTTTACTGTTGCTTATGCATTTTTGATCTTATGTGGTGATTATTGTGTTGCTGTGTGTCGGATTTGTTGTTTGGACACGCGCCGCACACGCTCGCGCGCGTGCTACAGGGATCCCCTGCTACTCGGGCTCTGTAGCGGACACGACACGCCTCTAGGACACGTGAAACTTGACACGAGCCATGGGGCACTGGCTGACATGCCACGTGTCAAGTCCCACGTGTCTCCGTGTCGTGTCGAAAGAGGAATCAACTGTGCACGTGTTTTGCAGTGTCTGTGCACAGTCAATTAATTGCCACTGACACGGGCTTGTAGTTTGGACACGACACAGTGTGGGCTCCTTTCAGGCGGTTGGACACCTACCCTAACCCCTGGCGAACACGTGTACGTGGCCACGTGTCTCTACGTGGCCTATGTCGCATGCTAGACACGTGTGCACGCCCGCACGAGGAAGTGCACTGCTGTGCAGTACCCAGTGTGCTGTTTTAGTTTAATTGTTGTGGATACGTCGTGTCTCGATGTGGTGGACACGAGACACTTTCTATGATATGTACACACCCTATATTAGTATTACCAACCCTTAAATTTGAATTTTAGCTTGTTTTGATTTGCATTTTCCTACTTTCCCCTAGATTCCTGATACATGCTTCCTTGTATTATTCCAGTTTATAATGTTGAACTTTGCCATCAGTTTTTGACCTATTTAATACTGTTACATATTGGTTTTAGCTCATAAATCATTTCTCCTACATGTAGTCTAGCTATGGTATGAATTTGGGGTGAATTGCATTGGAGAATGAGTTGAAATCTGGAATTTTTCTCTGAAGGTTAAAACCTGAGTGTAATGTGAAGTTTCACATGATTTGAGATGAAAAATCTGAATTAGTTGTGTTTTCAGTTTTAATTCAAACCTGAAATGTGACTCCATGTTTCCTTTATGCTTTCACTGTTCTTTCCAGCTCGCCATTGTTTGTTTTGGACTGAGTAAACTGAGATTAAGTTCCCAGTTTTTATATAAACCCTGAGATTGTTTAATTGACTGTTTAATGCCTGAGATTTTTATGTTCCAGTTTCTGTTTTGACCTGAGAACACTTGATTATCATATTGAAATCCTATTTTTCTAATTCCAGTTTTAAGCTAATTTTGGTGATTGATTGCCATGTTCAATTTATGTTAGTTCACTAATACATTAATCTGAGAATGTGTGTGTGGGTTTATATAATAGTTATGTTAAGTTGTGTTTTAAGTTCAAGTTGCTTTTGAACTGAATCTCAAGTCTGAGATTTCCCATGCATTGTTAACTGAGTTTTCATTCAAATAAAACCTGTGATCATCACACAGTACACACACACGTTCCATTTCCTTACAGAATTCTGAGATGGTATGAGGAATCCAAAATTTGATTTTGTGTGGAGCTATTCTAGAAGCCTGAGAATGGGTTCCAAGATTGATTCCTAAGTCTTCATTAAACCTGAGTTTTATTCTTAATAAACTAGAAATTGGGATGAGTTGTGTGTTGCTGATTAACTGATTAATGCAATGTGGGGTTCCTGTACAGGTAAGCTCAGTCTTCGAAATATGTTCATCCCATTTTAATCAGTTGTGCATACTTTCCCATTCAGTCGAGCCTATACCAAGGGTCAGCCTATTCTTCACATATTGTTTAATCCCTATGTCCAGTCATCCATGGTTCAGTCCTTGGTTACATGTTATTCTTGGACTGTATCAGTACCTACATGATCCTACCTTTAGTTGCTACCTTCCTCACTCACTGTCCTATAATTCAGGACACCATTAGACCCCCCCACAGGTTCTATTATGCCCTTGTTCAAAGTCATGATGTGTTATGAGTAACCTATGCTAGGATAAGGATACTTTGTGATGTTGGTTCTTGATTTGGGGCTGTGTTGGTGTGTGTGGGGTTCAAATTTGTGATGCAAGTCTAGGCTGTTAAATAGGATTTTTGGGGACTGTTTAGACTGACTTTGTGAACTAAATTATAGGATTCTTCAATGTATAAACCTGGGTGTTATTATTGACATGAACCTGAGTTTATGTAAATATGTTAATATGTTGATTTCCCTTTTCTTTCTTTAAACTGAACTGAATAGTTAGGTATATGAAATCTGAGTTTGTTTGATGTATTGATATCTTTCCCCCTATCTGAACACAGACACATGGAGTCCCCTACATTGCACACACATACACCCTCATCTATGTGACCCTCTAGTCCTACACACTAATCACAGTTAACTCCCTCACACACATTGGTACACATGCCTATGCACTCTAGCTCTACACACACAAGCCCACATGCCTCATGCCTCACACACCCATACACATACACACATGAACACCCACACCCTAACACCATTGCCATGTTCACCCCCCTCACTTCACTCATGACACACACACACACACATTAGCATATATCTATGTGACACCCTCATGTATCTCACACACACAGTTTTGCCATTCACTATCTTCCCTACACTCTCAAGCCTAACATATCACACACATGCCATAGCTAACACACACCCACATGTGAGTGCCCCCTCTATATACAAATGTGTATATTTATATGAATTACCATATAGGGTGTTTTGTATACACATAGCCTATAGGAAATTCTAAGTTGTTTTGTATAGCACATTAATGTGTGATTTTCCTTAGCCTTTATGCCATGATATCCTATTATCCTATCTAACTAGTTTAATGTGTGATTTTCTATATTAGAGTTTATAGTCATATTGTACTTGTGTATTATTTTAGATTTGGAACTAAATGTGGTATTGCCTATTGGCCCATGGCCTAGCCTATTGGCCTATGGCTTATGGTTGTGTTTGTTTAGCTGGTGAGTCTAGTTTAGACTTGTTTAGTCTTATTAGACCTAGAATGGACTAGTTAGACTAGTATAGACTAGTTTGACTTAGTTTGACCATAGTTGACCTAGTTTGGCTTCTAGAGTTGACCAAGAGTTGACTTTGGCCTAGATTGACCTATAATCATGTAGAATACAAAGTAGGACTTCATTATATCATTCTAGACTTGTTGTGACTTGTGCTGTTTTGATTAGGAGCCAGGCACCTCTCCTCGGACAGTACATTTACTTCAAACACTCAGATACAGGCGAGTACATTCTCTGATCATTTCATATCCTGCTTAGAACTATTTTCTGCAGTAGATTACTTTACTTGTACTGTCACGTTGGTCACACAGATTGGTACTATACGGATCCCTTCTTGAGATGTTATTCTTAGGGAGCATCGGGTACTACATGTTCTGTGTGTTTCACTTACATGTCGTATCACTATGCTTCACAGGTTCTTCGATCACTTGTGACATATACTCTTATGATCACAGAGTCTCCTAGAATCTCTTATCCCATTCACTGGGTATCCTAGAATCTCCTAGAATCCCCATTTTTAGGACTTCCATGTACCACCCTTCGGGGGCTTTGCGTGGAATCATAACATAACCTGTTTGGATCCTTGTGTACTGATTGGGGGTACGGGAGAGTAGAAGTAGACATGTGAATAATACCCAAGTAATATCTTATCAGAATCTCTTCCATAGTGTCTTATCAGAATCTCCTATGCCATTTACATGTCTATATTGTACTCTGACTCACTAGTCACATGTTAGTTCTCTATTTATAGTAGATATTTCTATTATAGCTTTCTCTCTCTGTTTACATACTGTACTTCTTTCAGTACCTGTATCTTACTTTACTGCATGATTATATCTTCTAACCTGCTATGAACTGTTGAGATGTACTGTACTCGCTCCTGTCCTGACTGGACCTGTTGAAAATATTATAGAGGACGAGGAGGAGGTCTGGGAGGATGCCTTCCACGGGACAGCTCTAGCTGAGGACATCACCCCACTACCTAGACTAGTTTAGTTAGGCCTTATCTTATTTTCTTGTTGTCTTGAGGCTGTTTAGCTAGATTTTACTTCTGTTCAGAGATGTTGAGTTGTATATATTCTTTCTTATTCAGTAGCTGAGATATGTACTCTGGATATTTGCTGGAATATTATCTTAGACTTTTCTATCTTCAGTATTTCCTTGAGTTCTATATCATACCGTGTTTTCTTTCTCCTTAGTTGTGATTGAGTTCATTTACTGCTTAGTATTATATTGCTAGATGTATGTTGACCTAGGACAGCGTCCTACCGCCGACACTGCGGCGTAGGCTGGGTGTTGTTACGTTCTCGTACCCTCACAGTGGGTGCGGGTCGTGACACATTTTTAGTGGTGGCCCATGCAGGTCGAGTTTATATAGTGGTATTCGAACTAGAGTATCACTACAGTCTGCAGTAGGATTAGGATACATATTTTGAAGGTACTCAATCACTGTTAGGATTCCTTGAAAGATTCCTAGGACGACCCTTGAGAATCTTATTAAACTTTGATTTAAATCATTTCTCTTACTTTGTTGCTCTCACTCCTTGATTATTGAATTTGATTTTGTTGGATCGTTGTTGATTTGATTTTCCTATCGAGATAAATTTTTATGGCCTGAGTTATGATATTTTTCTGATAACATATGTCGACGGGAATACAGGGATGGTAAAACGTCTACTTGGTTATGGAACCTAGAGTTTATCGCAGCTATATTAGCTGGCGTGGCGGAAACATAGAGACCTGACTTCGGATGTACGTATCTTGGTTATAAGATTTGGAATTTCTCGCAGCTATACTAGTCGGCATAGCGAGAATTCCAGACGACATGATTATAGAGGTGCATGCCCCTGTTATGGACTCTACCGTTTATCGCAGCCTTGCTTACTAGCGTGGCGAGGACTCTGAGTATCATGATTTTTGGACAGACGCATATGATTATTAGATTGTATCTTGGAAAGGTTCTTAAATATATCGTCTCTATCTTCATTCCAGTTATTATAAATTGTTTCCATCATCAAATAATTTAGGAGTAGAGACCTTTTTAGCTTTATAGAACTTATGCATACGTAGTTCTTTCTTAGTGTGACGATTTGATGACTTGTGATTAGGCCATTGTCTTAGGAATGATAGTATAGCCTGGCTTAAATAGTGATTCTTGTAGCTAGTTCTCCTTTGTAGATATTTACTAGTTTTCAGCCTTGATGATTGATTTATTTTTCTTTTCTTTTCTTTTCTTTCAGTATGGCACCCTTGCCCGAGCCCGTCGCCTGAGAGCAGCTGCAGCTACTGAGAGTGTGCCTCCACCTCCTACTATTCAGGAGGTAGTTATCCCTCTTTCTGATCAGGGGGTGGTGGCACCTCCTTCCATTGAGGAGATGGTGGTAGCCTCGCCACAGAGTCTTCCTTCATCTCCTGTCGTTCAGGAGAGGGCTGCAGATTTTCCTGAGACCGAGATCCCTTCCCTACCCTCTGTACTCCATACTGTACCACCCGGAGGTTTGCTACTTGACGCAGCCCAGGTGTTTGCATTTTTCTAAGAAAGGTTGATGGAGTCACAGAGAGTTCATGAGGAGGCCATGAGGGAGAAAATCCATAGGTTGCTACGTCAGCAGGACTCTGTGCTTCTAGGATGAGAGCCTAGCTCCAAGAGGGCGAGGAGCAGTACCCAGTCCTATCCAGAGTTTGAGGAGTACCCATTTATCCAGCCTATATCATCATACCCAGCCCAGTCTCCTGTCCAGCAAAGGTCAGCTGAGCTAGAGCCTATCTGTGCCTACTGCAAGAAGTCTGGACACAAGTGGAGCAACTGTAGAAAGAGACTAGGATTGTGCCTATTCTGTGGGTCAGCTGCGCACTGGTTGCAGCATTGTCCTGATGCACCTACCAACCAGGGCCCTGCTTCCAGTTGGGAGTTCTAGTTCTCAGACCCAGCTAGAGGTGAGTTTTGACCTAACCTTAGTATTTCCTTCTTGAAAAATTTGATGCATCCTTTGCTTGTATGTTTTGATACCTTGTGATTGCCTGGTACTGTAGCATGGTTGGTATAACTAGAAGAGACCCCAGACTGATACTGCATGCCATGACCCCATAGGTTACACTTTCCAACTGTATGATTTAAGATATATTTCTGAGACTATGATTGCTGGGGGCTTAACCTAGAAGGACTGCTACCATCTTAATTTCGAGGACAAAATTTTTATAAGATGGGTAGGATTGTAACACCCAGTTTTCCAGAAGAGGGCAATTTTGAAATTTTGTAATTATAATTATTATTTAATGGTATTTATTTCATATTATGATTTTTAGTTATTTTTTTAATTAATTTTTTTAAACTATTTAAATTCATGACTTATGATTTATGGTGTTTTGCAAGTGAACAGTAGAGACTACCTACCCTAGAGCCTAGCCATGTGATTAGGGTATTTAGACATTTTGGGGTTATTTGATTTATTAGAATTTATTTGAATTTATGGGAATTTTAGGCATTATTTTGGAATGTTTAGATTAGGTTGACTTTGACTAGTCTTGACCCATGTAGACAAACCTAGGAACTAACCCAAGTTAGTTGGACTTGGTTAGGCTAAGTGACTCTAGTCTAACCTAGCATGACTTAAGTTAGTGGGTTTAGATTCATTAGAAATTGACTTAAGGAATTAGGAATTAAATGGGTTAAGAAATGACTTGTGGTTTCACAAGTCATTTTGTGACTTAACCTAATAGGACTAGCCCACCTAGTTCAAACCCTAACCTAGCCCATTATGGCCGGCCACCACTAGTTAACCTAGGGATTCCCCCACTATAAAACCCCTCCTAAATTCTAGGGCTAGCCTCCTTTTCCTAGGAAAATTATTTCAAGAAGAAAGAGGTGAGTTCCTATCTTTAGAAATTCATTATAAATCCATTTTAGGTCCTTTTTCCCCCAAACTAGTTGCATTAGATCCTAATATCATTGTTCTTGCTGTTGGCATTGATTGTTTGCAGGAAGGAAACAATTTGTGAGATGTTGGTGGTTTGAGGAAATCTTTCTATTTGGGGCCTTTTCACCCATAGTTCAAGAATAGGTAATCTCTCTATTTCTCCATGGATTTTCATTTTGTCTCCATCATTAGGAAGCCTTAAGGGTCCCTTAAGAGTCTGGATAGGATTCGTGTCGGGTGTCCTGGATTTCGTGTCCGTTCTGGATACGTATCAGTCTATGTGCAGGACTGTTTGTCGAAATGCCTCAAACGGCATCTCAACCTCCTTTATGTGATGTTTTTAAATAGAAAAATTAGTTTTACTGTTGCTTATGCATTTTTGATCTTCTGTGGTGATTATTGTGTCACTGTGTGTCGGATTTATTGTTTTGGACATGCGCCGTACACGCTCGCGCGCGAGCTACAGAGATCCTCTGCTACTCGGGCTCTGTAGCGGACACGACACGCCTCTAGGACACGTGAAACTTAACACGAGCCATGGGACACTGGCTGACACACCACGTGTCAAGTCCCACGTGTCCCCGTGTCGTGTCGAGAGAGGAATCAACTGTGCACGTGTTTTGCAGTGTCTGTGCACTGTCAATTAATTACCACTGATACGGGCTTGTAGTTTGGACACAACACAGTGTGGGCTCCTTTCAGGCGGTTGGACACCTACCCTAACCTCTGGCGAACACGTGTACGTGGCCACGTGTCTCCACGTGGCCTGTGTCGCGTGCTAGACACGTGTGCATGCCCGCACGAGGCAGTGCACTGTTGTGCAGTACCCAGTGTGCTGTTTTAGTTTAATTGTTGTGGACACGTCGTGTCTCGATGTGGTGGACACGAGACACTTCCTATGACATGTACACACCCTATATTAGTATTACCAACCCTTAAATTTGAATTTTAGCTTGTTTTGATTTGCATTTTCCTACTTTCCCCTAGATTCCTGAAACATGCTTCCTTGTATTATTCCAGTTTATAATGTTGAACTTTGCCATCAGTTTTTGACCTATTTAAAACTGTTACATATTGGTTTTAGCTCATAAATCATTTCTCCTACATGTAGTCTAGCTATGGTATGAATTTGGGGTGAATTGCATTGGAGAATGAGTTGAAATCTGGAATTTTTCTCTGAAGGTTAAAACCTGAGTGTAATGTGAAGTTTCACATGATTTGAGATGAAAAATCTGAAATTAGTTGTGTTTTCAGTTTTAGTTCAAACCTGAAATGTGACTCCATGTTTCCTTTATGCTTTCACTGATCTTTCCAGCTCACCATTGTTTGTTTTGGACTGAGTAAACTGAGATTAAGTTCCCAGTTTTTATATAAACCCTGAGATTATTTAATTGACTGTTTAATGCCTGAGATTTTTATGTTCCAGTTTCTATTTTAACCTGAGAACACTTGATTATCATATTGAAATCCTATTTTTCTAATTCCAGTTTTAAGCTAATTTTGGTGATTGATTGCCATGTTTAATTCATGTTAGTTTACTAATACATTAATCTGAGAATGTGTGTGTGGGTTTATATAATAGTTATGTTAAGTTGTGTTTTAAGTTCAAGTTGCTTTTGAACTGAATCTCAAGTCTGAGATTTCCCATGCATTGTTAACTGAGTTTTCATTCAAATAAAACCTGAGATCATCACACAATACACACACACGTTCTATTTCCTTACAGAATTCTGTGATGGTATGAGGAATCCAAATTTTGATTTTGTGTGGAGCTATTCTAGAAGCCTGAGAATGGGTTCCTAGATTGATTCCTAAGTCTTCATTAAACCTAAGTTTTACTCTTAATAAACTAGAAATTGGGATGAGTTGTGTGTTGCTGATTAACTGATTAATGCAATGTGTGGTTCCTGTACAGGTAAGCTCAGTCTTCGAAATATGTTCATCCCATTTTAATCAGTTGTGCATACTTTCCCATTCAGTCGAGCCTATACCAAGGGTCAGCCTATTCTTCACATATTGTTCAATCCCTATGTCCAGTCATCCTTGGTTCAGTCCTTGGTTACATGTTATTCTTCGACTGTATCAGTACCTACATGATCCTACCTTTTGTTGCTACCTTCCTCACTCACTGTCCTGTAATTCAGGACACCATTAGACCCCCCCCCCACAGGTTCTATTATGCCCTTGTTCAAATTCATGATGTGTTATGAGTAACCTATGTTAGGATAAGGATACTTTGTGATGTTGGATCTTGATTTGGGGCTGTATTGGTGTGTGTGGGGTTCAAATTTGTGATGCAAGTCTAGGCTGTTAAACAGGATTTTTGGGGACTGTTTCGACTGACTTTGTGAACTAAATTATAGGATTCTTCAATGTATAAACCTGGGTGTTATTGTAGACATGAACCTGAGTTTATGTGAATATGTTAATATGTTGATTTTCCTTTTCTTTCATTAAACTGAACTGAATTGTTAGGTATATGAAATCTTAGTTTGTTTGATGTATTGATATCTTTCTCCCTATCTGAACAAAGACACATAGAGTCCCCTACATTGCACACACATACACCCTCATCTATGTGACCCTCTAGTCCTACACACTAATCACAGTTAACTCCCTCACACACATTGGCACACATGCCTATGCACTCTAGCTCTACACACACAAGCCTACATGCCTCATGCCTCACACACCCATACACATACACACATGAACACCCACACCCTAACACCATTGCCATGTTCACCCCCCTTACTTCACTCATGACACACACACACACACATTAGCATATATCTATGTGACACCCTCATGTATCTCACACACACAGTTTTGCCATTCACTATCTTCCCTACACTCTCAAGCCTAACATATCACACACATGCCATAGCTAACACACACCCACATGTGAGTGCCCCCTCTATATACAAATGTGTATATTTATATGAATTATCATATAGGGTGTTTTGTATACACAGAGCATATAGGAAATTCTAAGTTGTTTTGTATAGCACATTAATGTGTGATTTTCCTTAGCCTTTATGCCATGATATCCTATTATCCTATCTAACTAGTTTAATGTGTGATTTTCTATATTAGAGTTTATTGTCATATGGTACTTGTGTATTTTTTTTAGATTTGGAACTGAATGTGGTATTGCCTATTGGCCCATGGCCTAGTCTATTGGCCTATGGCTTATGGTTGTGTTTGTTTAGCTGGTGAGTCTAGTTTAGACTTGTTTAGTCTTATTAGACCTAGAATGGACTAGTTAGACTAGTATAGACTAGTTTGGCTTCTAGAGTTGACCAAGAGTTGACTTTGGCCTAGATTGACCTAGAATCTTGTAGAATGCATAGTAGGACTTCATTATATCATTTTAGACTTGTTGTGACTTGTGCTGTTCTGATTAGAAGCCAGATACACCTCCTCGGATAGTACATTTACTTCAGACACTCAGATACAGGCGAGTACATTCTCTGATCATTTCATATCCTGCTTAGAACTATTTCCTGCAGTAGATTACTTTACTTGTACTGTCACGTTGGTCACACGGATTGGTACTATACGGATCCCTTCTTGAGATGTTATCCTTAGGTAGCATCGGGTACTACATGTTCTGTGCGTTTCACTTACATGTCATATCACTATGCTTAACAGGTTCTTCGATCACTTGTGACATATACTCTTATGATCACAGAGTCTCCTAGAATCTTTTATCCCATTCACTGGGTATCCTAGAATCTCCTAGAATCCCCATTTTTGGGACTTCCATGTACCACCCTTCGGGGGCTTTGCGTGGAATCATAACATAACCTGTTTGGATCCTTGTGTACTGATTGGGGGTACGGGGGAGTAGAAGTAGACATGTGAATAATATCCAAGTAGTATCTTATCAGAATCTCTTCTATAGTGTCTTATCAGAATCTCCTATGCCATTTACATGTCTATATTGTACTCTGACTCACTAGTCACATGTTAGTTCTCTATTTATAGTAGATATTTCTATTACAGCTTTCTCTCTCTGTTTACATACTGCACTTCTTTCAGTACATGTATCTTACTTTACTGCATGATTATATCTTCTAACCTGCTATGAACTGTTGAGATGTACTGTACTCGCTCCTGTCCTGACTGGACCTGTTGAAAATATTATAGAGGACGAGGAGGAGGTCTGGGAGGATGCCTTCCATGGGACAGCTCTAGCTGAGGACATCACCCCACTGCCTAGACTAGTTTAGTTAGGCCTTATCTTATTTTCTTGTTGTCTTGAGACTGTTTAGCTAGATTTTACTTCTGTTCAGAGATGTTGAGTTATATATATTCTTTCTTATTCAGTAGCTGAGTTATGTACTCTGGATATTTGCTGGGATATTATCTTAAACTTTTCTATCTTCAGTATTTCCTTGAGTTCTATATCATATCGTGTTTTCTTTCTCCTTAGTTGTGATTGAGTTCATTTACTGCTTAGTATTATATTGCTAGATGTATGTTGACCTAGGACAGCGTTCTACCGCCGACACTGCGGCGTAGGCTGGGCGTTGTTACGTTCTCGTACCCTCACAGTGGGTGCGGGTTGTGACATCGGTCCCGTGGTGCCACGGGTTGCCGTTCGGGGAAACTCTACCTTGTCGACAAGTTGTCTATGACCATGCAAGACTCGACTCAAACTGACGTCTCACACAGTCAATCTACTTCTAGTGTTACCATCTCTTTCAGGGCCAAGTTCAATACTCCTCACAATTGAGACCTTGCCTCGATGACCCAGTCGCGAGCATTCTTCTTTCTTGCCTGGACGATCCAGTCGCGAGCATTCTTCTTTCTTGCCTCAGGGACCCAGTCGTGAGCATTCTTCTTTCTTGCCCTATCATTTAACTCAACTCAAGAACAACTATCGAACACTTTCCAAACTCAATGAATTCAACCGTGGCCCGTTCCTTAAAACACTAAGTCCGTGCCATCGTGTCTTAGACCAACTTGAAACTCTATGTGACACCACCGCCCAAGTCAAACTCTATATGAGGGCCTTATAATCGTGAGACTATATGGTTATACCCGACCGTAGAACTCATAGGACCGTGCCTGCTACTACTCTTGTTAGCTTAACGCAACTCGCCTAACTTACTTTGCAATAACTTGACGAGCAAAGGCTGCGTCAAGCCTTGCATCGTAGGAACGTGCCGTGCACGCGTTTGACTTGAACAACCAAGCTATTTGGGGTGCCTAGACTTATGCCACAAGTCGTGTAATACAACTTAACCCGTCGGCGAGCAGAGGCTATGCCACGCCTTGGGCGAAGAGACCGTGCATGCTTTTTGAAGCATTTATGCGGGCGACGCCTATGAATTTGGCTAACTATTAGCTTGTGGCGAATACCAACTTTTCCTTCTTCCAAGCCACAGGACGAAGGACCGAGTGTCATTTTCAAAGCACGCCGTACACCAACTCTAAGACGATCGTTGGACCTTTCCATATTCTAACTCAATTCGACCCTTCGGGATTATTCCCTTATCTATATTGATTTGTCTCTTTTATTATCAAGCCTACTTGTGCAAGCTAAAAACATGCGATTTATTATGTGAAGGCAAAGATGAGGCGAGGTTACCGAAACTACCCCACCTGAGCGAGCGGTCGTCTCGACCGAGCGATGTCTCTGAGCAGCCGTTGCAAGGCTAAGTTCGAACGCCATCGGCGTTCCTATTCTTCCGATTGACTGAGCGGGATGGGGCACTACATCATACACCACTCAGAAAAAGTTTCTTCCTCGAAACTAATTGAGTATACTTATCGTCTTATCACTTTAATCAACATTCAGGGACTCTCGCACACACCACTCCTATGCATTTTCCAAATCTGAGCCATGCTCGCACTATCCTCAATCTTTTCTTCAAAACTCATGATCTCAAAATCCTCGACACTTCTCCGTCCCTCAAGTTTTACTTGATTCAACGTATCACTTAGTTGGATCGTGCACATATCCCAGGCGTCCCTGAAATACTTGCATTTCAGCCAACCCTCGTGATAGAGAATCCGCCATCACTACTCGAGTCGGATCGTGCACATATTCGGGCGTCCCTGATATACATGCATGTCAACCGATACTCGCGAGTGGTGCCTCCATAAATCCTACCACTTTGCACTCGGACGTCTGCCTAACCGCTAGGCTATGTCTTTCCGTCAGTATTGGAATCATAGTTCCCAAACAACAATATCAACACTGACCCCATCCTAAGGTCAAACCAAATTGATAGTACGGGATTTTCTACGCAAGCTCGCATCACTCCGATTTCTAAACTTCGAGCATAGATTGCCTACACACATCCCAACATTGTCGTACGGGGTCCGAGTCATTCAGCAAAATCCTACGACAACTTACGTTCAACCAATTCCACGACATCTCAATATCGCTCGTTCAACAAACCATCTTCGTATAGTCTATCTCTTCAAACACGCTCGGCATAATCCACCTATCAATCCTTCTCAAATCAAACACACTATGACACAACTGTCGCTAACCAAAATTTCATATTTCACATTTCCTAAGTCATCTATTCCAATTCATGCAATCGATCACAAGGTCGTCTAGCTTAATAATATGTTGCGCCTCGATCTCACGGGAGTCAGATTATCCACGGTGGGCATGCATCACCATGCACGCTCCCGCAGAATAATTATCCTCATCGGGACGTGACTCTTGTTTTGCGTCTAGACTAATTCATGCTCGATGCGCGGATTAGACCTATTCAATCCTCAAGTTTCATTCATCCGTCAATCACAAGTCCTATAAATCCTCGAATTCACCTTCGCATCAAACCACAAGTCGAAACAATCAAAGTTGCCACGTTCCGATTTTTCGAGTTCGATCATTCCCGCGACATGAATCCCCATGTCAACGCTCACACGGAACGATCGCCCCAAATCCGACGCAATATATGTGCGAGGCTAGAGTTGCGCTCGCGTAAGACAAGACCGTCGACGTTGTGATTATCAACGTAACCATCAAGACACTCCTATTTTTATCCAACATTTGTCTCGATCAAAATCCTAAGTATGGCATCCAACCGGACAATAACACTTGTACGATCGTCATTCGTCGAGTCAGAGTACCCCCGAGTTATCGCATATCGATCTTTGATACGCCTCAATATCATCGACGATATACGTAACCTGACGATCTTCTTTTGCAACCAATTTCGAGTCATGCGGATGATGCTATCATTCGACTGGATAATCTCCTCGACATTCAAATTCATGTTCGATCATTATCCCTCAAATCATTCACAACATCAAATTTCCTCAAATCCAAATTCGCGTATCGTTCATCCGTTTATCTCAAGTCATCGACCAACGTGTTTCCTCAATTTGTATCATTCCTTGCTAACTCAAATTATCGAGCAACATCCATTCCAATCCTTAGAGTCATTTCTAAAACATTCGAATCAAACTTTTTATGCACGCTATCTTCTCGTCGTGCTAACTTTCTTTATACGATCTGTATCAATTTCCTCGATCAAGTCATCCATTCGTACACCCTAACTTTTCCTCGATTCGATTTCACCTACTCAATCATTCTCGCATTTCATACTCCGCACAATCCTCAATCCCATGCACATTCTGTGTGCGTTAATTTCTAAGTTGTTTGAATCGACTCGTCAAACTTCAAGACTAAAACTTATTCATTGATACTCAATCTATGGCTTTGCATACACGCGACGCTTGCTGATAGACTCACCGATGCCCCACATCCTAAATCAACCGATTGGCATTCCTGAGACTATCACATACACCACTTAGGAATGAAGTCATTCAACAAATCCTCAAAACTATCATTCGATTCACAATCTACTTCCTCGAATTTCCGTCCGAACGATTCCTTTACCAAGCACGCTCATCTATATCGCACCGACGTTATCGTTGCTCGATAGAACCCCTATCGATAGTCATCTCAATTTACTCAATCGAGTTCAACTCATTCTTGCTTGACACTATTCAATCTCACTCGACTTTTCTAAGGTCGACACAAATCTTTGGTGTATATGCCCAGCCCGACTTAGCCAACTGTGCTTACACAAACCATCTTTTTGTTTTGTCAAAAGCTGTTCTCCTATATTTTGTAAAATAGTTAGACTTATTGTATGGACATCTCGTGGAACATTTGAGAGAGAGCGCACCAATGATTTCAACTTTGCGGAAGCAACGATTCAGAGTTTGTGGAAACTAACAGAGTTAAAGAATTCAATCGATCATCCAAGGATGTAAAGCCGTGCTCTGATACCATTATGTCACGCCCCGCTCCTTAGGAGCAATCGTCCTCACTAAGGCATGATGCCGCACGAGCCTAAATTGTGCTCGTGTAAGGTGGGTTCCATAACGGTCGATTTCAGCGGCTGCGACGGGGTCGTCGCACAGAAGTCCCATGCTGAGACATTGAATAATAGCAGCAAAAATTAGAACAAAACACAAGTTATGAAAAAGAAGCTGTTTATTGATATTGAAACAAAGGTTACAATGGGCGCAAGGCCAAGATTACAAGTCTCTCAAGCTCACTCATCTCACATTACAAGTCGCTCAGCTCTCTCTCATCTCTCAATACAAGTCTTGTACCAGCAGAAGCTTCGAAAGGCGACGTCCATACATTATGTCCCGTATAAGTCTTGACTCCATGCGGTCGCACGCTTCGATTTGCCAAGGAACTCCGTGTCTCGACGCATCCAAGCGAGCTCCGTGCCACGAGCTTCTACCTGTGCCTGCACATGAAAACTATATGGGTGTCAGTACTCAACTATACTGGTGGAATGAGCTCCTCGCCCACCCATACAAAACCAACACGTTAATTTACTTTGTGCAACATAGTCCCTTCTTATCAATTGTCTTTTTAGTCTTGTCTTAGGATCAGTTTCATGACCGACGCCCTGCCTATTTTGTGTCTTTAGACCATCCTGTGCTTGTAACATTCAACGTTAACCTATCAAGTTGTATTTGCCTTACGGCTTAAAATCAGAGACGTAACTACGTGATGAGACTCCATTTCCGTATGACCGTGCTTACGAACCCTTGCTGAGGCCGTGCCTCGCAACTCAGTGAGACTTAACCATATCGTCGCCTCGCGGCCCTTACTACTTTGATCATCAACTGATCCAATCGAGACTTGTGTACTTTAGTGTCACTTAACCAACTTGCCTTGCGGCGATTCCTGACTTACACCCGAAACGACTCAATCCAACTTGTACAACTCTGTGCCAACATCTTAAGACTCGATGCCACAACTATTGTCGAAGCACGATGCCTATGTTGATGCCAAATCTTAGGCCCAAACATTCCTTGTGTTCTAACTTGTACACACACCTTCACCTTGACTCCTTGATATAGTGCACTCAAGACTCGACTCAATCCAAAGGCACACTCGCGGATTGCCGCCCGTGCCGACTCATCTATATGAACTTGGTTACTGACTCCCAGAGCCATTGTAGACTCCCTTTTAGCTGAGTATAGGATGGACCAGTTCGGGTAGCTAGCCCTAATGAGCGTCCACCAAATACTTTGCCCAGACGCAGCTATTTTAGACTCCCAGAGCCATTTTTGTTTCCTTAGGCCGTATCGGTCCCGTGGCGCCACGGGTTGCTGTGCGGGGAAACTCTACCTTGTCAACAAGTTGTGCATGACCACGCAAGACTTGACTCAAACTGACGTCTCACACAGTCAATCTACTTCTAGTGTTACCATCTCTTTCAGGGCCAAGTTCAATACTCCTCACTTTTGAGACCTTGCCTCGACGACCCAGTCGCGAGCATTCTTCTTTCTTGCCTCGATGACCCAGTTGCGAGTATTCTTCTTTCTTGCCTCAACGACCCAGTCGTGAGCATTCTTCTTTCTTGCCCTATCATTTCACTCAACTCAAGAACAACTATCGAACACTTTCCAAACTCAATGAATTCAACCGTGGCCCGCGCCTTAAAATACTAAGTCCGTGCCATCGTATCTTAGACCAACTTGAAACTCTATGTGACACCACCGCCCAAGTCATACTCTATATGACGGGCCTTACAATCGTGAGACTATATGGTTATACCCGGTCGTAGAACTCATAGGACCGTGCCTGCTACTACTCTTGTTAGCTTAACGCAACTCGCCTAACTTACTTTGCAACAACTTGACGAGCAAAGGCTGCGTCAAGCCTTGCGTCGTAGGAACGTGCCGTGCACGCGTTTGACTTGAACAACCAAGCTATTTGGGGTGCCTAGACTTATGCCACAAGCCGTGCAATACAACTTAACCCTTCGGCGAGCAGATGCTATGTCATGCCTTGGGCGAATAGACCGTGCATGCTTTTTGAAGCATTTATGCGGGCGACGCCTATGAATTTGGCTAACTCTTAGCTTGTGGCGAATACCAATTTTCCTTCTTCCAAGCCACAGGACGAAGGACCGAGTGTCATTTTCAAAGCACGCCGTGCACCAACTCTAAGACGATCGTTGCAACTTTCCATATTCTAACTCAATTCGATCCGTCGGGATTATTCCCTTATCTATGTTGATTCATCTCTTTTATTATCAAGACTACTTGTGCAAGTTGAAAACATGCGATTTATTATGTGAAGGCAAAGATGAGGCGAGTTCACCGAAACTACCCCACCTGAGGGAGCGGTCGTCTCGAACGAGCGATGTCTCTGAGCAGCCGTTGCAAGCCTAAGTTCAAATGCCGTCGGCGTTCCTATTCCTCCGATTGACTGAGTGGGACGGGGCACTACAATATGAGTCCCTCCGATTTTAGTAAATTTCCAGAATCACCCTCCTCCTTTTTATATATTACACTGAGTACAAGAATTAGTTAGAAAAGTGAATGAGTGGGCCCCAAGTTTGTTACAACAAACTTTCAAAATTAAAATTCCTGCTCCTAACTACTTTTCCTCCAAAAGTATAAATCACAATATTTATTATTTAAAACTAAACTTATTATTTTATTAGAAAACTTTAATTTCTCAAAAAATAGGAAAGTAGAGTTACAACCATATGGCGCTTGAGGTCCTTTGTGAACGGATCCGCTAGATTCTCCTGACTCCGAACATCAAGCACTACAATGATGCCTCCTTTGATGCGATCATTTAGTGCCCTGTGTCGTAGCTGCACAGTCTTCTTCTTGCCATTGAAGAGATCATTCGATGCTACTACTACAGCTGCCTGGTTGTCGTAATATACCGAAATGGCAGGGATCTGCGCGCCAACTATCGAAAGATCAAACATGAGCTCCCGAAGCCATTCTACTTTATCTACTGCAGCAAATAGTGCATAGAACTCAGATTCCATCGAAGAGTGAGAGAGCATGGTCTGCTTCTTTGACTTCTACGATATAGCAGCACCTCTCATGGAGAAGACAAATCCTTATGTGGATCTCTCGCTCTCTTCTTCTGAGCACCAACTGGCATCACTGAAGCCTTCTACCACTGCTGGGTAACCACTGTAGAATAGTGCAAACCTCTGAGTCCTCTTGAGGTATCTCATTACCCTCTTCACAGCTTTCTAATGATCAACACCCGATTGCTCGTGAATCAACTCAGCATGCCTACAGCGAAAGCTATGTCAAGCCTGGTGGCATTCGTAGCATACATCAAGATTTCAATGACGCTTGAATACTCTAGCTGTTTGATGTTTTTTTTTGAATTTGGCTTCAACTTCTAGTCACACCTATAAAGAGTATCGATCCCTAGAAGATCCTGATATCCGTAGAGTCTGAGCATCTTTTCCACGTAATAAGCTTGCGATAAAGCCAGTCCAGCTTCCGACCGGATTGTCTTAATCCCTAGAATGACATCAGCTTCTCCCATGTCCTTCATACTAAACTTGGACGATAGGAACTTCTTCGTCTTCATGACACATTCTAGATCCGTACCCAGGATTAGCATGTCGTCCATGTACAGACAAACAATCACCCACTGCCCTCAGCGAACTTGGTGTAAACACACTTATCAGTTTTGCTGACCCTGTAGCCGTTTGACCTGATGACTTTGTCAAACTTTTTATTCTGTATAGGGGCACTAGGAGATAAATTAATAACATAAGCAACAGTGTTAAAATCTCACCCCAATAACTACCCAATAAGTTTATCTCTGAGAGCAAACATCGTACCGTATCCATCAATGACATATTTATACGCTCCACTACGCTATTGAGTTGAGGTCTCTTTGAGACTTCTAGTATTGAATCCCTTGCTCTTTACAATAAGCATGAAATGGACCAACATATTTGTCTCTATTGTCAAGCGATCACACTTCAACTTCTTGCATGTCTCCCTTTCAATGAAGGCTTGAAACTCCTTAAAGTAGATAGTACCTGATCCTTGGTCTTTATAGCATAGACCCAAAAAAATTTTGAACAATCAACGATAGACATTATAAAATAAGAAGCACCATCAATTAATTTAACCTTCATTGGACCGCAGACGTCCGAGTGAAACAGTTCGAGCTAGCAACATCGGCTTCCTTAAAGATTGGTGACTTTGGAAATATACCATATGCTACTTCCCAGCCTTGCAATGCGTGCACTTCTTCAATTTTTTAAACTTTGTCCATGGAATCACCTACTTGTTTACTAAGTAGCGCATTCCTTTCTCGCTGATATGGATGAGCCGCTTGTGCCACATCTCAGTAGATGCTTCACTAACTGTGTTCACCTCATGTGCCCTATATGTGCTCGCCATATAGTAGAGACCAAACATTTTGCTTCCTCTGACAACCACCATCGAACCTCTAGAAAAGTTCTACTAGTCATTCCTGAAAAGATTGAAGAATTTATCATCATCCAACCTTCCAAGTGATATTACTTGAAACGAATATTGGAAACATAACGAACTTTTCTGAATACAAGAATTGCTCCTAAATTAGTCTTCAAATGCACATCTCCTTTGACAATCACCTTCAACATATTCTCATTGTCCATCTTTAATACTACACAATCTCATGTTGTGTACGTGAAAAATAGTGTCATGTTATGAGATACGTGCACTAAAGCCTGAGAGATGTCATTGCAAACGAGTTTCATGATAACCTCATCATCCACAATAATATTGTCGCATCTATGTGTTGTGACGATCTATGTAGTGTTCTCACTTTGTTTTCTCTTGTCACCCTTCTTCTCAATCTCTTCCAAGCGACAAAATTAGGTTTGAGGTGACATTTCTTGCCACAATGATAATATTTTGAGTCCTCATAGCAACTCTTGGTCTTTTCCTTACTCTTGTTCCTATCAATGTCCGAACCCTCGTTACTCCTTCCTTATATCTCTAAAATAAGCATCTTTGAATGAGATGTAGATGAAGACCCAGATTTTTTTTTTTGCATTTTTTCATTCAACACCTCACTCTTGGCAAACTTTAGACCGACTACACCCTCTGGAATAGAAGCAATCATGGACACTCGTAGATCTCTTACTAGTCTAGCAAAGTACAGAGCAACCTAAGCCTCTATAGCTCATCGTCAAACTTTACTCTCATAGAGGATAACTGGTGAACCATGCCCTAGAACTCACTCAAATGATCCGTAATGGACGAACCATCATTATACCTTAAAAAATCCATCATCTGTCGAATTAGGAACAACTTATTTAGACTAATCTTCTTTGTATACAAGGATTCCATCTTTTTCCATGTCATGCACCAGTACCGAAATACGAGGGCGGACGTCGGCCAGCTACACCGTATAAGGTACGAATACGTCATACGACGATTACGGCTGTCAATCTTGCTGTGCATTCTAGCATGCAATCAATCTATGGCCTAAATTCGATCACATATCCACATGCAATAATAATAAAATAATAAGCAAGAGAGAGAATCATATGGAAAGCAGAAAATACTCAAATAATAATCATGAAATCTACAGTACAGGATAATAATGTAGATGAGTATACGTTCTTACGGTTCCTAGCATGGTCTGGAACTGAAGCACATCCTCCAAGTCAAGTCTGGAAGATCCATAAGGTCGGTCACTGGCAACTGAGAACAATTTAGGGTTGGTCAGGCCAACCGCAGCAAGTACCAGAAAGGAAGGCTCAAGGAAGGGAGAAGAAAAGCCAGCAGGATAAAATATATGACAGAAAAAGCAAATATGAACAGTAAATGATGGTAAGAATCATGGGGTACCAACGCACAATAACAATCCACAACTAATGTAGCTAAATAACCAACAATCATCACAATCTCCCGAACATCCAATAATACCTGCATCGCCAACTGGAAGTCAATATCAGCCAGCTTTGCAAGCAACAAGCCAAACAATTTAGGGGAGTAAGCGGCCACCCAATTGCTTATAGCTTTCTTATGGAGGTTAGGTTACCCCAATAATACAAAATATAGAAATCCTCAGATCGTGCCGATCCAGCAAGCTAGCGGGGCCAAATATATCAAGACTAGATAACCACCGGTCCCTCGTTAGGCTACCGTGCGAGCAAGACAAGCATGTAGTACATAGTAAGTAAAATAGTCGGATAATGCCATCCGCTAATACGGACGGTAACAATATCCGTAGCGAACAACTTGGCACTCCCTGACTAATGTCTGGGCAAGCGGCTAGTACTGTACGATCTCGGGATTCTGTTCCCTCCCAATGCTTCTACCAGTTTAAGTTTCCTAGATTATCCCTACAGTTATCTGGAATCACATGTCGTGATCACATGATCATTCTCCTAGATGTCGTACCTCGATACGAGAACGCTAAGTAAGAATCAACTTCGACACCTATAGTCCCAGTTGTGATTCATTCTCAGTATTATGCAACAAGCAAGCAATCAATCCTGACCACGTTAAGACTACAGGCCAACTACCAAGGTACCCATGCAGGTAATCATATCATATAGCTAGAATATCAAGATTTGTACCGCAGTACAATATAATCAAGGAGATAGTACCTCAAAGTGGCAATAAAATTAGGGCCAGTACCACAAAGGACAAGCTGGAATCATAGCCTCATGTCAGGAACAAGGACAATCAATCAGTCACATGAAGTCATCTGCCCACATCGTGGCATGAATATCCAATCAGGTATATGGTCGAGATCTCTACTAGAATAGCATCTCAAGTACACATGGGAGCCTATAGCTCTAATCATCAAGTCGGTCTATCCATCGGATCAATCTATCAGGAGTCTCCCATCTATGATGGAATAAATATCATGTCAGAAAAGACGATAACCAAATACTAAGCAAATCATCATAATCAATGTCAAGCCCTCTGGCTCACAAGAATCCTCTGAACCAATGATCACAAGCTATCAGAAAACAAGCCTCTCAACTACCAAGATATAGCAATCGTACCAGATTTTGGGCGCTTAGGAAGTCGAGTAAAAATCATGTAATGATGCGCTCTATATTCTCCTCGTTTCACAAAACACTCGCACAATCATCAAAATCCAGGAATCTACATAGTCATATCGGATCAAAATAAACATCATCTAAAAGAAATAGCAACACTATCCAAGAGTCCACATGAGTCTATCAATATCTCGGAAATCATGCTCCATGTAATACTCAATCCTCAGACATATCCAAGGTCACAATCCCGATACATAGGACAACTGTCACCTCTATCTAGCTAGACTAGAATAACTCCGAAAATGAATGGTCAGGGGACAAGAATATATTAGTTAATGCCGCTAAAAAATGGTAAGGATTGCATAAACTGCTCTGGAGCAGATTCCACAACCCTTAAACCAAACAAGGACCAAGGTTACAGATCGTCCCCCGAGTGGAACTGCGCTCCTCATGCTATCCGACAGACAAGACAGGTCAAGTAGCTAGGCGACTAATCTAGTCATGAGTCTACCTAACAGATACTGGAATCAAGTAAACTATACTACGATAAACGTGCCTGAGCCTGATTCAGCAAAACAAAAGAACGGTTCTGGCAAAATCTTTAGCCCAAATTCCTGATCGGGAATTCTAGAAAAATTTGGGAGAGTCTCCTCTGTATTCTGGACGGGAGTTCCCAGCGAATTGGGGCTAAATCTACTCGGCGCAACCCACCATAGAATCGCAAACCGAAAACACTAAGTCCCGGGTTCCAGCAGCACTACAATACGTACTGGAAACAAAACCATAGCCGAGAACACTAAGTCTCGACCTCCAGCAGTGCTACGATGCGTACTGGGCGCCAAGCCAATACATACAACAAAAACTGCCATGCAGGGCGCATCATAGACCCAGAGTCATGTCCCATCCACAAGCATGGTCATAGAATATTTAGCCAAGCCGTTACCCGATCGCGAGTCGGACACGGGGCATATGGGGACAATCCATACAAGTGAGTCGTGCTCGTGTCCTCGGAGGTGCAGATGACCCGTCTGAGTTGTCCGATACGGTCATAACCCGGTATCGAACCAAGCTATCCTAGGTTATCATCATGACATTTCTACTACTAAGCTACACTAATCATGGTTAGACATTTACATTTACAAATAAATTAAATACAATTAAATCTAGGAAGAGGGCAAGAGCCGTCGATGAGCAAGGGATACTTGCCTAAAGAGCTCGGCTAGGTAAGCAAGTCTACGGCACAAAGATGGCAGAAGGCTATACCACGTAGGTCCCACAAGCAATACAGGGATTGGGCTCGGAAATCGAGGCACACGGATAGACATGGACACGCAAACCAAGATGCGTACGTACATCGAGACACGCATGAGAATCGAGATGACACGAAGATCGAGACGAACAGGAAATATAACGTACACGTAAATCGAAGGAACACAAATATCGGGATGGCGTACGAATCATCGCGACACGCAAATCCAGGTGTGCATACAAATCGAGACGATACAAGATACGATTTGACATACAAATCTATATGACACGTAAATCAGTGCATACCCATAAATTAATACGGCACAGAGTTCAAGGTAGCACGCAAATCAACGCGACACAAAAATCGATGTGTACACATAAATCGATATGGCATGGGTCACGAGGTAGGTACAAAGGTTGAGACATGGAAATCGAAACAACGCGCAAACCGAGATAGTACGTTGCTCGAGGCAGTGCAGGGCTCAAGGCGTCCCACTGCCCAAGGTGTCACAACCACATTTCTAGTTTGAGGGTATTTTTGTCATTTTAATTTATTTGAATTTAATATATATTTATTTGGAATTTAATATAATTATTGGAATGATGTAATTTAAATATTATTTAATTAATTGCCATGTATTGTATTTAGCCCTAACCTAGATTTGACCTAACCTAGATTAGTCATGGCTAGAATTAGTTAGCCATGGTTAGTATTAGTTAGTATTGATTAGTCTTGGTTAAGTCATGAATAGTTAGAGCTAACTAGGTTGCAATTAAGACAAGTGTGAAACCTAGGTTGTAGGCCATTGATTAAACTAGATGGAATGAGAGCCATAGATCTGGTCCTAAAACCCTAACCCTAGGCTTCTATGGCCGGCTACTAGGTGTTCCCCATCACTATTTAATCCCTCCCAAAAATAGTTGCCTCTTTTTGTTCATTCCTTCATTTTGCAAGAACAAGGTTTGTCTTCATTGAAACTCTTTCCTATTTTAATCAATATTGATCCTTTTTCATTCAAACTTCTTCCATGGTGATCTAATTTGTATTTCCCTACTATTGGTGGAGACTAATAACAGATTTGAGATAATTTGGAGCTTGGGGCTAGCTAGAAGGAATCTCCATTTTTGAAGTTTTCTTGAGAGAAGAGCACCTATAGGTAACTTCCTATTCCCTCCATAGGTTTTCGATTTCTTGGCATGGATGCATAGCCCTAGGCGTCCTCTAACTGTAGGAATAGGATTCGTGTCTTTTAGTGTCCTTTACGTGTCCGTATCGGACATATCAGTGTAGGTTCCTAGGTGTTTGACGAAATGCCACAGTGGGCATTTCGATCCTGTTTTAGGATTGTGTTTGAATAAAAAAAATAGGTTTTCGTGTCGCTTATGGGTTTCTACGTGACTGAGCTGGTTTTGTATCGATTTGGAGTCGCACTGGACTCGTGGACACGGCCGCGCGCGCGTGGACAGCGCTGTCGTGCTACCCGCAGGGTCGTACGACCTATTTTGGACACAAGGACACGTGTCCTTTGACACAGGCCTTGGGGCAACGTCTGACACGACACCCCCAAGACCACGTGTCATTTGAGTCCGTGTCGGGTGAGGGATTCGACCCGCACTGGACACGGGCACCCAGTCGACTGAACCAGTTCTGTGTGCATTGAGTTTTATGGGTGTTTTTGGACACATTCGTGTCATGTTTTGGACACAACATTAAATGTATATCACGTACACATATCAGCTATTGATTATCAACCTTTAACCCAATATATTAATTGCTAATCTATTCGAAACAGGAAAATTCCTGATTTCTGATACTGTATGTATCAGTAGCAATGATTCACTGTTCACTATTCGATTTACATTTTAATGATTAAATATCGTGTAATTTAGCTATGGTTTAATTTGCTGTACAATTAGATATCATTTCAGGATTTAATTCTTGGTATTTAGTTGGTTAATTATATTCGAAATTTATATGGATGGGTTGATTGAGTACACTATTTTTTCCATTGGAATTGCAATAGGATTTTGGCATGAAAATTAGTGTGGGTTACTTACTGTTATGTACTGACAACCTGTTAGGATGGGTTAGTTGTATCATGAAATGATTACTTCCTATTTAATGTTTTATTTGGTTTTAAAACCTGAGATTTTGATCTTCGAATTCATGAGACACTATGCTACACAGTTGTGGACTGAACCTTAGTCATTGCTGAAATTCCTGAGAGCAATGCTTATTCATTTAACTGTCATGTTGTTGAATTGCCAGGAATGATGTTCCTGAGTTTTAAACCATCATTCATTTCACTTTTTTGCTCAATTCTGAATTTCCTGTGTGAACCTGAGACACCCTATTGACCTATACACACATGTTCAGGCACACACACAGAGGACCCTATTGCCCCTCATTGTTTTGTTAAACCTGATATTAAATGGTTAGTTAGAATTGACTTTCCTTCCTTGCCTAACTGCCATTTGGTTCTGAACCTGAGTTATGTTTACCTGTACACTGAAACTGTCCTGGACACTGAGACACTGTCAATTGCTTTCCTGTACACAGGACACTCACACACACACACTAAAATCTGTTTTCCTGAGATGGCACACTGTTTTCAGCCTATACACACACCCACACTCTCATATACACACACACATTGCCTTGATGTTATTTCCCCCCTCTATATATATGTAATATGTATAGCTAATGTGTGAATGTGTGAGTTGAGATGCCTATGGGTATATACATATATGTGTGTATATATATATATATATAAAAAAAAAAAAAATATATATATATATATATATATATATATATATATATATAGAGTGTATATATAGTTGGCCTATATGTGATTGATTATCAATAGAGTTATAGTCTATGTAGGTATGTGTACCAGATGTATAGACTAGTGTATAGCTATTGCCTATATAGTTAGCCTATGGCCTATAACCTAGATGACATAGCCTAGGGTACTCTTGGGTGGTCTTGTGTATATGAAATATACACATGTGTAATATCCTATAGACTAGTGTATGGTGTGTACTAGCTAGGGTAGACTGGTTAGGCCTAGTTAGACTTCTTTGAGTCTAGGTTGACCTAGTTGACCTAACTTTGACTTATAGTTGACTGAAGTTGACCAGGGTTGACTTTGGTCTAGGATTGACATAATATCATGTAGACTGCATCATAGTATCTTACTTTATTAGCTGGACATGTTATGAGTTGTACTGTTCTGATTAGGAGCCAGACACCACTCCTCAGGCAGTATTTTTCTTCCGGACATTCAGGATATCAGGCGAGTACATTCTCTGACCGTTTCATACTTGCTAGGAGTATTTTCTTGCTCTAGATTATTTTACTTGATGCTGACACGATGGAAACACGGATTAGTACTATATGGATCTTTCCATACGATATTATCTCCCTCAGAAGCATCAGATACATCATGTTATGTGCGTTTCACTTTCATCATGTATTCTTGTGCTTTCACCATTCATGTGCACTCTCGTGATTCATGTACTCTCATGATCACGGAGCCCCCATGTTTATATTCATGTGCACCCATTTATGGGCCCCCATGTGAATCTCATGTGCAATAACATAACTTGAACGGTTCCTTGTGTATTGATTGGGGTACAGGGGAGTATAAATAGTCATGTGGACAATTTCCAAAGTAGTGTAGTCATGTACAAACTCTCATGTTTATTATCAAGTCGTTCACATGTCCAGCTTGTACTCTAAATCACTAGTTCACTGTAGCTCTTTACTTATAGTAGATATTTTATTACAGTCTTCTTTTTTTACTCATGTACACTCTTCAGCGTTTCATGTATTTTACTCTATTGCCTGTATTTTATTCCTGTCATGATATGAACTGCGTGAGATGTACTGTGCTCGCTCCAGTCCTGACTGGACCTGTTAAAATATTACAGATAACTTTGAGGAGCTGTGTCCCACTTATTACGGAGCAGGCATAGACGACACTCTTGAGCTGGACTCCCAGGAGGATCCGGTACTTGCTGACGACACTACCCCTGTAGACTAGGCTAGTTAGCTAGGCTAGTTCTATTTACTTCATGTTATGATACATTTGTATATATTGGAGTTGTACTCTGGATTGTGGAGATGTTATCTTAGTTTTCAGCTATCTCTCTGTCTTGTATTATCATCTGTGAATTCTGAGTTTTATCGATTCTATCATTCAGTACTATCTTCCTTAGCTGTGATTGAGTTGTACTTATTTATGTCACCTCCATTCGGAGTGTATAAACAGTACAGGTACCTTATAAACTGTTAGATGAATGTGACCTAGGACAGCGTTCTACTGTCGACACTGCGGTATAGGCTGGACGTACCCACTTCTCGTGCCCTTACTCTAGGGTGCGGGTCGTGACACGTTTTTAGTGGTGGCCCATACAGGTCTAGTTTAGAAATACAGTGGTATTCGAACTAGAGTATCACTGCATCCTGCAGTATGAATAGGATAATTTTTGAAGGTACTCAATCACATTAGGAAAAACTCTTTATCAGATTTCGTATATCTTAATTTTGCTGCTTATTGTCTTCCTTTGAATATAACTGTCCTCCTTTGCTATTTCGACTCATTCTCAGCAATTGTTTCTTTTGATCTGTCTCCAGGATGGTTGAGACGAGATCACATCGCTAGGGCCTGGGGGATGCCGATGAGAGGTCTGCCACCTCTCATACTCAGCAACCAGCCCCTGGTACCGCAGCCCAGTCATGCCGGCTGGGGTTGGCGTTTCAACTGCTTCCGGAGGAGCCCCTCCACCTGTAGCATATGGGTCGAGTCCGGTGATTCTGGAGGTACTCCAGCAGAGGCAGCCGCCTTCGGGGACAGTTGATGCAGTTCAGATCTTCACGTTCTTTCAGCAGTTCATGAAGAGCCAGCAGGTGTAGAAGCATGGAAAATAATAAAGAAAGATCCATGCGGCCAAGAAACCCCATGCGGCTCAGAAAGCCTATGCGGCTCAGAGATTCATGCGGCACAAGGGACTATGCAGCTCTGTGATCTCCATGCGGCTCAAAGAGAAGTGCCACGTAGCATACAAACAACTCTTCCCTTTCTGCATTAATTGCCTTGACGGCTGACAGCTCTGACAAGACGACAGCCCTGACACAAAGATGTAATTATGACTATGTCATAATGACAAACTCCTAGGGAAACGAAGGAGATCTCTGACACAATCCTCCGAGATCCAGAAAATGCCATGCAGCCTAGACACGTGGACAGTCATATGCGGCTCGAGCGAGACTCCCCATGCGGCTCAGGCCGAAGTTGCCCTATGCGGCCCAGATCGAAACAGACCTATGCGGCTCAAGCGGAGGCTCCCCCTATGCGGCTCAAGAAGACGCTCCCCCATGCGGCTCACGAGGACCACCTCCATGCGGCTCACGAAGGAGTTACCTGTTATGCGGCCGCCTACGTCCATGCGGCCCAGATTATCATGTGATTCGAAGGTTCGGGGGCCACTCCCCAAGCAACCTTGACACGTGGCCAGGCTTATGCGGCTCAATCCTCATGCGGCTCAGATCCCCTCAGTGGCTCCCAGGACACGTGTCATAAAGCCAATCAATTTTCCAAATTTACTGCAATCAAAGATTAGGTCAAAACCTAATAATCTGGGACACGTGGCAGGAGAATGAATTAAACTTATTCATTCAGATTCGCAGACATCAGCAGATCATCATAAGGGAGATTTACTCCAATCAACATTAATTACTGAGAGGATTTGGCACAATCTACATTAATGGCCCAGATTCATCACATCCAAAATTAATGGCCCAGATTGATCAATCAACAGGCCGCCGCCACTTCAAGGAATAATTATTGCAAACCCTAATGATTGCATTCCCTTCTTATAAATAGCAAGGTGCCATTCCTTTGCAGGAGAGGACCCTTTTTTCGAGATCAGAGAGCACCAGAATACTTGGAGAGAAAGAGCCGAGAGAGAGCAAAGAGAGCATTTCTTCAACGCCAAGCAATCTTCTGGAGCCAAGGCTGCATACCGATCGTCCAAGGAGTAAGACAGAGCGGCCGTCGCTTTCCCGAGCCTCTATCGTCACCCCCCAGAATCTAAAATAAATAATTGTACTTAGACTGCTGTACCTAGGTTTTCGTCCCTAGGCTTTCTTTGTACAAGCGAGTTTGTAACGTGAAGTAAAAGTCCAGTCCTCCGATAATTGTTCTGCTCTTTTATATTTCATGGCAAACACGATGGCGACTCTGCTGGGAACAAACTTCCCCACGGCTGAGGAGTTGGTGACGCAATCGGTCGCAGCCAAACTTGGCTCCACGCAACAGAAGATGGTCGTCCGCTTCGACCAACAGGCGTTTAAAGAAATGCTCTCTGAAGGAAGCGCTGGCCCGGTCCAGAAGCGAACCCGCACAAAGAAAGCTCGCTGCGAGTGGAGGCCAAAATCATTTGCTTCTCCACAAGCTCTGGATGGGGTACTCTCGGCTACCCAAGACGACGAAGACGACTCTCATACGGCTCTACTTCGAGCCGTAGAGAACTCTGCTGTCCCCAAGTCCGGCAGAGGAAAGCACTACGATGCTGGACTTACAGGGACAAAGAGTGATTCTACGCGCCCCAAGAAGAAGCCGAACACTCATGCAGCTAAGTCTGCCAACAGCATGCAGGATGCTCATGCGGTTGAGTCTGCCAGCCGCATGAAGAAAGTCTATACGGCCAGATCATCCAGCCGCATGAAGAAAACTCATGCGGCCGAAGCTCCCAGCCGTATGAAGAAAACCTATGCGGCTACGCCTGCCAGCCGCATGAAGTTTATTAATGACAGCCGCGTGACGCCTACTCCACGTAGCTCTGCCTTCGACCGTCTCTCCTATGGTCCTGATCTCTTATGCTCCCAAAAAGATATGTCTGACTCTCTCCAGCATCACCTAGACTCTTCCTACTATGTGCCCTTACGCACTAGAGCGAAGAAGTCTAGGGCAGCGCGAGCTTGGCAAGCTCGGTCCGCTGATCCGATCTCTGACCATCCGAGCATACCGCATACTGTTGTGCGGACCTTAGATGGGAAGTTATACAGAACCACTCGAGTCTAGCCCCCGGCGGCACACGGACAGAGAGGTTCGCAAAAGTCTCCCGAAATCCAGGGAGCGAATATGGTCGATCCAGACCCATCTGACTTGCGTGAGGCCATCCTCCACAAACGCAAGAAAAGAGAAGATGCATCGGGGTACAAAGAATCCTCCCACGGACGTCACTGCACCCAAGTCATTGTCAACTGCTGCTGCAATAACGCGACGAGGCAAAAAGATCGGCAGTCCGTCTTCCAAAGACTGCAACAGCCATTTTCAGAAGACGAGGCACTTTCCGTCGTCTCTTGCAACTCTGCTCAGAAAGTCTCTGCCGATGGGAGAGGAAAGAAGACAAATGCTCCCAGTCCAAAGATTTCAACCACTTTGACCAAAAGAATGTCATCTAAACGGGTGCCCACCACCGGAGTTTTCCAAGGCACTCGTTCTAAGACAAAATCTGCTACAGTGGGAGATTCGTCGTCCACAACACTGGGGCTTGCTGGGACTGGGGGTAGCACTCCTTCGAACCTCCACGACAATCCGATGTTCCAAGAAGACGAGCCAGGGGAAACAACTCTCCTATCAGATGCAACAAACCCCGACGTCCCCGAGGACATCCACAACTCCCAAGACGAGGCGAACTCGGAGATTGGGGGTATTGTTCCTTCCGAGTTCGAACCAGAGGAGAACATTCCCACATATCCAGATGACTTCTCACTACAAGGGTATGATTCAGAGGGTGCTTCCTCCACCGCTCCGTCCATCTCTCCTCATGTAAGGACGGTATTCATGACGGACAGTAACCAAGGTGGTTCCAGTGATCACCAACGCATCGACACTCTGGAGGCCATATTGCTTGCCTTGGTCAAGTCTGTAGACGAGATCAAAGCGGCTCTTCCAACTCTGCAGGGAGGAACGCCTGGCCAAACAAGCTTGGGTCCTGCGGTCAATGCGGACTCGAATTCAGCGACACCGAACCCGGACAACAATCCTCCTGAAGGAACGGCCTCCACCGCCGTAGATGATGCCCGCGAAGCGAGAAGAGAGGTCCAGGAGCTCCGAGCCATGTTTCACGCTCGAAAAAATTCTCAAGACCTCAGAATACGGCAACCGTACCCTGCTGCCTGGAGGGATGTTCCATTTCCACCAAAATATAAGCCGTTCAATATCAATCCTTATGATGGCAAGACCTCAGCAAGTTGGTACATCACTTACTTCGAGGTCACCACCGACCGTCTGCCCCATGACGATGCCATTCTCACACGATTATTCATCGGGGCATTGGAAGGGGTCGCCTTCGACTGGTATCACAACCTGCCAGACAACTGCATCCACTCCTTCGCCGGCTTCAAGCACATGTTCTTGGAGAGATTCTACAAAGTAGGGAAGGACATCACAATGTCCACCCTCATGGACATCGTCCAAGGGGAGAAAGAGCTGACAAGGAATTACATTGAGCGGTTTCGCCAAACCGCGATGAAGCTGCCGTCTGGAAATCTGAATTCCTCCCTAATTGAAATTTGCCAAAAGAGTTTGCTCCCAATAATCAGTCTCTGGATGGGCGAAAGTCAATTCAAGGACTGGAAGACGTTTATCATCAGTGCCACTAGCGCCGAAGAACGGTTGAAGAAGGCTCGCTAACTGGGATTGTATATCTCGGACGGAGAGAACAAGGGCAAGCGTCCCAACACCAACAACGACAATGGGGGTAGCCCCTCCAACAATTGGGACAGCTGGGGTAAGCAAGCTATGGTGGCCGATACAGCACAGAAACCTGAGCCAAAGCCGGCAGACAAACAATGGCCGCAAATCACTTACTCCTTCGAAGACGGTCACGTCAAGCCCATCTTGGACATGCTCATACAAGGAGACAGAATTCAGCTTCCTCCACCAAGACGGGAACCTCGGCCGGCAGACATGGAGAATCCAAAGTACTGCCATTACCACCGCTACGTCCACCATGCCACACATGACTGCTACCAACTAAAACGGTACATCCAAAATCTCATCGATTCGAATGCTCTGGCCATCGACTTCGAAGAGGTAACTATGGCAGCCAATATGGTGTCAGTACAATTTGGCAGTTTTCCTCCAACCGAGGCTCAAGACGGTGTGGTACCCATCCCTCTGGCGACAATGGAGATTGCTAACCTTCCACCTCCCCGAGATCAGGCTGCTGGGCTAGTGCCCCTCACCACATCATGAGGAGAAGTCATGTGGGTCCATCTAGACTTGGTATCAGAAGTAACTCAGCCCACACCATTTTCCATTCGCAAGAAGAAGAGTGAAAAAGTCAGGTCTTGTCGTACAATCTCAGCAGATATCGAAGAAGCTACAGCCGTCGTCACTCGGTCTGGTGCACAATCCCAACCTGTGGCTGATAACTCGGCTGAAGATCATCAGCCCGCTACAACTGACGCTCCGGGACCGGCTCAGCCTCCGACGACCGACAAGCCTAGGCCGAAGGAGACTCGCTTTGACAAATTCCTCCGAAAAGAGGCACCTCAGGGGCTGGAGAGGCCCTACAACTTCGACATCTTGGCGCAATTGGCCAACACACCGGCCAAGTTGTCATTATATGAGCTTCTGAGCCTCTCAAAAGATGTTCGCGCGGCCTTGAGCGATGCACTCCAAAATACCGACGCGTACTTGGCTCAGGTCAACCACACGGGAGAAAACCCGTCTGCAGATCTCCAAGACAGCGCTTACACGGGGGCGATGCCCAACATTGTCTTCACTCCTTAGGACATGTTCATCAAAACCAACATGCACGATCGCCCGTTATACTACACTGGATATATCGGCAACGTAAAGGTGGATCGGATGCACATTGATCCTGGGTCTTCCATAAGCATCATTCTGAAGGGTCTACTATCAGCGGGTTCAATTCGGGCAGGAGCTACCCAATTGGAAAGATTCGTCTGAAGTGTCAGATTGGCGATCTCCAATCAGAAGTCACCTGCTACATCATAGATGCAGATACTTCTTACAACATCCTCTTGGGGCGCCCTTGGATACACGATTATATGATCGTGCCTTCCACGCTGCACCAGTGCTTCAAATATGTCGACAAACACGGCTTCGTGAGGACAGAATTTGCTGATATCGATCCCTTCAAAGGGGTCGAATCCTACTACTCAGACTCCTGCATATACGAAAAGTCGAAAAAACACCTCGGTGAAGGAGATGTGCAAGCTCGTACCGAGACAGCCACAGGATCAGAAGAACCTCTGACGATCCACCTCCAAGCTCACAAACCTGGCAAGTCCGCACTCCTTACAGCCACTCTGTGTAAGGACGCAATCAGCCTCTCGGCGCAAGAAGAGCAGATGATAATCCGGCTACCAAGGTCTTGCCAAGTGCCAAGACCCACAACGGAGCCACTAACAATCAGGCTGCCGAGAGTCGGCCAGCCGCAAACGGAGAAGCTCAATCCCTCCGATAAGCCGATGACGATACGTCTTCCCAAGAAGAGTCATCATCCCGATGCAGGGTTTGGGACTTCTAGCGAACCAACCACTCCCCGCCCAGCATCAAGTATCAAGCTAGGGGTCGCTAGCCTGCCAACAACTCCACGCTCTGCTTCACCAGCTGAACCTCTTACGATCAAGCTGCCCAGGTCGTCCTCTCAGTTTTCATTTATACAGGGGTAGCCGAAGAGGAACTGGAGCTAGCAAAGTATGTGGCCGCCTACACTGATGTTCCCTCCGCAGATGATGTAATCCCCTAGAAAAGATACCTTACTTCATCAATAAAGGGATATCTTTGAACTACCTCGAGCTCAATAAGCTATGTACAATTTATGCTATGGAACATGGTATAGGCACTCACCTACACACACAGGTGACAAATGTGCACACCAAAATCTAGCTTATTCTAGTGGAAGACGCTTACCGCATAATCGAGGGAGGGGATCATCCAATCATCTTCGGCCGGAAGGACGATCCGCATCCCTTCACCATAGAAGAAGTCGACCTTGGGTCAGACACCGGGAGACTGTCTCTGTATCTTTATAGCCCCCAATCCAAATATCTCGTGCAAAAACAATGGTACGATCTGGAGACTACGTCAGGCTTAACTACGGCACCGGACGACGATTACCTTTGAAGCCACCGGTCTCGGCTGGCAAACCACGGGACTACTATAGCAAAACTCGATGTGGATTAGGGTATGTAACACCCACGACGACCCCTGAGAGTTCAGATGAAGAATGTGACTGGCAGTCACATTCAACCGGGTCACCAACTTCTGATTCGGATACCAGCATCGAAGACATATTCAGACAAGTCCTGTCAGTCAACATGGCATTCGCCGACGCCTATGAGAAAGATGAAGACATTCCTGAAATCCTCGAGCTAGAGCCGTGGGCCCAACAGTTGGATGCACAATGGGAAAAGTGGTTTGAACTGAGAGAACCCCCTACTGAAGATGAGGTTATACAAGTGGAACTTGGTAGCAAATCTTCTCCAAAACCAATCTTCGTCAGTAAAAGCCTAACAGACGAAGAGCGAAAATCGCTGCTGGAACTTGTCAAAGAATATATTGATGTATTCGTATGGAGTTATAAAGACATGCCGGGATTAGATCCCGATATTGCTCTCCACAAACTCAACATTCAGCCAGATGCAAAGTCGGTCAAGCAACAACAGCGACGCTTTCGCCCAGGCATCATGGATGCGATCGAAGTCGAAGTCAACAAACTAATAGCCAGCGGCTTCATTCGTGAGGAGCAACATCCTGACTGGGTCGCCAACATAGTTCAGGTCCTCAAGAAGAACGGAAAGATCCGAATCTGCATCGACTTCCGCAATCTGAATGAGACATGTCCAAAATATGAATTCCCCCTCCCTATCACAGACATCATGATCGACAACACATGCGGCTTCGAACGTATGTCATTCATGGATGGCTTTTCGGGGTACAACCAAATCAAAATGTCTCCTGACGACGAAAAGCATACATCATTCCGAACACCGATTGGCACATACTGTTACACAGTCATGCCTTTCGATTTAAAGAATACCGGTGCCACATATCAAAGAGCTATGAGTATCATCTTCAGAGACCACTTGTGCAAGACTGTGGAGTGTTATGTTGATGATATCGCCGTCAAGAGCCGCTGTAAGGGAGACCATCTGCAGGATCTGAAGACGGTATTCAATCTGATGCGAGCGCACAATTTGAAAATGAACCCTACGAAGTCCTTCCTGGGCATATCCAGTGGGAAGTTCTTGAGTTTTATCATCACGGCCCAGGGTATCCATGTAGACCCTGAGAAGACAAAGGAAATTATGGAGGTGGGTCCCCCGAGAAATCTTCGCGAATTCAGAGGCCTCCAAGGGAGGCTAGCTTACATCAGGAGGTTCATTTCTAACCTCTCCGGGCGATGTCGACCATTCACCCACCTCATGAAGAAAGACGTCTCATTCGTATGGGACGAAGAATGCCAACGTGCCTTCGACAGCCTCAAAGAATATTTGTCGAACCCTCCAGTCCTGGTGGCTCCGGTTGCTGGAAAACTATTTCTTCTCTACGTACGAGCAATGGAACATTCCCTCGGGGCTCTGCTGGCACAAAATAACGATGCAGGCCATGAACAAGCTATATATTACCTCAGTCGAATGATGGTTGGGCCAGAGCACCGATACACCGCCATGGAGAAGGAATGCCTCGCCCTGGTGTTCGCCATTCAGAAGATTCGGTACTATGTTACTGGACAAACCATACATGTGATATCACGAGTCAACCCTCTCAGGGTCCTCATGACTAAACCAGGGGCACTCAGCTCCCGCCTCGCTACATGGGCAATATTGCTGTCCCCCTATCATATGATCTTCGTCCCACAAAAGGCTGTCAAAGATCAAGCCCTGGCAGACTTTTTGGCAGTCCACCCGGGCTTAGTCGTCCAGAATATATGAAAAAATCCCAGATGAAGTCGTCGACTCGCATGCAACCTCTCACGATGATATATGGCGAATGTTCTTCGACGGTGCTTCGAGAATTGGACCCAAAGGCAATATCATTGTCGGAGTCGGGGTGGTGCTGGTTTCTCCTTCCGGATTGGTGATCAATCGTGCTTACTCTCTCACAGAACCCTGTTCTAACAATGTGGCCGAGTACAATGCTTTGGTCATTGGCCTCCAACTTGCAAGAAAGCTGGGGGTAGAATACCTTGAAGCATACGGCAATTCTCAGTTAATCGTCAATCAGATCCGGGGCTCATACGAGGTTCGCCACGAAGACATGATCCCCTATCACCAAATAGCGATCAACATCATCTCATCGTTCGAGGGGTTCTTCATCGAACATGTTCCCAGACTCCGAAATATAGAAGCCGACGCCCTAGCTGGCCTTACCGCTTCCCTAGCGGTTCCAAACTATGCTCATCAATCGGTGGATGTGATAGGCCACGAACTGGTCTGTCCC
The DNA here is from genome assembly GCA_029216955.1 of Iris pallida. Lineage (NCBI taxonomy): Eukaryota > Viridiplantae > Streptophyta > Magnoliopsida > Asparagales > Iridaceae > Iris > Iris pallida. The sequence goes on from JANAVB010040619.1 coordinate 9,063,060, forward strand.
AAGAACAACGTTTAGTTTGTGGCAAGTTATTCCTCTCAGACGGTCGACGAAGCGCCGGACTGGAGACAACCATTCATAGACATCGTAGTTTACGACATCCTGCCCGAGAACCCAAAGAAAGCTACTTCCATCAGAAGGCGTTCTCTCAAATTTATCTACGATACAGAGACAAAAATGCTATATCGTCGATCCTACGATGGATTATTGCTTCGATGTCTGTCAAACGCAGAAGCCAAAGAAGCCGTACGTGAAGCTCATGACGGTGTCTGCGGGGCCCATCAGCCTGGCCCAAAATTGCAAGATCGTCTTCGTCGAATGGGCTACTACTGGCCCACAATGGTAGCAGATGCGATAGATTATGCAAAGAAGTACAAGGCTTGCCAAGTCCACGCGGACTTTATCCACCAACCATCCGAATTTCTACATCCGACAGTGGCATCCTGGCCTTTCGAAGCATGGGGGATGGATATCATTGGTCCAATCGCTCCTCCTTCCTCCCGAGGACATCGCTTCATACTTGCGATCACGGATTACTTCTCCAAATGGGCGAAAGCTGTTCCGCTTGCAGAAGTCAAAACTTCAAACGTGATCAGCTTTCTCAAGCATCTTGTCATCTATCGCTTTGGTCTGCCTCGAAGGATTATCCACGATAATGGTCCGCAGTTTGCAAGCCACGCCTTCTATCGGTTCTGCGACAAGCACCGCATCCAGAATATTGCTTTGACACCAAACAATCCAGCAGCGAATGGGTTGGCAGAAGCATTCAACAAAACCATCATCAAGTTACTCAAGAAGTTCATATCGTCCAACAAACGCGACTGGAACGAGAAGCTTGGTGAATGCTTATAGGCGTACCGTACCACGGTCCGAACAGCCACAGGGAACACACCATTCTCCCTGGTGTACGGGAGTGAGGCAGTTCTCCCATTAGAGACTCAAATACCCTCACTCCGCGTCGCCCTCACTTATCAATTGACGACGGATGATAACTACCGTCGTCGGCTACAAGAGTTAGAGGCCTTAGATGAAAAGCGCCTCATAGCTCAGCAACGGATCGATCTATATACCAAGCACGCATCTCTGAAGCCTTCAACAAGAAGGTTAAAATTAGAACATTCCAAGTGGGCGATCTCGTTCTGGCAGTCCGGAGGCCGATGGTCATGACTCACAAGACCGTCGGCAAATTCCAGCCAAAATGGGAAGGTCTATTTATCATCGAGGCTGTATTCTCCAACGGTGCTTACCGCCTCGCAAAATAAAATGGAGACTTGCTCATGTTGCCCGTCAACGACAAGTTCCTGAAGAAATATTATGTCTGAACGATATTCCAGGTCATCGAGTCATGTACCCGCTGGTGCCGCTGAACTCGTATCTTCAACATATTCCAGATTATCGAGTCAAGCACCCGCTGGTGTTGCTGAACTCGCATCTTCAACACATTCTAGATTATCGAGTCATGTACCCGCTGGTGCTGCTGAACTCACACTTACACAACATTCCAGATTATCGAGTCATGTACCCACTGGTGCCGCTGAACTCACACTTCCACAACATTCCAGATTATCGAGTCAAGCACCCGCTGGTGCCGCTGAACTCGTATCTTCAAACATTTTCCAGATTATCGAGTCAAGTACCTGCTGGTGTCGCTGAACTCACATCCACAAATATTTTCCAGATCATCGAGTCAAGTACCCGCTGGTGCCGCTGAACTCACACTTTCACAATATTCTAAATTATCGAGTCATATACCCGCTGGTGCCTCTGAACTCACATTCCGGTCACTCTTTCAGATAGTAAGTCAGGTATGATCATACCTCTGAACTTTTTTCCTGGAAGAGATCCTCCCTCATGATCTACTACCCGCACTTCCAATACACAAAAAGGGTAACAGATCCACAAATTTCCAAAACGGCCATGTCCTCATTACCTCTGAGTCGTTCCACTTCCGCCAAAAACAAATCACCCCTTACATGGAACTTCCACGTCCTCATTACCTCTGAGTCGTTCTATGTACCCTCCTTCATTGAGCCCACTCCTGCCATGTCCTCATTACCTCTGAGTAGGAAGGCTCCGTCGAAGAAAGCTTCATGCTTGCCATGTCCTCATTACCTCTGAGTAAGTATGAAGATTTCCTTTTGGCTTATTATCTGTACCCACAATCGAAGTACGCCAAGGATAATAGGTCCACAAATATTCCCCGCTGAGTCCACTTCTGCCATGTCCTCATTACCTCTGAGTAGGAAAACTCCACGATAAAACCTCCGTACTTACCATGTCCTCATTACCTCTGAGTAAGTATGTTGGTCCTCTCTCGTCTTATTACCCGTACCCTGAATCAGGGTACGCCAAGGGTAATGGGCCCACAAATGTCCTCTGTTGACCACAAATATCTTTCGTTGAGTCCACTCCTGCCATGTCCTCATTACCTCTGAGTAGGAAAACTCTACGGTAAAGCCTTCATACTTGCCATGTCCTCGTTACCTCTGAGTAAGTATGTTGATTTCCCTTCGACTTACTATTCGTACCCACAACCGGAGTACGCCAAGGATAGTAGGACCACAAATATCCTCTGTTGACCACAAAAATCCTCCGTTGGGTCCACTCCTACCATGTCCTCATTACCTCTGAGTAGGAAGATTCTGCGGTGAACAAAGCCTTCATACTTGCCATGTCCTCGTTACCTTATGTTGGTTCCCCTTTCATCCTATTATCCGTATCCTAAACCAGGGTACGCCAAGGATAATAGGCCCACAAATATCCTTTGCTAAGTTTCTCAGCACAGGCCTACCATTCCTCATCATGCCCCGGGAGCCCAGCTGCTCCATGGCATTCTTTCTCCCGATACCCGGAACGTCCGCGACCACGTTACCGTACCGTTTTAGGTATCCCCAATCAAACTTGTTACCCGTACCTAAAACCAAGGTATGCCAGGGGTAACAGGTCCACAAAAAAGTCCCCTCATGTGGGGCAAACAACACCATAATATCACAGGCACAACAAGCAATACAAATGAAGGGTAGAATCGAAAGTACTCTTTATTTGAAGTAAGAAAAAAGCGCTACATGTGTTGGGACCACGTTCCTATCATAAAAGAAAAGAAAAAAGAAACAAAAACAAAAAAAGAAAAGGCCGACTATAGTTCGGCATTACACAATTCCAAAAGGCGATTCTTCACTGAGATGTTTCCTGTTCGAGCCGCTGTTTAGCTCGACGCTCAGCCTCCTGGGATAACCGCTCCTCATCATCCAAGCCCATGAGCTCCTGCCAGTCATCTTTCAACTTCTTCAGGGCCGTTTCCAGGTCAGTCGAAGCATGATTGACTCTGTCAGCCTCCTGAATAATCAGCTCCCTGTCAATACAGGCGGCCTCAAGTTCAGACTCCAAGAAAGTCAACTTCCTCTGAAGCTCAAGGATCTGCTCCTGCGTGTCAGTGATCCCACGGGAGGCAGCCGCTTCCCGAGCTGTGACATCTTCACTCTCGTGGCTCAATTGATCATATCGATCAGACAGATCGCGAAGGTCCTTCAGTACGGCCGGCTTGGTTTTATCCCGAGCAGCCCTTGTCTTCTCTATAGTAGCGGAGAGAGAATCGCGCTCCCGGTCTATAACAGCAGACAGATCAGCCTGCCGCAGCACCTGCAGCTGGGCCACCAGCTGCTCAGTCTCTAATAACTTTGCCTCCAAGAGCGCAGCCAGCCCTGCATCACCAAGAAGAGTCTTAAGGATATCAATTTGACCCTGGGCGCATTGCCGGGACAAGACGAAAGAGGTCCCTCTTTCCACAGCAGCCGTTATTCCCCTCTTCAAGTGACGATGAAAGCTGTCAACCACGTCCTGTAACGCGTCGCCCAGGACCTCTGTAGAGGACGGCGTCAGAGAAAGCGTGGCCGGCAATATTGGAGGAGTGATGCCAGAACTTGCCACCAGGGGGATGGAGTCCGAGCAGAACGATGCGCGGATAGCGGATAACTCTTCCTCCGCCACCCGAAGAGCCTGGAGACTCGGTAGGGCAGAGAGGTCGACTCTCGGAGCCACCCGAGTAGAAGAGGATGCAAGGACCATCGTCCTCTATCCTGGCCGTCCCATCACCCGACTTTCTGAACTCGAGCCCGGGGAAGGCCCCTCAAGACGAGCCGGAAGGGGAGGAGGTACGCTCCTCTCCACCAGTGCCCCTTCGGCATAGTTTGTCTCAATAGTGTCCATCCTCAGTACTGGAGAGGCAGGACCTGTATGCCTAGAACAATGATCAGTCGACGTGACCTGAAGGATGTGGTGATAGAGCAGATAGGCCTCCTCGCAGGTTAAGATTCGGCTTATCTTACCAGGGAAGGAACACGGAGGTTGCAACTCGTACGTAGCTGACATGACCTCCTTACCCGCTACCTCCAAGTTAAATTCGACAGGTTCTTCTATCCCAGCCACCCCGGAGGGAGGTACGACGCGATCAACGTCATCTTGATGAAATTCAGCAATTTCAGGGACAGGTTCACTGAAGCCCCCGTCATCTCGAGTCGCGACCTCGGCAACTTGAGATTCCTCTTCTTCTGACACCTACAGAAGGGAAGGAAAATGACTAAGATCAGAACTGGAAGAAAAGAAGAACTGAACAAAAATGGTAGCAACTCGCTCTACCTCCGAAGCGAGATCGACTTCCTCGCCTCTCTCCGTAATAGTTAGCCTGCGATGTTTGGTCGCAGCCAATTTTCTGAAGTGAGGAATACCGCCAACAGGAGAAGTTTGTCTGCTACGCTTCCGTACAGAGCCAGATGCGACAGATGGCTGATCCGCCATCATCTCCTTTAATGAAGCAGGCGGCTGATCCGCCCCAGCGTCTTCCACCGGGAAGGAAAAGTTGTCTATATCACGCTCATCATCCTCATCATCCGTAGCATTGGAGTCTGAGTCGGGCACTTCAGCTCTATTCTTCTTCCTCGTCTTGGCCCCTTGAGGGGCCTCATCCAAGCCAGTACCAGCGATAAAACTGGCACCCGGGCTAAAACCGACAGGCGGCTTGTTAGCCATGACATGGTACAGAGCCGCCATATACAAGATCTCTACTAATGCCTTAATAACAGGGACCGAGAAAATGGTACGGGTGTGGAATATATCATAATAATGCCACACCCTGATGCCGTCAAGGAGACTACCTTCAAAACCCAGACATGAACTGGGACGGTCTAGAAAGAGCTGGCTATATCCAAACTGTCGGGCAAACCTACTAGGCAGATAAGGCTCCAGAAAGATAGTATTACGATTGCGATACACCAGATGAGAGGGGCGGATGTTGCGCAGCCACAGGAGCATCTGGCCGTCTAGAAGTTGGGGGGGCGCAATACCGTCAAGATGAACAGCCGCTATTTCCTCAGCAGTAAAACGAGGGACAGATACGAAAATGTTGTACATATCTGCCGTCGCCAGGGCCATCCAGCAAGCACGTATGGTCTCGTACTCCCAAGGCTCATTACGATAGAGGAAGATGAAAGCGTCGTCATCAGTTATGCCGTCTTCAGAGCCCGGTCTCATCAAAGACGGATAATGTATCAACAGCCACCCCATCAGGTAATCATAGGGCAACTCAGTCCGTTCAAAATCTTTGGTCACGTCGCGGGCAATGACCTTTGATGTGAAAGTGCGAAGGCCACGATGTATGCTGCACACCATGGTCGGGAGGAGAGCTAGCCTGACTCACTAACTTCACAGCCGGAAGGATGAAATTACGACTGATCCTCTCGATAGAACCAGCTCCTCCCGAGACTACACAATTTTACAGCCATATCATCAAAAATCCCGCCAGGAGTGCCTTCTCTGACAATTTTTGGGTATCCTGATAAAAATAACCAAAAGAGTCAGTTTGACTCCTAAATCGGTCATTAGTAGTGGTCACCCTCTTGGTTGACGACATCAAGGCTTTAACCGCCTCCCGGGACTGAGGACGTTGGGAAGTAACTTGGCCAGAAGCATCCACTGGGAAGAGATAGCGTACCCAATCCTTAGTATGGGGGGCATTCCCTTCAGAGCTGCTTTCCTTCTTGGCTATTTGCTGACACGTGCTATAGTGGCACAATACCTCTTGATAAAGAGCCACGAAGCCTGGATACCGTCCTTCCAATTCTTCGAACTCCTCATTCGTGGGAGTATATGCCTCAAAAGCTTCGTCCCCCCAGGGAAGCTTGGAGATCGCATGCATTTCATTAAGCGCAAGCCCCATCTCCCCTACGGGTGTATAGAAGGTTCCCGTACGACAGTTATACATCTCCAGCAGAGATATAAACAATCTCTTGTTTATGGGCAAGCCATGGCTGGTGCCACGAATCGCATGGTAAAGACCAATCTCACACAGAAAGGCCTCATACTCTCGCAAGATCCACACAGACAGATCGATCCACGAGGGAATGGGATGTATCCAACTGGGAAGCATCAGCCTGCCAATGGGATAAGAGCCCTTCCGAGCAAGTTGGTTCAAGAAAGTGTTGGCTGTAGAAAACGTGAAGTTGGGACCCGGCACTTTCAAGAAAGTACCTAGGGCTAATCCCATAACAGAACAACTGGTGTGCACCTTGCCCGCGCACACCGACTTCAGGCTGTTGTTGTAATGGATATCTCCCACAAACATCCCACTCCGGGTAGGAGTTAAAGACTCTTCCATCTTCCGGTCCAGTGGGAGCATATTGAACCAGGATAACGGGAAGTGGCGCTCCATTTGGGGAATACGGATCGCCATCATGTTAGAAATGAAACACCAGTTCTCTGACACCTCCAGAAGCTGAATATTCTTCACAATCAAGGCTCGTGCATAAAGCATACGACGTAGCCATAGCAGTTAGGGTTCTTTAACTCGTACAAAGTCCTTACCAGCAATAGGGGGTGAACGTCGGGGTGAGCCGCATGGACGACGACCGGTGGAGGAGCAGCCGCAGTCGAAGTAGAAGCCATTTTGCCCTTCGACGAAGATACTGCCTTCTTCGCTGCAACAGTCTTCTTGGGAGCCATTTGCTAATCGAAGAAGAAGATGGAGATCGGGACAGGGAAGATTTGGAATAAAAGAGAAAATAAAGAAGTTCTCTCTCTCCAACTCCTCTTATTTATAGGAGGATGAGAGGGAGAGGACACGTGGACTAATAACCGCCTCGTAAAAGGCAAAACCAACTCCTCGGATTTCGTCCCCGAGATTCACTCGAGCATAAATTCCAAAGATTTAATGAGCCGACCCTTGGGATTTCCCCTAAAGACGGCACTAAAACGAATTTGAGACAATTAAAGACCCGCATACGTGGCAAGGAGCTATGCGGCTGAGCCATCCATGCGGCTGAAACATCCATGCGGCCAGGACATCCATGCGGCCAGGACCCCTTATGCGGCTAGAAGAGCTTGCACACAGCCATGCTTCTTATTCAAAGTATTTCAATTTTGCAAATTGAAAACTTTAAAGGAGGTCTTGTAGAAGCAGGGAAAATAATAAAGAAAGATCCATGCGACCAAAAAATCCCATGCGGCTCAGAGATTCATGTGGCACAAGGGACTATGCGGCTCTGTGATCTCCATGCGGCTCAAAGAGAAGTGCCACATAGCATACAAACAACTCTTTCCTTACTGCATTAATTGCCTTGACGGATGACAGCTCTGACAAGACGACAGCCCTGACACAAAGATGTAATTATGGCTCTGTCATAATGACAGACTCCTAGGGAAACGAAGAAGATCTCTGACACAATTCCCCGAGATCCAAAAAATGTCATGCAGCCTAGACACGTGGACAGTCATATGCGGCTCGAGCGAGACTTCCCATGCGGCTCAGGCCGAAGTTGCCCTATGCGGCCCAGATCGAAATAGCCCTATGCGGCTCAAGCGGAGGCTCCCCCTATGCGGCTCAAGAAGACGCTCCCCCATGCGGCTCATGAGGACCACCTCCATGCATCTCACGAAGGAGTTACCCGTTATGCGGCCGCCTACGTCCATGCGGCCCAGATTATCATGTGATTCGAAGGTTCGGGGGCCACTTCCCGAGCAACCTTGACACGTGGTCGGGCTTATGCGGCTCAATCCTCATGCGGCTCAGATCCCCTCAGTGGCTCCCAAGACACATGTCATAAAGCCAATCAATTTTCCAGATTTACTGCAATCAAAGATTGGGTCAAATCCCAATAATCTGGGATACGTGGCAGGAGAATGAATTAAACTTATTCATTCAGATTCGCAGACATCAGCAGATCATCATAAGGGAGATTTACTCCAATCAGCATTAATTACTGAGAGGATTTGGCACAATCTACATTAGTGACCCAGATTCATCACACCCAAAATTAATGGCCCAGATTGATCAATCAACAGGCCGCCGCCACTTCAAGGAATAATCATTGCAAACCCTAATGATTGCATTCCCTTCTTATAAATAGCAAGGTGCCATTTCCTTGCAGGAGAGGACCCTTTTTTCGAGATCAGAGAGCACCAGAATACTTGGAAAGAAAGAGCCGAGAGAGCAAAGAGAGCATTTCTTCAACGCCAAGCAATCTTCTGGAGCCAAGGCTGCATACCGATCATCAAAGGAGTAAGACAGAGCGGCCGTCGCTTTCCCGAGCATCTATTGTCACCCCCAGAATCTAAAATAAATAATTGTACTTAGACTGCTGTACCTAGGTTTTCGTTTCTAGGCTTTCTTTGTACAAGCGAGTTTCTAACGTGAAGTAAAAGTCCAGTCCTCCGATAATTGTTCTGCTCTTTTATATTTCATGGCAAACAGCAGGCCCAGCAGCAGAGGCAGACAGCAGAGTTTAGTTGGGGCATTGATCTGGTCCTGACTACAGTGGAGAGAGCAGCAGCTCAGCCAGCGACCGTTCAGCAGCCGTATCAGCCGAGGGAGAAGGGCATCCAGGATTTTCAGAAGATGCACCCGAGGGACTTTCGAGGGACAGAGGGGATCCTGTATGTCGACGAGTGGATAAAGCACATGGAGGAGATATTCAGATTGGATGAGATTCCGGTGAGGATTCAGATTGAGGCAGCGTCCAGCATGATACAGGATCTGGCCCGCACATGGTACTAGACCGACCAGCGGGTTGGTACTCCAGGGCAGACTTAGGCAGCATTCAAGAAGCTGTTCAAGGACAAGTTCTTCCCGGATGCAGCGCTAGGAGCCCTTGAGACGCAGTTCGAGGCCCTAGTCCAGGGGAGCCAGTTTGTGGAGGAGTATGTAGGGGAGTTCTGCCTTCTGGGCAGATTTGTGGAGGGACTGTCCGAGGCGACGAAGGCCCGGAGGTTTAGGAAGGGATTAGTAAAGAAGGTTAAGTCCTATACCAAGAGTGCTCGCAGTGCTACCTTTGAGGAGATCCTAGTGGATGCATTAGCCGCGGAGGATGATCTTGAGCTTAGGCTCAAGAGGGGGCGAGACATCCTGGGAGCTAGCGGTTGCGGAGGACCGGCCAAGAGGCCGTACTTTCAGCAGCAGCACCAGCAGCAGAGATTCCAGCCGCAGCAGTTTCACCAGCCGAGGCATCAGCCAGTGCAGCATCAGCAGCCGAGGCAGCAGCAGCAGGCCCCGAGGCAGCAGCCTATCAGTTGTACCTTCTGTAAGAAGTCGGGGCACGGATGGACTGAGTGCAGAAAGAGGCTGGGGAAGTGCCTCCTGTGTGGGTCGTCAGAGCATCAGTTGAGGGACTGTTCTCTCTTTGCGGGCAGGACATCTCAGGGAGCCGGAGCCAAGGCTCCCGGGGGACCGCAGAAGGGACCGTTGCCGACTCAGCAGCAGCGGTTCGTACAGCACCAGCAGCAGGCCAGGAGAGGCCAGCAGGGGCGAGCTTTCGCCATGGCGGCCGAGGATGCAGAGGCCATCGGAGAGCTGATTACAGGTTCGGTTCTCCTCGACTCCATTCCAACTTTTGTACTGTTTGATTTCGAGGCTTCCCACAGTTTCGTATCAGTATCATTTGCTATTAGACACTGCCTAGTATCTGAATCATTATCTAGGACCTGTAAGATCATGACCGGGGGTGGAGTTATCCTCGTGAGTGATGTTTACAGAGGGCAGAGTATCATTTTAGGAAGTCGAGAGTTGGAGGTGAGCCTGCTCGTCATGCCACTACCGAACTACGATATCGTATTAGGTATGGACTGGTTGAGCAGACACCACGCCAGCATAGATTGTCGAGGGGGTAGAGTTCTGTTTGGGGTGCCAGGAGAGCCAGAGTTTAAGTATATCCTACGATATGCAGAGCAGGACGAAGGACTTTTCTGCGGAGCTTCAGTTGAGGAGCAGGAGGCTCCATATCCCTTGATCGCAGAGTTCATGGACGTCTTCCCGGAGGAGTTGCCAGGGCTTCTACCGGACAGAGATGTAGAGTTCTCGATAGACTTGGTTTCCGGCACGGAATCGATTTCTCAACATGTCTATCGAGTGAACAACAGAGAGTTGGTGGAGCTGAAGAAGCAGGTGGATGAGCTGTAGGACAAGGGCTTCATCCGATCGAGTTCTTCACCTTAGGGTGCACCGGTACTATTTGTACGCAAGAAGGATGGGTCGGTACGGATGTGTATCGACTACAGGGCGCTCAACAACCTGACGATCAAGAACAGATACCTACTGCCGCGGATCGATGATCTCTTTGATCAGTTGAGTGGAGCACAGGTTTTCTCCAAGATTAATTTGAGGTCAGGCTATCACCAGGTGAAGGTGAAGGGGGAGGATATTCCGAAGACCGCTTTCAGGACGCGGTACGGACAGTTTGAGTTTTTGGTTATGCCGTTTGGGCTAACCAATGCACCAGCAGTATTTATGAACTTAATAAACAAGGTGTTCCACCAGTACTTGGACAAGTTCGTGGTGGTGTTCATTGATAATATTCTGGTATATTCTAAGACTGAGGAGGAGCACTTGAGAGTGGTTTTGGAGACACTCAGGAGGGAGAGGCTGTATGGAAAGCTCTCAAAGTGCGAGTTCTTCTTGGATAGAGTTGACTTCTTAGGTCATGTGGTGACTGGAGATGGGATCTCAGTGGACCCGAAGAAGATCATAGCAGTTGAGGCTTGGGCAGCGCCGACTTCAGTGGCAGAGATCAGGAGCTTCTTAGGGCTGGCAGGATATTATAGGAGGTTCGTGCAGGATTTCTCCCGGATTGTAGAGCCGTTGACTCGGCTGACCCGGAAGAATGCTGAGTATGTTTGGTCAGAGGAGTGTCAGGCAGCTTTTGATGAGTTAAAGAAGCGGCTTACGACAGCTCCGATTCTGACATTGCCATCTGGTTCAGGAGGGTTCACTATCTATAGTGACGCTTCAGGAAAGGGGCTGGGTTGTGTCTTACAGCAGCATGGGAAGGTGATTGCCTATGCTTCCAGGCAATTACGTTCCCATAAGAAGAACTACCCTACCCATGACCTGGAGCTGGCAGCAGTGATTTTTGCTCTGAAGTTGTGGAAGCACTACTTGTATGGAGAGAAGATGGAGATCTTCACAGATCACAAGAGCTTAAAGTATGTGTTTACACAGAAAGAGCTCAACATGAGGCATCGCAGATGGTTTGAGCTGGTGAAGGACTTCGACATCTCACTTCAGTATCACCCAGGGAAGGCCAACGTGGTTGCCGATGCCTTGAGTAGTTATCGACAGCCATGTGTTTGACCATAGACCGTCACTTGCTTGCTGATTTGGAGAGCCTGGAGATTGAGGTGATCGTGTCCGAAGTTTAAATACAGATGTGGGGCCAGCAGATTCAGTCAGACTTGGTGGAGAGGATCAAGTCGACACAGTTTGAGGACGTTGCTCTGCGGTGTCTCTGAGAGCAGGTTCGAGCAGGGCTGGTGGATGGCGAGTTTTCTCTTGCAGAGGATGGTACCTTTAGGCACAGTTCCAGGTTATGTGTGCCCAGCGGGGAGCTCAGAGAGCAGGTTATGCAGGAGGCCCACAGATCTCAGTACTCTATACACCCTGGTGCCAACAAGATGTACCGAGATCTAAAGGAGCATGTTTGGTGGTACGGAATGAAGAGGAAGGTAGCTCGCTTCGTCGCTAGGTGCTTGGTCTGTCAGCGGGTCAAGATAGAAAGACAGAGGCCCGGAGGATTATTACAGCCGTTGCCCATTCCAGAGTGGAAGTGGGAGCATATTACTATGGATTTCGTATCTGGATTACCGCGTACACCAGGAGGGAAAGACACGATTTGGGTCATCGTTGACAGGTTGACCAAATCGGCCCACTTCTTGCCATTCAAGGTGGGTACGTCTACAGAGAGGCTTGTAGAGATGTACATGCAGCAGATAGTAAAGATTCATGGGGTTCCGGTCAGCATTATCTCAGATCGGGATAGTCGCTTTACTTTCTATTTTTGGAGGAGTCTGCAGACTAGCTTGGGCACTCAGCTCAAGTTTAGTACTGCATACCACCCCCAGACGGACGGACAGTCAGAGGGGACTATTCAGACGCTCGAGGATATGCTACGGACTTGCGTCTTAGATTTTGGAGGTTCTTGGGAGGATCACCTACATTTGGTAGAGTTTGCTTACAACAATAATTTTTAGGCCAGCATTGAGATGTCACCTTTCGAGGCTCTATACGGGCGTAGGTATCGTACACCCTTATCTTGGGATGATGTTGGCGAACGAGCTTTACTGGGACCAGAGATGGTTGTGGACGCAGCCGAGAAGGTGAAGCTCATCAGGGACAGAATTTACGTGGCGCAGGACAGACATTGGCACTGGGCCGATAGCCACCGGAGGCCCTTGGAGTTTGAGGTACAGATTAGAGATAGGATTAGAAGTAGGTTATTTTTTTGTTTTGGTTATTTGATCATGTTTGATTATTTAGTAACATGAGACCTTGTTTGTGTTTAGGTCGGAGACATGGTTTTTCTGCGGATATCTCCGACTCGTGGTACCATATGTTTTGGGGGAGGTAGGAAGCTTAGCCCGCGCTTCATCGAACCTTTCGTGATCAGCGGAAGAGTCGGTGACATGGCATACAGGCTAGACTTACCACCTGTACTAGTGGGTGTCCACAACGTATTCCACGTATCACAGTTGAGACGGTACGTGGCTAACTCTAGCCATGTACTCGATCACTCGGAGATTGAGGTGGGACCTACTCTCAGTTATCTAGAGCAGCTAGTGGAGATTCTAGATCACCGAGAGAAGATACTGAGAAACCAGGTGATACCCTTAGTTCGTGTCGCATGGAGGCATCATTCTCCAGGAGAGTCTACCTGGGAGCGGGAGGATGAGATGCGCGAGCGATACCCTTATCTTTTTGGACCGTGAGGTATGATTGTCTATCCTTCTCATTGTTAGTTTTGCCTTTCAATTTTGAGGACAAAATTTTTTAAGGAGGGTACATTTGTCACTACCACATTTCTAGTTTGAGGATATTTTTTTCATTTTAATTTATTTGAATTTAATATATATTTATTTGGAATTTAATATAATTATTGGAATGATGTGATTTAAATATTATTTAATTAATTGCCATGTATTGTGTTTAGCCCTAACCTAGATTAGTCATAACTAGACTTAGTTAGCCATGCTTAGTATTAGTTAGTATTGATTAGTCTTGGTTAAGTCATGAAAGTTAGAGCTAACTAGGTTGCAATTAAGACAAGTGTGAAACCTAGGTTGTAGGCCATTGATTAAACTAGATGGAATGAGAGCCATAGATCTAGTCCTAAAACCCTAACCCTAGGCTTCTATGGCTGGCCACTAGGTGTCCCCCATCACTATTTAATCCCTCCCAAAAATAGTTGCCTCTTTTTGTTCATTCTTTCATTTTGCAAGAACAAGGTTAGTCTTCATTGAAACTCTTTCCTATTTTAATCAATATTGATCCTTTTTCATTCAAACTTCTTCCATGGTGACCTAATTTGTATTTCCCTACTGTTGGTGGAGACTAATAACAGATTTGAGATACTTTGGAGCTTGGGGCTAGCTAGAAGGAATCCCTATTTTTGAAGTTTTCTTGAGAGAAGAGCACCTATAGGTAACTTCCTATTCCCTCTATAGATTTTTAATTTCTTGGCATGGATTCATAGCCTAGGCTAACTGTAGAAATAGGGTTCGTGCCTTTTCGTGTCCTTTACGTGTCCGTATCGAACACGTATCAGTGTAGGTTCCTAGGTGTTTGACGAAATGCCACAGTGGGCATTTCGATCCTGTTTTAGGATTATGTTTGAATAGAAAAATAGGTTTTCGAGTCGCTTATGGGTTTCTACATGACTGAGCTAGTTTTGTGTCGATTTGGAGTCGCACTGGACTCATAGACACGGCCGTGCGCGCGTGGACAGCACTGTCCTGCTACCCGTAGGGTCGTACGACCTATTTTGGACACGAGGACACATGTCCTTTGACACAGGCCTTGGGGCAACGTCTGACACGACACCCCCAAGACCACGTGTCATTTGAGTCCGTGTCGGGTGAGGGATTCGACCCGCACTGCACACGGGCACCCAGTCGACTGAACCAGTTCTGTGTGCATTGAGTTTTGTGGGTGTTTTTGGACACGTTCGTGTCATGTTTTGGACACAACATTAAAGGTATATCACGTACACATATCAGCTATTGATTATCAACCTTTAACCCAATATATTAATTGCTAATCTATTCGAAACAGGAAAATTCTTGATTTCTGATACTTCATGTATCAGTGAGCAATAATTCACTGTTTATTATTCGATTTACATTTTAATAATTAAATATCATGTAATTTAGCTATGGTTTAATTTGCTGTACAATTAGATATCATGTTAGGATTTAATTCTTGGTATTTAGTTGGTTAATTATATTCGAAATTCATATGGATGGGTTGATTGAGTACACTGTTTTTTCCATTTGAATTGTAATAGGATTTTGGCATAAAAATTAGTGTGGGTTACTTACTGTTATGTACTGATAACCTGTTAGGATGGGTTAGTTGTATCATGAAATGATTCCTTCCTATTTAATGTTTCATTTGGTTTTAAAACCTGAGATTTTGATCTTCGAATTCCTGAGACACTATGTTACACTGTTGTGGACTGAACCTTAGTCATTGCTGAAATTCCTGAGAACAATGCTCATTCATTTAACTGTCATGTTGTTGAATTGCCAGGAATGATGTTCCTGAGTTTTAAACCATCATTCATTTCACTATTTTGCTCAAGTCTGAATTTCCTGTGTGAACCTGAGACACCCTATTGACCTATACACACATGTTCAGGCACACACACAGAGGACCCTATTGCCACTCATTGTTTTGTTAAACCTGAGATTAAATGGTTAGTTAGAATTGATTTTCCTTCCTTGCCTAACTGCCATTTGGTTCTGAACCTGAGTTATGTTTACCTGCACACTAAAACTGTCCTGGACACTGAGACACTGTCAATTGCTTTCCTGTACATAGGACACTCACACACACACACTGAAATCTGTTTTCCTGAGATGGCACACAGTTTTCAGCCTATACACACACTCACACTCTCATATACACACATTGCCTTGATGTTATTTTCCCCCTCTATATATATGTAATATGTATAGCTAATGTGTGAATGTGTGAGTTGAGATGCCTATGGGTATATACATATATGTGTGTGTATATATATATATATATATATATATATATATATATATATATATATATATATATATATATATATATATATATATATATATATATAGTGTATATATAGTTGGCCTATATGTGATTGATTATCAATAGAGTTATAGTCTATGTAGGTATGTGTACCAGATGTATAGACTAGTGTATAGTTATTGCCTATGTAGTTAGCCTGTGGCCTATAACCTAGATGACATAGCCTAGGGTACTCTTGGGTGGTCTTGTGTATATGAAATATACACATGGGTAATATCCTATAGACTAGTGTATGGTGTGTACTAGCTAGGGTAGACTGGTTAGGCCTAGTTAGACTTCTTTGAGTCTAGGTTGACCTAGTTGACCTAACTTTGACTTATAGTTGACTGAAGTTGACCAGGGTTGACTTTGGTCTAGGATTGACCTAATATCATGTAGACTGCATCATAGTATCTTACTTTATTAGCTGGACATGTTGTGACTTGTACTGTTCTGATTAGGAGCCTGGCACCACTCCTCAGGCAGTATTTTTCTTCCGGACATTCAGGATATCAGACGAGTACATTGTTTGACCGTTTCATACTTGCTAGGAGTATTTTCTTGCTCTAGATTATTTTACTTGATGCTGATACGATGGATACACGGATTAGTACTATATGGATCTTTTTATACGATGTTATCCCCCTCGGGAGCATCAGATACATCATGTCATGTGCGTTTCACTTTCATCATGTATTCTTGTGCTTTTACCATTCATGTGCACTCTCGTGATTCATGTACTCTCATGATCACGGAGCCCCCATGTTTATATTCATGTGCACCCATTTATGGGCCCCCATGTGAATCTCATGTGCAATAACATAACTTGAACGGATCCTCGTGTATTGATTAGGGTACGGGGGAGTATAAATAGTCATGTGGACAATTTCCAAAGTAGTGTAGTCATGTGCAAACTCTTATGTTTATTATCAAGCCGTTCACATGTCTAGCTTGTACTCTAAATCACTAGTTTACTGTAGCTCTTTACTTATAGTAGACATTTCATTACAGTCTTCTCTTTTTACTCATGTATACTCTTCAGCATTTCATGTATTTTACTCTATTGCCTGTATTTTATTCCTGTCATGATATGAACTGCGTGAGATGTACTGTGCTCGCTCTAGTCCTGACTGGACCTGTTGAAATATTACAGATGACTTCGAGGAGCTGTGTCCCACTTATTACGGAGTAGGTATAGACGACACTCTTGAGCTGGACTCCCAGGAGGATCCAGTACTTGCTGATGACACTACCCCTGTAGACTAGGCTAGTTAGCTAGGCTAGTTCTATTTACTTCATGTTATGATACATTTGTATATATTAGAATTGTACTCTGGATTGTGGAGATGTTATCTTAGTTTTCAGCTATCTTTTTGTCTTGTATTATCATCTGTGGATTCTGAGTTTTATCTATTCTATCGTTCAGTACTATCTTCCTTAGCTGTGATTGAGTTGTACTTATTTATGTCACCTCCATTCGGAGTGTATAAACTGTACAGGTACCTTATAAACTGTTAGATATATGTGTCCTAAGACAGCGTTCTACCGTCGATACTGCAGCGTAGGCTGGACGTACCCACTTCTCGTGTCCTTACTCTAGGATACGGGTCGTGACACAAGGCAACACGTGGATCGAGTTGGCACGAGAACCGAGACAACACACAGATCAAGTGGGCACAAAAAACAAGGTGACATGTACATCGAGGTGCACGCATCCCGAGTGGTTCGTACCCTAAGGCAGTACGCATATCGAGGGTACGTTGCTCTATGCAGTACGTAACCCTAGGTACGTGGCCCGAGAATAGCACGATACAGGAGGAGCACGCATGGCGAGATAGCTCACTGGTCGAGCAGCGCGGGGCCCAAGGGCGTCCCGCCACTCGAGGCAAGCATTGCCCTCTAGGCGCAGCGACCAGAGGGAAAGAGAGGGCAGTGAAGGAGCCGTCACCCGGAAAGATCGGCTAGATAGGGTCGGGCTCCCGACGGCAGAGGAAGAATAGAGGGAGAGGGGAAACCTGCAGAAGCTCGACCAGGTGGGTCGGCTCCCGGTCGCGAAGGAGATGGTGGCAACCACGGCTGGGGACGACGATGATAGAGGCACTAGAGGTGGATGAAAGAGTGGTGGTGGTCGCGAGCGGCCTGGAGGTGGTGGTGGCCGGCCATGGAGATGGTGGTGGTCGAGATGGCAACGGTGGTAGTGGCTGGGGGTGTGTAATGCCCGTATTTCAGAATACATATTTTGATTAGGCATATATGTATTTCGGACCTGTATTTTATTTTTTCGAATTCTGCCTGTAATTGTGTTTTGGTTTAACTTGCGGATTCTGGTTTTCTCGTAAAATGGGTTTTGGACCTGGCGTGGTTTTATTTTATGGAGAAGGAATTGGTTTGGTTTGGTTTGGTTTGCATTGGACTACCTTAGCTAACCTCCACCCTCAACACAACACACCCTCCCTCATTAAAATCCTACCTAACTTTCTCTCTCCTCATAACTTTCATTAATTTTCTTCATCTTCTTCTTCCTTCCTCCACCAACACCATAGGCAAGTGCACCTTGCCACCAAATAAGCACCCTATTTTATTTGTCCATTAGCTAGATTAGGCCATGGTGAACAACATTAGAACTTGGCATTTTATGATTTAGAGCTTCTATTTTTCTAGATCTAAGTTTTAACCATTTTTGGATTTTCTTGGTTTTGATCTATTAAACTTAGATTTTTCCTTGTTTTGAGGTTTCCATGTGGAAGAGAATTCAATTTTACACAAGTTAGAACTTTGAAAATCCAAATTTGGTTTTGTTTTGGCTAAGTTATGAAGATTGGAAATTTTGAGTTCTTGGGGTTTTCCCTCGGCCTGATGGAGAAGATGACCCTCAGCCAGCGCTCTTTAGCCCAAGGCCATATGCAGTTCATCTCATACGCAGTTCAACTCATGCGCAGTTCAACTCATGCGCAGTTCATCTCCTGCGCAGTTCAACTCATGCGTAGTTCAACTCATGCGCAGTTCAACTCATGCGCAATTCATCTCCTGCGCAGTTCATCTCCTGCGCAACTCATCTCCTGTGCAGCTCACCCTAGCGCAGCTCGACCCTAGCGTAATCTAACCCCAGCACAACCTATTTGCCCATGATGGTTTGGATTTTATTCCTTGGACTTGGCTTCTCTTTTGTGGGTTGGAGTTTTGAGATCTTGTTCCACACAACACGGCTGTCTCAACCCAACATGACCTGGCACGGTTTTTGGTGTTTTGCTTATGACTAGTACGGTTTTTCGTGATTTCTGTGAAGTATGATTCTAGTACTTTCTGATCTTCTTGATAGTGACCCGATGAGGTGCGCCCTTAACTTTTAACATGTAATTCATGATTAATCTTGATACTGGATAACTTGATAATGGCCCATGGCGGCGCACTCCTGACTTGTAACTTGTAAACCTGCAACTTGTAACTTGACTTGATGCTGTTGCGATGGCTAACTTGATTCGTATAATCAACTCTGACGCCGTGGGTGTTCATTCTTACTGCCTTGTGCAATCCACTTGTCTTGTCTCGCATCATGTCTAGGACGTGACTCCCTGGTTACCACGGTCAGGGATTCACACTGAATATGGATTAGGCTAATGACTAGATCAAACTATAGTTCATGGAGAATTTCCAGTCACAGGCGATCTCGTTATCTGGGTGCTTTAAACGGACTTGTAGCCTGCCGACGAGTAGGGCACATTTCCAGCACACTGTCATGTGTTGCACCCTCTAAGTCACCTAAGGGTATATCGTCTCCTGGGCGATGTACCCAACCATACTCTCAACCCGCGGAAGGATAACTAGATAGTCTGCAGGGCTTGGGACTGGGAATTTCTCATTTGCATCTTGTTAGTAATTAGGCTTGTGATAACCCTAGTTAGTTAAGTAGTAAACCGTAGTAATTGCTTGGCCATTTATGAATGGATGGTGTCCAGCCCTGCCTAAGTCTCGTCTAGTCCCTGTACCTGGTACCCCTGAACATGATTGTTTTACTTATCTTAACAATAAATGGGTAGAGACAAAGTGCTATTCAGGCGAAGGATTACAATCCCGGTCCTTGTTTGGTTTAAGGGTTGTAACCTGGCTCCCGGAATGGTTCTACGTCCCTAGTCGTTTATTGTCCTGTTGTTCTCTTTATTACTTGTACTTTTCTTTTATTCCTTATGATCTGATATGCTGGCTTTTGCTCTTATTTCGTGGCCTCCTTTGTGGCACTTGCTCTTTCTGGGGTTTGACCCTGCTGGTTTTGTGTGGCCAGATTTTGGAGCAGCTTCCGAAGATCTACCGAACCTCCAGCCCGATGGTGGCGACTAGAAGGAACCCGGGCTACGAGTGGGTTTTTTTCTATTTTGTTTTGCTCACTATATTGTAAAATTATTCTTTTGAGGCGTTTAGCCGATGAGCACCTGTTAGCTCGATGCATATTTACTTACTATCTGCCTACGGGCTATAACATGATTAACAAATCCTAGGGTTGATCATGTATGACTGAACTCTTGCTAGTCTTGATATTTTGTACGACTAGCTTCATGATCATCCAATATGTAATATTTGGGACGCCTTTTATGGTATATTTGGTGGTCTAACATCTTGTAACTATATTGCTTGCTTGAGATTGAGACAATAGGCTTGACCTTAAGAGACCGTTGGCTTGTAGTAAACCTTCATATCTAGACAGTCGTGACCGTATAGCGAGGTAGATTCCATTTCAATATACGTAGCTGGCTATGTACGCCCTCGCTCTCCAGTATTCTGGTTCCGGGGCGTCACATGGTTTAAGTGGTAGCCCATACAGGTCTTGGCATTCAAGAATGTGAGGGTTTACCAAATAGATGTCTCAATCAGTACTCGTCCTTGATCTCCGTTTATATCCTCTGAATCTCTGGATTCTTGCCCTGATCATGTGCTTGTATCGTTGATCTGTCCTGGTCCTTCCTTATTGTTTTTCTGTGTCGTCTTCTTCAGCGGCACTGTACCTGACCCCGCCGATCAGCAAGGTGGAGCACTTCCCGTGGACCAGCAGCAACCCGGAGATCAAGCCCAGCATTCCGGAGTAGCCTCCAGAGTTGTACCTACTGGAGGAGAGCCCCCAGTTCAGCCCGTTCGACCTGCCGAGCCTGATAATAGCACCTTGGTAGGTCTCATCAGGACCTTGATAGCTTCCCAGGATCGTAGAGGAGACACCTTGCACCAGGCAGTGGTAGATACTTTGACCAGAGGCGGTCATCCAAGGAACAGCACGGCCAACAGCTTCAAGCGCTTGAACCCTCCATTTTTCGACGGCAACGAAGATGCGATTGCCGCGGACGCTTAGCTTCAGGATACCGAGGTGATTCTGGAAGCAGCTAGGACACCTGAGAATGAGAAGGTGGCGGTGGTACGCCTATAGTTGCTGGACTTGGCTCATAGTTGGTGGGCGGCGCAGGCCGTGGGATTAGCGGCGCCGGTCACTTGGGCGGTGTTTAGAGAAAGATTCCAGACGAAGTATTTTGATGCTGTAGCTCGGTACGACCTACAGACGAGATTTACCAACTTGAAACAAGGAGGCAGAACGGTCGACGGTTATGCATCTGAGTTTTCTAGACTCAGTAGGTTTGCCCCCACCTTGGTGGCAACCGAGTTTGATAGGGCCCAGCGGTTCCAGCAGGGACAGCATTTGGAGATCTTGTTGGCAGTTGAGCAGTTCGAGCACCAGACGTTCGATGCAGTATTGAGAGCAGCTAGGAGGCATGAGTACACCTCCCAGAGGATCGTGGATAGGACCGGAAGTAGGAAGCGATCCCACAATCAGATGCATCAATCATCAGCTCCAGCCCCGGAAGCTAGGGGTTTGACCATTGGAACTCCGAGAAGGGCGGCCTCAGTGACGTCGGTTCAACATTCGACCCCGACGTACCCGCAGCAGCCGAAGCAGAAGCAGACTTTCGCGATGGGATTTTCTCATTACAGAAAGCCAGGACACGTAGTGGCAGATTGTCGCAGGGCGCAGGGATTGTGCCTGGCTTATGGAGCGGCAGATCACAAGATAGAAGCCTGCCCGAATAGGGGTAGTTCGTCCCCTTCCAACCTAACCAGTCCATCAGTTAGGGGACCAGCACCTATGCAGCAGCAGCAGCAGCAGTACCCGAGGCCATTGTTGCCTCAGGCCCAGGCGTTTCAGCAGCAGAACCAGCAGCAGTACACCCAAGCCCAAGTGCAGAGCAGGCAGAGAGGTTTCCAGTAGAGGGGACCCGCAGCCAGAGGACAAGGTCAGGCAATGATGATGGCTATGGAAGAAGAGGTTGCACCAGGTGAGGTAGTGGCAGGTACTATTCTCGTCAACTCCTCTCCAGCATCGGTATTATTTGATTCTGGTGCATCGTATTCATTCATGTCTGCACGATTCGCAACACGGATAGGATTGGAGCCAGAGTCATTATCAGTAAGGCTCAATATACTTACTGGTAATGGTCTTGTGGGAGTAGATCGAGTGTTTTCCTCGTGTCGGATCGTAGTTAGCGGTAGAGAGTTCCCCGCTAGATTTATAGAGTTTCCTATGGCAGACTATGATGTAGTCTTAGGCATAGATTGGTTGAGGAACCAGTATGCTAGGATAGACTGCCACATTGGCAGGGTTGTTTTCAGCATTCCAGGCGAGCCAGAGTTCTTATTTTCCAGAGGCGCAGTGGAGCCATCTTCCCCAGTATTGCGGATGGCAGTAGCAGCAGTACAGTTACCCAGGATAGTTGAAGAGTTTTCAGATGTCTTCCCAGAAGAACTTCCAGGGATGCCGCCAGAGCAGGAAATTGCGTTCACTATAGACTTGATCTCCAGAATGGCACTAGTATCAGAGCAAGTCTACAGGATGGCGCCTTCAGAGTTGGAGATTTTGTACAAGATGATTGAAGAACTGAGGACCAAGGGATTCATTCGTACAAGTGGGTCGCCTTGGGGAGCCCCGATGCTTCTTGTGAAGAAGAAGGATGATACGTCCAGGTTATGTGTAGATTATCGTACCTTTAACTCAATGACAATCAAGAACAGATACCCTCTCCCGAGGATAGATGACTTATTTGATCAACTCAAGGGGGCTTCAGTGTTTTCGAAGATAGACTTACGGTCAGGATACCACCAGCTTAGAGTCAGAGAGCAGGACATTCCAAAGACAGCGTTTAGATCGAAGTATGGGCATTGGAAGTTCCTTGTTATGCCCTTTGGAGCGACCAATGCGCCGACCGTATTCATGGACCTCATGAATCGTATTTTCATGCCTTACTTGGATCAGTTCGTGATCGTGTTCCTAGATGATATCCTGGTCTACAGCAAGAGCGAAGCAGAGCATGAGCAGCATCTCAGAATCGTCCTTCAGACGCTTAGAGAGCACCAGTTGTAAGCCAAGTTCAGTAAATGCGAGTTCTGGCTCGATCGCATTTCGTACTTGGGTCACATCATTACCCGAGGAGGAGTGAAAGTGGATCCCCAGAAGATTGTCGCTATCGAGACATGGCCAGTACCTAGTTCAGTAGTAGAGGTTCGCAGCTTCCTTGGATTAGTCGGCTACTACCAGCGATTCGTTTCAGATTTTGCGAGGATTTCAGCGCCGATGACCCAGTTGACCCGCAAGGATGTACAGTTTGCTTGGACAGCAGAGTGCCAGGAATCATTTGAGAAGTTGAAGCGAGGTTTGATAACGGCTCCCATTCTCGCACTTCCAGATGGGACCAGAGGATTCACAGTTTATTGCGACGCTTCAGGCAGAGGATTGGGGTGTGTCTTGATACAGCATGGAAAGGTAATATCTTATGCATCACGTCAACTTCGTGATCATAAGAAGAATTATCCGACCCACAACTTGGAGCTGGCAGCAGTAGTATTTGCACTTAAGCTTTGGCGGCACTACTTGTACGGAGATAGAGTGGAGATATTTACTGATCACAAGAGCTTGAAGTATGTTTTCACCCAGAAGGACCTTAATATGCTGCAGAGAAGATGGCTCGAGCTACTGGTGGACTACGATGTGGATTTGCAGTATCACCCAGGGAAGGCCAACGTTGTAGCAGATACGTTGAGCCGAAGAGCCGGAGTTTATTTCCTAACAGCGCAACCAGAATTATTGGCAGATCTTCAGAATATGGGAATTAAAGTGGTTCTTCCTACCAACGTGGCGTTGATGGCCAGTCTACAAGTTCAGTCCAGCATAGTTGAGAGGATCCGGAGAGCGCAGTCAGCAGATTCCAAGCTTCAGCGACTCAGAACAGAGTGTGAGGCAGGAAGAAGGCCAGAGTTATGTATCCATAAAGATGGTACACTTTGACACGGCACTCGTCTTTGTGTACCCAGTGGAGATATTAGACAGTAGGTCATGGCAGAAGCTCACAGTTCACAGTATTCTATTCATCCCGGTGGCACGAAGATGTACCGTGATATTCGTCAGCATTTCTGGTAGAATGGCATGAAGAGGGAGATAGCCCGGTTTGTCTCTCGGTGTTTGGTTTGCCAGCAGGTTAAAGCTGAACATCAGAGGCCCGCTGGACTTCTTCAGCCCTTGCCGATTCCAGAATGGAAGTGGGAGCATGTGACCATGGATTTTGTGACTGGATTGCCTAGATCTCCAGCTGGTCGAGATGCTATTTGGGTTATAGTTGACAGGCTTACGAAGGTGGCTCATTTTCTCCCATTCAGAGTTGGGCAGTCTACGGCTCAGCTAGCAGAGATGTACCTCAGGCAGATTGTCAGGCTTCACGGTGTACCCGTCAGTATCACCTCGGACTGAGATTCAAGGTTTACGTTACACTTTTGGCGCAGCCTGCAAGAGAGTTTGGGAACTCACCTTCAGTTTAGCTTAGCTTATCATCCGCAGACAGATGGCCAGTCAGAACGCACAATCCAGACTCTTGAAGATATGTTGAGGTCATGTACCCTTGACTTCGGTGGTTCATGGGAGGATCACTTGCACCTAGTAGAATTCTCGTACAATAATAGTTTCCAGGCCAGTATTCAGATGGCCCCGTTCGAGGCACTGTATGGCAGGAAGTGCAGATCCCCGCTAGCATAGGACGACATCGGAGAGAGGCAGATGCTCGGTCCAAAAATGATTGTCCAGACAGTTGAAGTGGTCAGAAGGATCAGAGATCGTCTTCGAGTGGCCCAAGATCGCCAGCGCCATTGGGTCGATGCTCATCGACGTCCCTTAAAGTTTGCTATCGGCGACCATGTATTCCTTAGGATCTCGCCTAACCGCGGCGTCATTTGCTTTGGTGTACGGAAAAAGCTTAGTCCTAGGTATATAGGGCCGTTCGATATCCTGGAGCGAGTAGGAGATGTATCCTATCGTCTCGCTCTTCCGCCGTCGCTAAGTGAGGTGCACGATGTATTCCATGTGTCCCAATTACGACGGTATATCCCAGACCCGAGCCATATTCTGGACCATTCGGAACTGGTTGTTGGTACCAACCTTTCGTATGAGGAAAGGCCCGTATCTATATTGGACCGGAGAGATAAGATACTCAAGAACAATATTATTTGCTTAGTCCGTGTTGCTTGGGGTCCTCACTCTCTAGGTGAGTCAACGTGGGAGCGTGAGGACGACATCCGATCGCGATATCCCGACTTGTTTGACTCGTAAGGTATAATGTCTTTCTTATGCCTTATGCTTGCCATCCCTTGCTTGCATGTATGATTGTTTGATTGTTTGCTTAGTATAGCTTAATTGTGGATAGCATAGCTGGCTCTTACATCTCTAAGCATCTTGATTTAAATTCCGAGGACAGAATTCTTTTAAGGTGGGTAGAGTTGTAATACCCATATTTCGGAATACGTATTTTAATTAGGCTTATATGTATTTCGGACCTGTATTTTATTTTCTCGGATTCTGGCCTGTAATTGTGTTTTGGTTTAACTTACGGATTCTGGTTTTCTCGTAAAATGGGTTTTGGACCTGGCGTGGTTTTATTTATGGAGAAGGAATTGGTTTGGTTTGGTTTGGTTTGGTTTGGTTTGCAATGGACTACCTTAGCTAACCTCCACCCTCAACACAACACAACCTCCCTCATTAAAATCCCACCTAACTTTCTCTCTCCTCATAACTTCCATTAATTTTCTTCATCTTCTTCTTCCTTCTTCCACCAACACCATAGGCAAGTGCACCTTGCCACCAAATAAGCACCCCATTTTATTTGTCCATTAGCTAGATTAGGCCATGGTGAACAACATTAGAACTTGGTATTTTATGATTTGGAGCTTCTATTTTTCTAGATCTAAGTTTTAACCATTTTCGGATTTTCTTGGTTTTGATCTATTAAACTTAGATTTTTCCTTGTTTTGAGGTTTCCATGTGGAAGAGAATTCAATTTTACACAAGTTAGAACTTTGAAAATCCAAATTTGGTTTTGTTTTGGCTAAGTTATGAAGATTGCAAATTTTGAGTTCTTGGGGTTTTTCCTCGGCCTGATGGAGAAGATGACCCTCGGCCAGCGCTCTTTAGCCCAAGGCCATACGCAGTTCATCTCATGCGCAGTTCATCTCATGCGCAGTTCAACTCATGCGCAGTTCAACTCATGCGCAGTTCATCTCCTGCGCAGTTCAACTCATGCGCAGTTCATCTCCTGCGCAGTTCATCTCCTGCGCAACTCATCTCCTGCGCAGCTCACCCTAGCGCAGCTCGACCCTAGCGTAATCTAACCCCAGCACAACCTATTTGCCCATGATGGTTTGGATTTTATTCCTTGTACTTGGCTTCTCTTTTGTGGGTTGGATTTTTGAGATCTTGTTCCACACAACACGACTGTCTCGACCCAACACGACCTGGCACGGTTTTTGGTGTTTTGCTTATGACTAGTACGGTTTTTCGTGATTTCTGTGAAGTATGATTCTAGTACTTTCTGATCTTCTTGATAGTGACCCGATGGGGTGCGCCCTTAACTTTTAACCTGTAATTCATGATTAATCTTGATACTGGATAACTTGATAATGGCCCATGGCGGCGCACTCCTGACTTGTAACTTGTAAACCTGTAACTTGTAACTTGACTTGATGCTGTTGCGATGGCTAACTTGACTCGTATAATCAACTCTGACGTCGTGGGTGTTCATTATTGCTGCCTTGTGTAATCCACTTATCTTGTCTCGCATCATGTCTAGGACATGACTCCCTGGTTACCACGGTCAGGGATTCACACTGAATATGGATTAGGCTAATGACTAAATCAAACTATAGTTCATGAAGAATTTCCAGTCACAGGCGATCTCGTTATCTGGGCGCTTTAAACGGACTTGTAGCCTGCCGACGAGTAGGGCACATTTCCAGCACAGTGTCATGTGTTGCACCCTCTAAGTCACCTAAGGGTATATCGTCTCCTGGGCGATGTACCCAACCATACTCTCAACCCGCGGAAGGATAACTAGATAGTCTGCAGGGCTTGGGACTGGGAATTTCTCATTTGCATCTTGTTAGTAATTAGGCTTGTGATAATCCTAGTTAGTTAAGTAGTAAGCCGTAGTAATTGCTTGGCCGTTTGTGAATGGATGTTGTCCAGCCCTGTCTAAGTCTCGTCTAGTCCCTGTACCTGGTACCCCTGAACATAATTGTTTTACTTATCTTAACAATAAATGGGTAGAGACAAAGTGATATTCAGGCGAAGGGTTACGACCCCGGTCCTTGTTTGGTTTAAGGGTTGTAACCTGGCTCCCGGAATGGTTCCACGTCCCTAGTCGTTTATTGTCCTGTTGTTCTCTTTATTACTTGTACTTTTTTTATTCCTTATGATCTGATATGCTAGCTTTTGCTCTTATTTCGTGGCCTCATTTGTGGCACTTGCTCTTTATGGGGTTTGACCCAGCTGGTTTTGTGTGGCCAGATTTCGGAGCAGCTCCCGAAGATCTACCGAACCTCCAGCCCGATGGTGGCGACTAGAAGGAACCCGAGCTACGAGTGGGTTTTATTCCATTTTGTTTCGCTCACTACATTGTAAAATTATTCTTTTGAGGCGTTTAGCCGACGAACACATGTTAGCTCGATGCATATTTACTTACTGTCTGCCTACGGACTGTAACATGATTAACAAATCCTAGGGTTGATCATGTATGACTGAACTCTTGCTAGTCTTGACATTTTGTACGACTAGCTTCATGATCATCCAATATGTAATATTTGGGATGCCTTTTATGGTATATTTGGTGGTCTAACATCTTGTAACTATATTGCTTGCTTGAGATTGAGACAATAGGCTTGACCTTAAGAGACCGTTGGCTTGTAGTAAACCCTCATATCTAGACAGCCGTGACCGTATAGCGAGGTGGATTCCATTTCAATATACGTAGCTGGCTATGTACACCCCCGCTCTCCAGTATTCTGGTTCCGGGGCGTCACAGGGTGGCCGCTACGGAGCTGCCTCCGAGGGGAGCCGAGAGAGAGAATAGAGCGAGGGAGAGATATCGTGAGAGAGAGTGGGAGTTGCGAGAGAGAGAATGGTGAATGGGGGGTTCTCCAGTGAGGGGGAGGAGGAAGAGAGGTGAGCGGGAGAGAGAGATGTGAGGAAATAGGGGGCGGCTGAGAGTGGGAGCAACTGTAAGGGGGGTTAGAGTTAGGTTAGGGTTTGGGTTTATTTGGGGAGGGGTAGATGTAGGAAAAGAATCAAAACAATAATAATGATAGTAACAATCGTGATAATGGTAACAAGAATAATAATAGGAAAAATCCTATAATGAAGCTAACAATATAAACTTCAATAAAATGATACCGACAATGATAATAACCAAGTGTCAGGCTCAACAACCAAGACCAAATCAAGATCCAGAAATAAATAAAATTTAAATAAATATGGAATTTTAAAATCACCATAAATACCGAATACGATCATATACATATTTTGGAAAAATATAGGATGTGACATCCTACCTACCTTAAAAAAATTTCGTCCTCGAAATTTCAAAATCATTTAAAATAGGCTTTTCAAAACTAGTACATATATGTATCATGAAAACTCTACCCACCTTATAGAAATAAAGTAATACAACTAAAAATAAACAAAATCTCATTCTGAATACACCAAAAAAGACAATATCTAGTTACACGAATCAACTCATGAAGTAAATCCAAAACACCAAGGAATCTCGAAAATTAAAATATCACATGCACGAAATAACTCCATAAATCAAAACAAGTACAAAATATGAAAAGTAATATCAGAAAACCTGAAATCCCAACTGCATGAAAATTCACATAAATCATAAAATCCAGGATATTTGTCTCAAACCGACGACAGTAGTTTTCTCATATCTGATCATAATGTGTGTCACGGTCATTCTCTGCCACGCCATCCAGAATGGCAGCAGGAGACTCACAATGGCACTATAATTGAGCGGCTTTAGCTTTCGCTACCATGCCATCAAGGTATACTAGGGTCACCGGTCACTCTTGACAAAAATCCAAAATGAATCAAATCCATAACTCGAATGTCCAAGTACTAAAATTAACAAAGCATCTAACAATGTAACAAGACAGTTCCAGAAAAATAATCAAAATCCAAAATCCAGGTCAACCATAAAATACATCCAAATTACCTTCAATAATAACACAATATAGTTTTCTAGAAAAATACTCAAAATCCAAAATCCATGTCGAAACATATTATATAGAAAATATATCTATAATAAAAATAATATCTGAAACAGATAATCATGATTGCTGAACTGTCCAGAATCAAAGGAGTTGATACAAGAATATTGTAAAATCCCTAAATTTCTACTATATTTTTTTAGTACTGATTTTTTCTTTATATTTTTACGTCGCGTAGTCGTATTGTACGTCGCGCGAAAAATTATATTTTTCGTATTTACTCGACGAGTGCGAATACGTGCGAGGTACATATTTTTAGAAAAAATAATTTTTGATTTTATTATCGGAGATGGTTTCAAAATAATATATATTTTTATTAAAAGTCATGAAAAGTATCTATCGAGGTTGCCAAGCTTATTATTTTATTTATTTATAAAAGGCTATCTTACTCTAATAGTGGTAATTTAGAAAACTAGATTTATGCGAATATTCTACTCATGTAAAGCACATAAAATTTATTTCATGTATATTTTCAAAATTAATTTTTATTATTAATAATAAATTATTCGGCAAGAAGGTATTTTAAATATTTAAATAATTATGTTTATTTTCAAAATGATTTTATCAAAATTTATTGAAAAAGTATTTTAAAGATATACCATATTAGTAGCTAAATATTTATGACAATTTTCGAAATTAATTATTATTTATTATAAAGATATTTCAAAATTCTTGGATTTAATGTTTAAATTATTTATGGTAATTTAAAATTAGATTTGATATGATAATTTTAAAAATAGTTTTAAACTGTAGATACGATTTATCTAGACACATATTAGATTGAAATTTATTGAATTGATTTAATTTAAAATAAATAGTAAATTATCTATTGGGTTTTAAATCAATTCTAATCCTTATCCAGTTAGGAAGTCCACCTCCTATATGAGGAGAGACTCTTGCTCTCTTTTTCCAATAATTCCACAAGTCAAATATTCACAAACCAGACGTGCATCGTGTCCGTGTCCTCTTGCCATCCACTATATTTCTATTTTGTTACAAATACAGTGATTTTCCTTTCCGCGTCGACAACCCCAATACGATACATCACAAATCCCTCCCCCGACTCATTCCTTCAAAGACCAGCCTCCGGCAACCTCCCCGGCTCTACCACACCACCCACGTGCTAGTCGTGACCGACCCCGATACTCATCCCTATGTCCTGCCACCATGGCAGAATCACCTTCTCTGCCGCCATCAATCGAACCTCACTCACCGCTATCATCAGCATCATCGTCTCCCCATTACCACATCACCACCACTCCAGCCTACACCTCCGCCACAACGGAACCATCCGAACCCAGCAAACCACAACAGCCAGACACGACCACCATCTGACTGCACCCAACAACAAGACTACCCCGCCTCCTGACCGATCCTTCCAGACTCCCATCGCACCGGAACGCGGCCAGCCTCGACAATCGTCATACTGCATCCTTGCCGAGCCCGCCAGCCTTGCCCATCGGCTGGCCACCTCGGTCCAGCCTTCTTCCTCTTGTCAAACCAGCCAGCCCACCAGTTCATCATCACACACAGCCACCACCACCACGACCGACCGCCACCGTGTCCGGCCGTCTACCAAAGCCCAAAACAAAAATCACCGTCGCCGTCTCCTCCAAATCGTTCGACACCCAAGCCATCACAGCATAGAAAACCACCAACCCCCCTCCCCCCAAAAAAGGTACCAATAAAATTCTAACCTGACCTCCAGTCCCGACCGCCCCTGGTTCCCCGTACCGCTATACCACTATCGTCGGACTCCGCGCGTGTTCGCTTCTCGGCGACTGCTGCACCGATAGTCCCATCACCCTAGCCTCCTCCGTAGCCCCTCGGCGGTTGCCTCGCGTGCCGAGTAGCCGAACTTGGCCCAGCCCCGGCGAACCGTGCGTCCACCGCCACCCTAGACTTTCGATCGCCGTCGGAAAGCCCAGGCTCCCCTCCTTCTTCCTCTTGACACCCCATTGCCAAGCCCCCACGAGCGTCGCCCGACCATCGGAGTCCCCAGCCCCATGTCGGAGCTCCACCACACGAGT
Organism: Iris pallida; assembly: GCA_029216955.1. Taxonomy (NCBI): domain Eukaryota; kingdom Viridiplantae; phylum Streptophyta; class Magnoliopsida; order Asparagales; family Iridaceae; genus Iris; species Iris pallida. The sequence continues at coordinate 9,094,284 of JANAVB010040619.1, forward strand.
CCCCGTGCGTCTCCGTCCGAGCATGGCGAGTCCCCTCCACTCTCCTCCTTCCCATCCTCACTCCGCGTCTGCCTCGTGGAGCCGCGTTTCCCCCGCTGGCTTGACCGTCGGTGAAACCCCCTTCTCCCGCAACTCTCTCTCTCCTCCTTCCTATAGAAGGAGCAGCCACTCTTTGTTTTAATAGTTAGTTGATTATTTAATTGTTATTATTATTATTATTATTATTATTATTATTATTATTATTATTATTATTATTATTATTATTATTTTATTCTGTTTTTGTTTTATTGTTATAATTATTATAAGTATTACTATTACTATTACTATTATTATTATTAAGATAAGGTATATATGTTATTATTATTATTTATATAAAATTTCAGTACATATTTGTGTATATATACATATGTATTAATATGAGAAAATCATAATGTTACTTTTAGTACTTGTTACCATTATTATTATATATTATTTATCAAATGCTGTATATGCAATAAAAATACCAGATTTGACTTGACTCTAGCAATATATTTCAAATTTAATTTTAACCCTATAATAAATATTCTGTATTATTTATATTTTGACCATAGAAATATAGTTTCCAAATTATAGAATAAATTTCTAGTATTTTGCATATTTATCTAAAGAGCTTTAAATATGTATATGTATAGTTTTTCCTTCTTGTATTTTTTTTTTTAAATTCTATTTTTGCAACTGGAGTTTTTTTTGCCTAAAGTGATTATTACATATAACTACTTGTAAATATTTTTGTGATAATAAGAATATTTTTCAAGGATTATAAATAGTTTCTAAAATTGTATATATATTATTTAGCCAATTTTCTTTGATATTCCTCATGCCCTCGACTAGTCCCATTTTTCCTTCTTTCGCCAATTCTATCATTCCTCCTATTAACCCTAACTAATTCAACCTTTCTGGACCTGATGGAATAGTCCGTGCCATCATTGGAGCCCGTCTTGCGTAGTTGTATCACCGAAGCCATATGTTGTGCCACCATGAGCATCGCACCACGCTAGGAGTCACTACCAGGCAAGACACCTTGCCTTTACTGTTTAATTTCTTGCTCAATATCATGCATGTTTTATTTCTTATACGTTGTTCTTTCAAAACCATATGTAGTTGCAAATTATTATACTTTAGTTTTCTTTATGTATTTGGCCTAAAGTTAAGGGACCACCTTTGTTTATGTCGCATTCATTGGCCCGACACCTGTGTGCCATGATGTCACGTGTCTTATATAGATTCGGACTTGCGTACCGACCGTATATCGGTGCGTACAGGACGAGCGTTAGGATATAACTGCTAATAAAATTGCCTAGAAGACTTAGCGGTTATTAGAAATATCGTGGTGTGGATTCAGCACGAGTAGTGCATGGGGAGGGAGAAGACAGTTATTAGGCGCAGGGGCTTTCACACATTTACTTTTCTCTAGCTGCCATTAGTGACTCAGCCGAGAGCTAGTGTGCTGTGCGTTTATTTACTTTTCAATAGATGCCACTAGTGCCTCGGTTGAAACACAAATGTGCCGTGTATTTACTTTTCTCTAGCTGTCGTTAGTGACTCATCCGAAAGACTAGTGTGTCGTATATTTATTTATTTTCCTCTAGATGCCACTAGTACCTCGATTGAAACGCTAATGCGCCGTATTTCTAGTCTCGGAAGCCCTTGTGTGGAACGTTGTCTTCAAATTGTATTTTCACATAGAATGGTTAAGGACCTTTAACTGTTTAGACATATGTATTTATCTGTTGAGCTAAATATATTCAGTTTATGGCATGATATTATGTGTCTTGTTACGTCCCTCTGAGGACCTGGTTATCTTGCCAGGTGTGTGCTCTTGTCTTCCGCAGGTATTCTAGCCGAGGTCACGATCTTCTCCATTTATTCGAAGATGACGTGACTTGGTTACTCCTTGCTACTTGCACTTAGTCCTTTTATATATCATGTACTTCTTTCTTTTTATTTTGGTTGGTAGTGGATGTGTCTCCACCCAACATATTGTACTAAGATAATTCATTATATGATATCTTTTATTCCTTTATTTTGTGGATAAGATTAGTTAGTTGTGGTTTACTGTATTTTACAGCTTATGTATACATACAAGGCCCATGTACTTCATATGTATACAGCTGGCATGTTTACGTACTTGGTTCTACGTATTTTGGGACTGGGGCGTTACAAATATCCATTGGATACTCAACAAATATTAAAATATCCAATCTCAGAGTCCTGATGAAATCTTCCTTCCACAACAATCAAGCCAATGCTCGACGAGTGCGATAATAATATAAGTTAACACGGAGCCAATGCTCGACGAGTGCGATAATAATATAAGTTAACATGGAGCCAATGCACGAAGGGAATAACAGAAAAATCAACTAAGGCGAAACACTGGTAGGGAGTACAGAACCCAAGATAATTAACAAGTAACCCAATGATAAAGACAAGACATCGTCTTATCTGATAAACGATCGACATGACCAACTATAGGATCATATCTTTCAAACAAGGAATAGAGGTAGATAACAACAAATAAGACATGGCCAAGCAAGATAGGTCCAGGTAGAGATGAGGACCAATTCACAAGTTCAAGGGAGCGAAGGACAAGTGTAACAAGTTGGAACACCAAGGAATAGTGGACTGAGATCAATAATCATGTGATATCCAACATCTCAAAACGAGACCTGCATGGGCCACAACTAAAACCTTGTCACGCCCCAGTACCAAAATACGAGGACGGACGTCGGCCAGCTACACCGTATAAGGTACGAATACGTCATACGGCGATTACGGCTGTCAATCTTGCTGGGTATCATAGCATGCAATCAATCTATGGCCTAAATCCGATCTCATATCCATAGGCAATAACAAAAAAGTAATAAGCAAAAGAGATAATCATATGGAAAGTAGGAAATACTTATATGATAACCATGAAATCTATAGTACAGGATAATAATGTATGAATATACCTTCTCACAGTTTCTAGCATGGTCTGGAACTGAAGCACATCCTCCAAGTCAAGTCTGAAAGATCCATAAGGTCGAACACTGGCAATCTGGGAACAATCCAGGGTTGGTCAGTCCAACTGCAGCAAGTACCATAAAGAAAGGCTCAAGGACGGGCGAAAAAAAGCCAACAGGATAAAATATATGACAAAAAAGCATATATGAACAGTAAATGAGGGTAAGAATCATGCGGTACCAACGCACAATAACAATCCACAACTAATGTATCTAAATAACCAACAATCATCACAATCTCTCTAACATCCAATAATACCTGCATCGCTAACTGAAAGCCAATATCAGCCAGCTTTGTAAGCAATAAGCCAAACAATTTAGGGGAATAAGCGGCCACCCAAATGCCTACAGCTTTCTTGTGGAGGTTGGGTTACCCCAATAATGCAAAATATAGAAATCCTCAGATCGTGTCGATCCAGCAAGCTAGCGGGGCCAAATATATCACGAATAGATAAGCACCGGTCCCTTGTAAGGCCACCGTGCGAGCAAGACAAGCATGTAGTACATAGTAAGTAAAGTAGCCGGATAATGCCATCCGCTAATGTGGATGGTAACAATATTCGTAGCGGCCAGCTTGGCACTCCCTGACTAATGTCTGGGTAAGCGGCTAGTACTACACGATCTCGGGATTTCGTTCCCTCCTAATGCTTATACCAGTTTAAGTTACCGAGATTATCCCTACAGTTATCCGAAATCACATGCCGTGGTCACAGATCATCCTTCTAGATGTCGTACCTCAATACGAAAACGCTAAGTAAGAATCAACTTCGACACCTATAGTCCCAGTTGTGATTCATTCTCAGTGTTATGCAACAAGCAAGCAATCAATCCTGACCACGTTAAGACTACAGGCCAACTACCAAGGTACCCATGCAGGTAATCATATCATATAGCTAGAATATCAAGATTTGTACCGCAGTACAATATAATCAAGGAGATAGCACCTCAAAGTGGCAGTAAAATCAGGGCCAGTACCATAAAGGATAAGCTGGAATCATAGTCTCATGTCAGGAACAAGGACAATCAGTCAGTCACATGAAGTCATCTGCCCACATCGTGGTATGAATATCCAATCAGGTACATGGTCAAGTGTCACCCCCAGTTTTCAAAAACAGGGGTATTTTTGTCATTTTACATTTTTGAATATTTTTAAAATTTATTTTATTATTTATGATATTATTTTGGGGTTGAAATTTATTTTATTATTTATGATATTGTTTTGGGGTTATTTGAGTCGGGTTCGAATTTTAACTCAATTCGACTTGAAACGGGGACCCGGGGGGTAGTTTGACTCTAGTGGAACCCACACACTAGTTAGACATGGCCCACATGATATTAATTATAGTCCACATGATATTAATTTTAGTTAGTAGTTAGACTAATTATTTATGGATAGGTTTAGTTTAATTAGAGACTTAAAATTAGACTAAATTGACCTCAACCTTTAACCCATTCCTAATTTAAATCAAATAGATTAGTGGAGGGCATTTTAGACATTCTAATAGGGACACCTCACACTTTTTGGGCAGCCACCTATGGGGGGATAAGGAATGAGTCACTCCTTTATTCATTTGTTTTTATCCACTTTCTCTCTCTTGTTCTTCCCCAAATTAATTTAGAGATGAACCTCCATTGATTTCATCTCCAAATCAACCCCTTCTTCCACCAAATCTTCTTCATTTCTTTTCTACTCCATGGTTAGAGGGTGCTAGCCAAGTTTGGGAGGATTTGGAGCTCGTTCGTGTCCTTTTGGAATCTCTACGTGTCGGTGTCGTGTCGGAAGGCTTTTCCTTTGAATCTCTCTTCCGGAAGGTATAATCTCTCCTCTAAACCACCCCTACATGCATATAGGAATATTTTAAATCCATAGGAATGATCCCCATGGTTGTATCTCCATTTGTGTCCATTTTGTGTCCATTTGGAGGTCATAGGAGTGTCCTTTGTGTTGTGGATGTGTTCATGTTACATATATAGATTTATATATATATATATTGTAATGAGAGTGTATCTATATTTATATATGTAATAAATGGTTCATGATGATTATATAATCAAGTTTGTGAGTGTGGTTCCTCATATTATTATTGCTATTATTGTTGTGGATAATTAGGATATATATTGTGTATTCTTTTGGCTCAAACTATCTAAATCCGTCATAATTTTTATCCACGTTTTTAATTTCAGCCGTAACTTAGAAATGTCATAACTTCTAGGTCAAAGCTCGGTTTAATCTCCCATTTTTTTTAAAAGAAGCGTATTGAAGTTAGCTTTCCAAAAACATATATTAATAGGCCTAATTCTTTCTGTAACTTTTTGGAAAATTATTTGAGTGTTAGCTGTACGAAAGACAAACGCGTTCTCGGTGTTTTCACGATTTCGGGAGTTTTCGGAAACGAAAACGCGATCCGTTTGAAGTTTCGAAAAGCTAACACATAGATCTATAACATACTTTAATCCTAGAATTTAATTCATGCTGAGTTGTTAGTAGGAGTTACTATTCGACATATGCATTTTGTGCACCCATGTGTGTAATATAATGTTCTATTTGATTTTAACCCATGTTAATGTATATACATTATATAACTAAATAGAGAATACAAGCATGAGTAAATGGTTAAATAAATGATGTATGAGGTGTAAGTATCCTACTAATGTAAGCATGTATAAGTATGGCTTGTAATGAATATGTAGGTTCCATAGTATGTAATGTATGGTGCATATAGTAGTGCAAGAGAATAAATGAATGATGAATGAATGCAAGCATGATAATAGATGTAATATATGCAATATACAAGTTAATGAGATGTAATGTTCTATGTTAACACAAATCCTATATTACCTCATGTACCCCTTACACTATGTTGACACTATCACACTTGACACTTTGTTCACTTACACTTTGACACTCTTTGATATGTATACACTATGTATGCCTATTTAACCCTCACTTGCCCCTTTGCCATGTTCACATACACACACATAGCCTCTTAAATAAGTATTTATGAATATAGTTAACTTAGCTATGTATGTATATTTTATATATGGTAGCATATTGTATTATAATATATAAGTTTATATAGCCATTGAAATGCCATGATTATAGACCTAATGTTGAATACCAATATATGCATGTGTATATATGTGTAGACATGTATAGCTTAAAGTAATAGATTACCTAGTGTATATCTAATGTGAAGTCTTGCCTATTTGAGTATTGAATAATTGCATGCTATATAGAGTTGGGTGTATGTTGGCTTGCATAGCCTTGTATTGATGTGTGCTTGCTAGAATAGTCTTGGTTAGGCCTAGTAAGACTTGCTGGGTTAGGACATGACCTAGTTTGACCTAGTTTGACTAGTGCAGACCAGAGTTGACCAAGGGTTGACTTTGGCCTAGTTTGACCTAGATTCATGTAGAATGCATTGTAGTGCTTTATATTACCCTTCTGGACATGTTGTGACTTGTGCTGTTCTAAATAGGAGCCAGACACCTCTCCTCGGACAGTACATTTTCTTTGAACATTCAGATAGCAGGCGAGTACATTCTCTGATCGTTTCATACTTGTCACGAATTATATTCTCGCTCTAGATTACTTTTGTTGATGCTGTCACATTATCATCACGGATTGGTACTATACGGATCTCTTCTTGGGATGTTACCCCCCTTAGCGGGCGCATCGGATACTTTATGACATGTGTTTCATGTACATCAGGTATTCCTTGCTTCTGCGTTATTCATGTACACTCATGTTCTCTCATGTTCTTTCATGTACGTTCATGTACTCTCATGTTCTTTCATGTACGCTCATGTTTCCTCATGTGTTTCTTGTATAACCAAAATATCATGTCCGTAACGTAACTTGAATAGATCCTTGTGTATTGATTGTGGGTAGGGGTGAGTATAAATGGTCATGTGATTTACCCATCATGTACACTCTATTACTTTTCATGTTCATCATGTACAACCTAAGCCAATTACATATCATCTCGTACTCTAAATTACTAGTCACTTACAGTTCTTACTTATCATGTATATATATTTCCATTTATCAAATATCTGATCTGTTTTCATGTATATCTTCTTACAGCATTTTATGTATCTTATTCTATTGCCTGCTTTATATTTTCTGACATGATATGAACTGCATGAGATGTATTGTGCTCGCTCCTGTCCTGACTGGACCTGTTGATAAATTTTACAGATGGCCTGGGATTGCCTGCTAGCCTAGAGGAGACACAGTAGAGGTTGTTTAGATAGTTATTTCATTTTGTCTGGAGTTGTATTTACTTGTGGATTACTGTATTTGAGTTTTGAGATGTACTTTGGGTTTATGTATCTTAGACACTTAGACTTCTATCTCCTGTATCTCTTTTGGATTTCATGTTTTATCTATCTTTATCATGCTCTACCTTAGATGTGATTGAGACTATATCTGCTATGTCACCCCCATTCGGGGAGTATAAACTGTTTATTCTTATACTCTAGATGCATGAGACCTAGGACAGCGTTCTACCGTCGACACTGCGGCGTAGGCTGGGCGTTGTTACGTTCTCATGCCCTTACTCTAGGGTGCGGATCGTGACATCAAGATCTCTACTAGAATAGCATCTCAAGTACACATGGGAGCCTACAGCTCTAATCATCAAGTCGGTCTATCCATCGGATCAATCTATCAGGAGTCTCCCATCTACGATGGAATAAATATCATGTCAGAAAAGACGATCACCAAATACTAAGCAAATCATCATAATCAATGTCAGGCCCTCTGGCTCCAAGAATCCTCTGAACTACTGATCACAAGTTATCAGAAAACAAGCCTCTCAACAACCAAGATATAGCAATCATACCAGATTTTAGGCGCTTGGAAAGTCGAGTAAAAATTATGTAATGATGCGCTCTATATTCTTCTCGTTCCGTAAAACACTCGCACAATCATCAAAATTCAGGAATCCACATAGTCATATCGGATCAAAATAAACATCATCTAAAAGAAATAGCAACAATATCCAAGATTCCACATAAGTATCAATATCCCGGGAATCATGCTCCATGTAATACTCAATCGTCAGACATATCCAAGGTCACAATCCCGATACATAGGACAAATGTCACCTCTATCTAGCTAGACTAGGATAACTCCAAGAATGAATGGTCAGGGGACAAGAATATATTAATTAATGTCGCCAGAAAAATGGCAAGGATTGCATGAACCACTCTGGAGCAGATTCCACAACCCTTAAACCAAACAAGGACCAAGGTTGCACACCGTCCCCCGAGTGAAACCGCACTCCTCACGCTATCCGACGGACAAGACAGGTCAAGTAGCTAGGCGACTAATCTAGTCACGAGTCTACCTAACAGATACTAGAATCAGGTAAACTATAATACGATAAACGTGCCTGAGTCTGGTTCAGCAAACCAAAAGAACGGTTCTGCCAAAATCTTTGACCCAAATTCTCGATCGGAAATTCTAGAAAAATTCAGGAGAGTCTCCTCTGTATTCTGGACGGAAGCTCCCAACAAATTGGGACTAAATATACTCGACGCAACCCGCCACAGAATCGCAAATCGAGAACACTAAGTCCTGGGTTCCAGCAGCACTACAATGCGTACTAGAAACCAAACCGTAGCCGAGAACACTACGTCTTGACCTCCAGCAGCGCTACGATGCGTACTGGGTGCCAAGACAATACATACAACAAAACTCGCCACACATGGTGCATCATAGACCCAGAGTCATGTCCAAACCACAAGCATGGTCATAGAAACAGTAAGCCAAGCTGTTACTCGACTGCGAGTCGGACACGGGACATATGGGGACAATCCATACAAGTGAGTCATGCTCGTGTCCTCGGAGGTATGGATGACCCGTCCGAGTTGTCCGATACGGTCATAACCCGGTATCGAACCAAGCTATCCTAGGTTATCATCATGACAGTTCTACTGCTAAGCTACACTAATCACGGTTATACATTTATATTTACAAATAAATTAAATACAATTAAATCCAGGATGAGGGCAAGAGCCGTCGATGAGCAAGGGATATTTGCCTAGAGGGCTCGACTAGGTAAGCAAGTCTTTGACGATCGGGATCCAAGGTAGCACGTCCATCGAGGTCATCAGAATACACAATAAATAATCATTAGCATTAAATAATAAAATAATAACAGGAAGCACAATGATGGCAGAAGGCTATACCGCGTAGGTCCCGCAAGCAGTACAAGAATTAGGTACGGAAACCGAGGCACACGGATAGACACGGACACGCAAACCTAGATGCACACGTACATCGAGACACACACAAGAATCGAAATAACACGAAGATCGAGACGAACGGGAAATATAATGTGCACGTAAAGCGAGACGTGCACATAAATCGAGAGATCACAAATATCGAGATGGCACACGAATCATTGCGACACGCAAATCCAGGTGTGCACATAAATCGAGATGATACAAGATACGATATGACATACAAATCAATATGACACGCAAATCGGTGCGTGCACATAAATCAATGTGGCACAGAGTTCAAGGTAGCATACAAATCAATGCGACACAAAAATTAGTATGTGCGCATAAATCTATATGGCATGGGTCACGAGGTAGGCACAAAGGCCGAGACATGGAAATCGAGACAATATGCAAACCGAGATAGCACGTTGCCCGAGGCAGTACAGGGCTCGAGGCATCTTGCTGCCCAAGGCAATGCGTGGATCGAGTTGGCACGAGAACCGAGACAACACACAGATCAAGAGGGCACAGAGAACAAGGTGACACGTACACCGAGGTGCATGCATCCCGAGTGGTTCGTACCCCAAGGTAGTGCGCATGTCGAGGGTGCGTTGCTCCATGCAGCACGCAACCCTAGGCGCGTGGCCCGAGAATAGCACAGTGCACGAGGAGCACGCGTGGCGAGGTAGCTCGTTGCTCGAACAGTGCGGGGCCCAAGGGCGTCCCGCTACTCGAGGCAAGCGCTGCCCTCGAGGCGCGGCGACCAGAGGGAAAGAGAGGGTAGCGGAGGAGCCATCATCGGGGAAGATCAGCCAGATCGGGTCGGGCTCCCGACGGCAGAGGGAGAACAGAGTGAGAGGGGAAACCTGGAGGAGCTCGGCCAGGCGGGTCGGCTCCCGGTCGCGGAGGAGATTGTAGCGTCCACGGCTGGGGACGACGACGATAGAGGCGCTGGAGATGGATGAAAGGGCGGTGGCGGTCGCAGGCGGCCTGGCGGTGGTGGTAGCCGGCCATGGATATGGTGGTGGTGGAGATGGCGACGGTAGTAGTGGCTGGGGGTGGCCGCTATGGAGCTGATCCCGGGAAGAGCCGAGAGAGAGAGAATAGAGCGAGGGAGAGAGATCGTGAGAGAGAGGGAGGAGTCGAGAGAGAGAGAGAGAATGATGAATGGGGGGGTTCTCCAGTGAGGATGAGGAGGAAGAGAGGTGAGCGGGAGAGAGAGATGCGAGGAAATGGGGGGCGGCTAAGAGTGGGAGCGGCTGTAAGGGGGGTTAGAGTTAGGTTAGGGTTTGGGTTTATTTGGGGAGGGGTAGATATAGGAAAAGAATCAAAACAATAATAATAATAATAATAGTAACAATAGTGATAATAGTAACAAGAATAATAATAGGAAAAATTCTATAATGAAGCTAACAATGTAAACTTCAATAAAATGATATCGACAATGATAATAACCAAGTGCCAGGCTCAACAACCAACACCAAATCAAGATCCAGAAATAAATAAAATTTAAATAAATATGGAATTTTAAAATCACCATAAATACTGAATACGGTCATATACATATTTTGGAAAAATATAGGATATGACATCCCACAATGTCTTTACATGCTCAATATTGACGATGTGATTATTCACATTCATGTCCACGAATTGTCTGATATACCCACACACCTATATATGCTCGAAATTTTAGTCCTCACTAAATTTCTCACTGGGCTTATCGAAAGCAAACACCGGAAGATAAAACTTCTTGACGAACAACAAATCCTTCATGTTGCCCCACAAATAATGATAGTTGGAACCATTCAGGTTTATCATGCACACTAACTTTTTGTACATCTCTTCTAGCTGGTTTGGTTATCAATCTTCTGGCACCTTGCAAACATAAGTTCTAATATCACTATATTGGAAACGAACGTTGAAATATCGTTCCCCAAACTGGAAGAACTTGTTGATGACCGAAGAGAATAGGCACAACACAAACACGATTCCAAAGTTCATATTCACACAAAAGCACAACGTAAACACGGAGATATTTACGTAAAAAATCATGACGGAAAAAAATTATGGGACGATCAGAGTCCAATCTGAAAAAGTCTCCACTAAAGGAATAAAACTCATTCACAAAGTTTTGCACTGATCCACATGGATCACAACAACTCTTCAAATGACAATAGAAATTGATTACAAAGCAAGTAGGTGATAAAGTATGATGGGAAGACAAAGAAGAACCGATGTAGAACTCACGAAGCAACCTCTCTTCAAATCAATCACAAACCCTTCAAATCTCTCTCCTCTTTGTTGAGAATTGCTCCCTTGTTCCCTCTTTAATTGTTATGCATGGGATCTAGGGTTAGGAAGCTCCTATTTAAACTACCACAATCTCGAAAAGTTCTGGACCATTAATTTTGATCCAACGGTGTTAATAAAATATTTAATTTTTGTCTTCAGTCCCGACACCGTTATACCATCGACTATATACAGAAAAATTGATATATATATATATATATATATATATATATATATATATATATATATATATATATATACTTTGTGCCTGAACCGTTCTAGGATAAAACATTGTACTACCAGTGTACCGGCGGTGTACCGTTGACACTGATACATCTTTGTCTAGAGTCTGACACACGCTTAAATTGCGTCACCTTCGTTGCCTTCGACTTTCCAAACTTTTCTGACATATGGTTGATGCTCGTCGTTTTCTGGAGTATTCTCTACATAGATTGAAAATTTCATCCAACACCAACACTAAGAGTTTAGAACAAGAAGAAGGAATGAACTATCATAGACAGAACAATCAATAGCTGGTTAATTTTCACATCTTTGCTAAAATGATGAAACCACAATCAATAAAAATATGAATGATAGGTAATTTGTTAATGCATACACCACTACTTTCTCTGTCTATTCCATACATGTAGTCATCAGCCAAGAACCTCACTTTTTCTGAAGCAATCAATAATGTTGCCTTGTGAAATATACCAAATGGGCTATGACAAGAGAATAGAGTCAAGTATTGTTGCTTGGTGAAAACCTTTGATCATTTTTAATCATCAACCAGAAGCAAGGACTATGCCATTGTGATCATGACCATTCGATCATGCTTTCCCATTATCCAGGCCATGGTACAATTATGAAACCAAGGCATGCCCCCACCTTTGATTGTGCCTATATTGACAATGAACTACTCACCCTGAATTATTAACCCCCACTTGCATCATATTCTTTAAGAACTCTATCCTTCATCATCTCGTATATAATAAAGAATATAAAATTGTATATTTAGGGTAAAAGATTATTGATATTCCTTTCTGAGCATAAAGTTTATATAAATTATATTTTGAGACCCAAAACGTCCATCAAAAAGACGTATTAAATGATTCCACTCGTTAAAAAAAATTACAATAAAAAAATACGCTCTTCGGAATGACATATTTTGCACAAAAACGTTCTTCCGAAAGACATATTTTTTACATAATATTTTTTATGGGAACACAAAAATTTGTCATTAAAGAAAAAATTTGTCACTAAAAGCACAATTAGTCACTAAAGCCCAATTTCGCCACTAAACTTTTGTCAAAAATTTTGCATATAAAATATTGTCGTTAGATTGTCTATGCGACAAAAAAAAATTAACCGTTAAAAAATACGCCCTTCAGAAGGACGTATTCTTCACATTCTTAATTAACCAACCACTAAGCAGGATTAAATATGTTAATAAATATATATGCAAAAAGAACACCATTCAGAATACACAAATACGTCCTTCTGAAGGGTATTCGGACTCAGATCAGAATTTTACTAAACTATATGCTCTCAGCATAATTTTGAATAAATTTGATGCTATATGCGTAATTCGTAGAATACCCTTCTTAGAATGAGCTTGGCATTGCTGAAGATTATCAAAGTTGTCATAAAAATAAATTTGTAAGTTTGCATCAAGAGCTGTCAAAAAAAAAAAAAAAAAAAAAAACGTTCTTATAAATTGCAAGATATTCCTAACAATTTCTTATGCCCCATTGAACATACATAAAGATGGAAGGATGAAGAAAATAGAAAGATATTGATAAGGTTCAAATATAACGGTTGGTATATGTTTCCTTGTGCCTTCTTTCTCTTCTTGGTTAGAGGCATGACAACGTTGGCATAACCACCACTTCCTTCCCCCTGGAAGAAAATTCCATCAGTTTGTATAAGGTTCTCTTGCAGCAAAGTAGGTGTGACATCTAAATGTGGCATATGATGAGGACAAAGATATTGAGGAGTATGCATATCTGATGTTTGGTAGGTTTCTACATGTAACATGCAGCAATGCTAGTCCTGTCTGATCAAGTGCTGATGTCTGCGGTAGTGAGGTTTCTCTATATCATAGTTTGCAGTATCTAGTATGAGCGAGATGCCGGTTCGATATGGCCTACATGGATACGGTTTGGCATATCTTGATCCGATACCAAACAAAACCGACATTGGAGCCTTTTTTCCGTCAGTTTGGCAAAAAAATTGAATGAAAAAAACAATCAGCAATGATGTAAAAGCATAGTAAAGTTGTAAAAAAATGTAAAAGAAGAAAATTTATTTATAGCAGGTAAACCAATCCGTAAGAGTAACAACTATTTTATTCAATTTCAAAATTACTAAGAAACAATACAAAAAAATATTGTGGTTTTAACTTACATTTGGGAGCTTTAGTCCCATATTGAAAACCACAAATGCGTCTATCTCAATATAATAGATATGCTTGTATTGGCATATGCACATGGGTTGTGGTGGTCCATGTGGGATGATTTCTCTAGATGTATTAAGTTTAAACTTTAAAGAACAATCTTTGTTTTGGTCACTCACTTCGTGAATTCTTAGGAGCTAAGTCCCGAATGGGTTTAGCGACTCAAACTCGGGCACGGGAGAAAGATGCAAATAGCACTTTGATGGTGCACTTTGTACTTCGCTCGTATGCATTGTGCATATATTATGCGGCCATGCGCTATATGCTAGACGCATGTCAGCAGTTGCTTTCGTGGCTGTCAGATATATCGGTCGCCTTTACTTCCGACGGACGGTGTAGGCGGCGCTGTCAACATGCGACACATTGTTGTGTCTGCGCGTAGGACTCTGCGATCCAAAATTGTTGGGATATGGCTGGCCTATGCGTATGCGCGCATGTCCTATGCGCGCACAGGTGCAGATTTGCTCTATAAATAGGGCTTCACTCTCTTCAGTTGAAGTGTTGAAAAAACTGAGAGAGTAATGAGCACCACAATATTCTAGAAGATCTATGCGGCAGAGCAGCAGGATTCTTATGCGCGCATAAAGCTTTTCTTTCTCATCTTGAATTCCAAGTCTTTCCAAAAGTGCCATAGAACGTTCCATAAGTTCATTTTTGTGTCTTGATGGTTCTTTGGGGCAGATCGCATATAGGACAAATCTTACTTTGAGCACCGGTGACTTGTTCACCCCAGCAAGGAGTTTCTTTTGTGTTTTTTCTTGTTATTTTTGTTATATTTTATTGTAGCGTCTACGAACGTAAAGAGAAGAATATTATTTTACTTTATTGTTGTATTTTGCATTTTCTTTAAGTCATTTTGTAACATGTGCCTTAGTGCTTCATTTGTGTTTGGTAGAGAGCAAACTTTGAGTCTTCCATAGATCTCTACACCTTCCGAGGATCTCTCCACTCTTTTGATCCGTCTTCGAGACTAACATAAAATACTTAAAATTATGTCTAAGTTTATAAAATATTTTTTTTCAAAATTTTTAATGATTTGTTAATACAGAAATTTTCATATAGGGTAAATAAATTTGAAATAATTGTAAAAAAAGGAAGAAATTAGGGGTAAGGGGGATGGGGCGCCAAGTCACTTGGCGCGTGGGGAGGGGGCGCCAAGTCACTTGGTGCGCGTAGGGAATAGGGTAAAAAAGTTTAGGATAATTTATAATGTTGAATGTAGTTTGTCCAAATTATCCATAATAAATTTCAAATATGTTTTAAATATATTAGATAACAAATAATTATTTTTTAATCATCCAAGATTTATCAGATAATTATATTTGTCAAATTTAAATTAACAACGAGTTTCAATTAAAATTATCTATTAGTTCTATTAAAATTATCTATATGAACGAGATATTTATCATAACAAATTAGCTTTTAATTATATCATAAAAAATAATATTAATAATAAATCTAATAATTTTTTTATGATATAACTAAAAGATAATTTGCTATTATAAATATTCTATTCATATAGATAATTTTCATTATTTGTTATCTAATATAGATAATTTAAATTAACAATGAGTTTCAATTAAAATTATCTATTTATTCTATTAAAATTATCTATATGAACGGGATATTTATCATAACAAATTAGCTTTTAGTTATATCATAAAAAATATAATATTAATAATAACTATTATCTAATAATTTTTTTATGATATAACTAAAAGATAATTTGTTATTATAAATATTCCATTCATATAGATAATTTTAATTATTTGTTATCTAATATAGATAATAACTATTATCTGATAAATCTTGAATGATAAGAAAATAATTATTTGTTATCTAATATATTTAAAACATATTTGAAATTTATTATGGATAATTTGGAGAAACTATATTCAACATTATAAATTATCCTAAACTTTTTTACCCGCTGCGCGACTTGGCGACCCCTCCCCTCAGGTAATTATCCCAAACTTTTTCCTTTTTTTTTTTACAATTATTTCAAACTTCTTTACCCTATTTGATTTTTTTTTTGTTAATAAGAATTTGCTTTTCGATACCAAAAATTCTGACACTCCGATCCAAAACGGTCGATACCGTCTGATACCCATAGGAAGAATTCGATACAGATATTGTGAACCCTTGCTCAATACGTTGATTTGTAGTTAGGCTGAAATACCTACTGTGTTCTCTAAATCTAATAGTCCCTGATCTCTAATTAAGTTGTAACTTTGGCATTTTTGTTGTCGGCTCAGATTAAGTTGAGGCATACTGGATGCTTTTGTTGTCAGCTCAGAATTGATGGATGAAAGCAAACACTCCCTTAGCTATATGATGGACCCCTGCCTTAATTAGCTATATGAGCCTTAGATATGAAATATTACATAATCATGGTGTTTGAGGTGGTACGAAAAGGAAAATGTTATCTTTACAATCAATTTTGGTTGTAAGCTTTGTGACATTCATTGATTGGGGGAGAGGAGAGATCGAGTGGGACCTAGTGGGACCGAATGGAACATTTTAGGTGGGGGATTAGATGTGGGTTGTAAAAAAAATTGTAAATATTTAATAGTAAATTTAGCATTTTCCTTACGAAAATATAGGACACTTAGAAGTTGAGATATGTAGGTATTTTGCAATTGTGGAGAGCTTGTCCACCATAGATGTGCATACCAAGCTAGCAATTAGATTTCCCAGAGTCACGTCTTCTTATCATGTAATAACTAGTCACGTGTAAAAAAAATTTATAATATTATTAAAAAATTAGATAAAAATTTAAATTATATTAAAATATTTAAAATATTATTTGAATGTAATTTAATTTAGGATTTGTTATATATAAGTAAAATTTTAGATATGTGTTTAGTTAGATAATACGCTTAGTTTAAATATAATTTGTGTTAATTGTTAGTCCCGGGGCTTGATCAAAGATGGTAAAACAGATGCAACAAAGATCTACGATGATACAAATACCAAATAACCCGATTACAATATGGAGGAGGAAAATAAAGAAGAGAAGATCTTCCGTTCTTCCTTGCAAACGTGTTGCAATTGGGACAGAACGAGTTACAATAATCTAGAGAGAGATGAGAAGAAGAACAATGCTGGGGTGTCAAAACACCGTTGCTCAAAGCAAGATTCGCCCCACACGATCTGCTTCCAGGAACCAGCAAGTTTGAAGAACTTGTGGAACGCTCGAAGTCACCTCTGTTCTGACTCCTCGGATGGACTTGCAATGGGGGCAGCAGCTCTCTCTCTCTTTCTTCTCTTCTGACTTATATTTTTCGTTGTAACCACAAAGGAGGCCAGAAGAGAGTATTTATAGAGAGAGGGTGAAAACCCTAGCCGCCTCTTCAGTTATGGAAAGATTGAATCAAATCCCAAAAGATAGCAACGAGATTTAACTCAAATCCCACAAAGATAGCAACGAAATTAATTCAAATCCCACAAAAATAGGACCTGAATTAATCGCATTGATTCAGCCTTTCCATAACTGACTTGTAATCTGCACAGTCAGCGGAGCCCTCCATGCGGCAGC
Source organism: Iris pallida (assembly GCA_029216955.1). NCBI lineage: Eukaryota > Viridiplantae > Streptophyta > Magnoliopsida > Asparagales > Iridaceae > Iris > Iris pallida. Next base: position 9,111,841 of record JANAVB010040619.1, read on the forward strand.
AGCAGCAGCAGCCTGGCCGCATGAGCCGCATGAGCCTCATGGCCGCAAGGATCGCATGGGCCGCATGGACCGCATGAGCCGCATGGACCGCATGGACCACATGAGCCGCATGGACCGCATGGACCGCATGAGCCGCATGAGCCGCATGGCCACATGAGCCGCAAGGACCACATGAGCCGCATGTGCCGCATGGACCGCATGAGCCGCATGGCCGCATGAGCCGCATGGACCGCATGAGCCGCATGAGGCCGCATATGAGCCAACAAAACGCCATATTACGCCTCATGAGCCCATGAGCCCGAGTCCGAGTCCGAGTCGCTAAGCCCCTTTGGGGCTTAGCTCCAAATGGAATTAATCCAAGAGAATGACAAAAGCATTAATGGTTAATCCTTGGAGCCTTATTCTTACCTCCTAGTAAAATCACCCACATGGTTCCCTCCTTAGGGTCACCACCCCATGTGCATCTCTCAACAATACACCCAAGTATATATGTTGAGATAACTCATGGTGCATTTCCGATATGGGACTAAAATTTACAAGACATGTTGAGAGCAAGCTCTCTCCATGTAAAGAAAGCACCAACAATTCTCCACATATCACAACATATATATGTGTCCAGGGTTGAGCGTTCCCCACAGTAACTGTCCATTTTGCATTAGGATAGATGTCGCTGACGACTTGAATCTTCCCGCATGGGTTAAATAACAATGTGATATAAGAATTGACTACGCCTTGAATTCTGCACCACAATTGTAATTCTTTCCACTCACAAAGTGTAGTTACGTGTGCTTCTGGCTGCACATTAAAGGCCCTGTGCCAGCCTGGTTTCAGTGTATAATTTTGGGCGTCTACAAGTTTACCTTCAAGAGACGGCCTGATATCTCTTTTCATACACTATAGGTGAGTTCTTTATTAAAGAGATATGGCATGAAGCCTTGCGCTTCCTTGCGGTACTACGCCGCTATGACATGGCCTGAAGCCGAGGCATTACCCCTACCTGGGAACCTCATCGTAGTGTCATACTACTGTAGCATGAGGTCTCAGCCTCTTTGTAGTGCCAATCTACTCAGCATGAAGCCGAAGGCGTCCTTGCGGTGTTACGCCGGAACGACATGCTTGCAATGCCGAGGCTTTACCCCTACCTGGGTACCTCATCGTGGTGTCGTGCCACTGTAACATGGGGCCATCCTCCCCTTTGTAGTGCTGTCTACAACTCTTTAATTACGTCATACAGCATTAGGCTACCTGCCTATTTGCGGTGCTACGCCGCTATGACTTGGCTTGCAAGGCCGAGGCATTACCCCTACCTGGAAACCTCATGGTGGAGTCACCCCACTGTAGCATAGAGTTTCACTCCTTGTAGTGCTGCTCTACCGTGCTTTCTGCCAAGCACACCAGGCATTCACTCTGCCTGAGAACTCATTAAGGCGTTTAAGCCACCCTTCTACAGGATCTATTTTTTTCCGCAGAAAATACATAGTAAACAACAGTGGTTATGGGTCCGTATCCCTTCCATGTTCCAGAGAACAAGTACCCACTGTTACCTGATAGTTTCCCAGTCAGTGATCCTCCTTTGAACTAAAAGTTAGATGCCTAGTAGATTTCTCTTTGAACTAATAGCATAAAACTTTATGGTAGGATTACAAAGACACACTATCAGAATGCCTTCAAGCCCATTTTACAAGCTGTGTCATCGACCAACTGGCGCTTGAGGCCCTTTATGAACGGATCTGCCAGGATCTCCTGACTCCGAACATCAACCACTGCAATTATACCTCTTTTGATAAGATCGTGTACTGCCATGTGCTTCAACCGTACAGTCCTCTTCTTTCCGTTGAAGAGGTCATTTGATGCCACCGCCGCAGTCGCCTGGTTGTCACAGTATATCGGTATTGCCGGTATCTGAGCCCCAACCACTAGATGATCATACATGAGCTCCCGAAGCCATTCTGCTTCATCTGCTGCAGTTTCAAGTGCATAGAATTTAGATTCCATGGAGGAACGAGAGAGTATAGTCTGCTTCTTCGACTTCCACGATATAGCAGCTCCACCCAAGGAAAAGACATATCCACCTGTGGATCTCTCGCTTTCCACCTCTGAACACCAGCTAGCATCACTGAAGCCTTCCACTACTGTCGGATACCCGTTGTAGTGCAGTGCACATGTCTGAGTCTTTTTGAGATATCTCATCACCCGCTTCACAGCTTTCCAGTGCTCAACCCCTGGGTTACTTGTGAACCAACTCAGCATTCCCACGGCGAAAGCTATGTCAGGCCTTGTGGCAGTGGTTGCGTACATCAAACTTCCGATAATGCTAGAATACTCCAGCTGCCTGACGCTTTCCCTTGAGTTTGGCTTCAGCTTCTGATCACACCTGTATGGCGTATCGATCCCTGGAAGATCCTTATACCCATAGCGTGTGAGCATCTTCTCAATGTAGTGAGATTGTGACAGCGCTACTCCAGTGTCTGTCCGGATGATCTTTATGTCCAAGATGACATCTGCACCCCCCAAGTCCTTCATACTGAACTTGGTTGAGAGGAACTTCTTTGTCTCTGTGACACAGCCTATATCCGTACCTAGGATTAGCATGTCGTCCACGTACAGACAAACGATGACTCCTCTTCCATCAGCGAACTTTGTGTAAACACGTTTGTCCGTCTCGCTGACTCTGTAGTCGTTTGACCTAATAACTTTGTCAAACTTCTTATGCCACATCTTGGGAGCTTTCTTCAAACCATACAATGATTTCACCAACTTGCAGACTTTGTCTTCAAGACCTTTGACGACAAATCCATCTGGCTGTTGTATGTAAATCTCTTCGGTCAGCTCTCCATTCAGGAATGCTGTCTTTACATCCATCTGATGTATCACCAACTTATGTATAGCTGCTAGAGCGATTAACATCCTGATGGTGGTCATCCGAGCTACTGGAGCGTACGTGTCAAAGTAGTCTATCCCCTGTTTCTGAGAAAATCTCTTGGCTACCAGCCTGGCCTTGAACTTGCCAATAGTTCCATCTGCCTTCATCTTCTTCTTGAAGATCCATTTACATCCGATGGGCTTTTCTCCTTCAGGTAGATCTACCAACACCCATGTGTTATTGGAGGTGATAGAGTCAAACTCGTCATTCACTGCCTCCTTCCAGAAAATAGCATCTCTGGTCTTCATCGCCTCATCATAGGTAAGCAGATCTGCTTCCACATGATAGGTGACAAAGTCATCTCCGAAGTCTTTCGGTCTCCTCGCTCGCTTAGCTGACGGCTCAGCGAGTTCTGGTACAAGAGTTGTTTCATCAACAACAGCTTCTTCTTGGACTACTGGCCCATATGAGATTTCAGTCTCATTTGCACCTACATCATTTTTCGGAATGTCCGAAAGAACAATGTTTTTGTCTTTTGCAAACTTGTCTTCAAAGTATTCAGCCTCGTAAGATTCGATGATATATTTTGACTCAATATCAAGAAATCTCCTAGCATCACTCTTCTCGGCATACCCCAAGAAGATCGCCTTCGTAGTCCTTGTCCCTAGCTTCTGAATCTTCAGATCTGGGAGCTTCACATACGTTAGACACCCCCACACTCGAATGACATTCAAGTTTGGTCTGACTTTGAACCAGAGTTCATAAGGAGTTATGTCCGAAGTTGTATATGGCACTCTATTCAGAATGAAAGTGGCCGTTAATGCAGCTTCTCCCCAGTAGCATTTTGGAAGACCTGCAGTAAGCAGCATAGAATTCATCATTTCTGTTAATGTTCGGTTCTTCCTCTCTGCTACTCCGTTGGATTGAGGAGAATATGGAGCAGTAGTCTCGCATATGATTCCATGTTCTTTGCAGAATGATGCGAATTCATGAGACCTGTACTCCCCACCTCGATCACTTCTCAACCTCTTGAGTTGTTGTCCAGTCTGCCGTTCAGCTTCGGCCCTGAACTCTCTGAACTTCTCGAAAGCTTCATCTTTAGACTTGAGCAAGTAGACGAATGCGTATTTTGAGAAGTCATCGATGAAGGTTATAAAATACTTCATCCCGGCCTTCGTGGAGAAATGTTTGAAGTCATAGATATCGGAGTGCACCAACTCCAGAAGATCTGTGCTTCGATTGACCCGATGAAAGGGTTTCCTAGTGATCTTCGTCTGAGCACACACTTCACACTTCTCCACCTTACCCCCACATTTGGAGATAAATCCTAGACTAGACATTTTGTTAATTCTTTTACAATGAACATGTCCTAGTCTATTATGCCACAACTCAAGAGAATAATCAGAAGATGCAACTGCATTAATGTCATCAAACTGGTTGACAAGCTGAATTTTAAACATTCCTTCGATTTGATAAGCCTTTCCGAAGTATGTTCCTTTCTTGGACATCACCATCTGACCAGCATTGATGTCCATCCTCAAGCCTGCGTTACAGAGCAGGCTCCCAGAGATCAGGTTCTTGGCAATCGCCGGAACATGCTTCACACCTTGAAGCGTCAGAGTGTTCCCAGAAGTGAGTTTCAGTTCCACGGTCCCGATCCCCAGAACTTTAGCTTGGACCTGGTTTGCCATGACAACCTTCTCAGATATCGGCTGGTACGTGACGAACCATTCTTTCCCAGAACAGACATGGCAAGTCGCAACAGTATCTATCCACCAGTCAGAGTCAACCCCCACAGTTGTGACCTGTCCGATCATAGCAACAATGTTAGAAACCAATGAAACCTTATTAGGCTCACCTTTCTCTGATTGTTTAGGCTTAGATCTACATTCACTCTTGTAGTGGCCTTTCTTGCCACAATTGTAACAAGTCACGTGGGACTTAGTCTTCTGTTGCTTGAAAGAAGGACCCTTCACTTTTAGATTAGTGAAGTCCTTCTTCTTGGGATGAGAAGCCGCCTGCTTTCCCTTGGGATCTCTCGTCTGCACAAGATTGGCTTTAGCCAACTGTTTGGACAGAGTGTCCACCTTCTGTTGGGAACGCATCTCGTCCTCAACATGGATCTCTTGAAGTAGATCTCCCAAGCCAATGTCTAGCTTCTTTCTGTGCATCCTTGCATAGAAGGTACTCCATCCAGCAGGAAGTTTTGAGACGATCCCTCCGACGACAAACTTGTCGGAAAGGGGCATCTCTTCGTCTTCCAGTTTCTGACGCAGCTTCAAAAATTCCTTCACCTGTGGTAGCATAGACTTTTCGTCCTCAAAGAGCAATTTGTGATATTTTTCAACCACAAACATTTTGCTCATGTTCTTGTCTTCTTCATACAATTTTTCCACAGACTCCCATATGTCTCTGGCAAGTTCCTTCTTCGAGTAGGATTCTGCCAGGGAGTCCTCCATAGCGTTCAGGATGAGAAGCCTGCAGATGCTATTTTCCCTTCTCCACTTGGCCTGGAGTTTGGTAGCCGCGTTGATTGCGACAGTAGATCCAGTGTCTGGAACAGAGGGTTCTTCCTCCAACAGAACATGATCAACATCTTTTAGTTGAAGAGTTAGGTAAACCTTTCTCTTCCAGACTTGATAGTGCTCTCCATCGAACTTTTCCAACTTGCAGAAGTCCGATTGGAGGAGCGAAGCATTAATGTTTTCCATCTACACGGATCTTGCTTTGAGATTGTTAATTGTTAGTCCTGGGGCTTGATCAAAGATGGTAAAACAGATGCAACAAAGATCTACGATGATACAAATACCAAATAACCCGATTACAATATGGAGGAAGAAAATAAAGAAGAGAAGATCTCTCATTCTTCCTTGCAAATGTGTTGCAATTGGGACAGAATGAGTTACAATAATCTAGAGAGAGATGAGAAGAAGAACAATGCTGGGGTGTCAAAACACCGTTGCTCAAAGCAAGATTCGTCCCACACGATCTGCTTCCAGGAACCAGCATGTTTGAAGAACTTGTGGAACGCTCGAAGTCACCTCTGTTCTGACTCCTCGGATGGACTTACAATAGGGACAGCAGCTCTCTCTCTCTTTTTTCTCTTCTGACTTATATTTTTTGTTGTAACCACAAAGGAGGCCAGAAGAGAGTATTTATAGAGAGAGGGTGGAAACCCTAGCCGCCTCTTCAGTTATGGAAAGATTGAATCAAATCCCAAAAGATAGCAACGAGATTTAACTCAAATCCCACAAAGATAGCAACGAAATTAATTCAAATCCCACAAAAATAGGATCTGAATAAGTGCAAAGTGCGCCAACAAAAAGCCACATTACGCCTCATGAGCCCATGAGCCCGAGTCCGAGTCCGAGTCGCTAAGCCCCTTTGGGGCTTAGCTCCAAATGGAATTAATCCAAGAGAATGACAAAAGCATTAATGCTTAATCCTTGGAGCCTTATTCTTACCTCCTAGTAAAATCACCCACATGGTTCCCTCCTTAGGGTCACCACCCCATGTGCATCTCTCAACAACACACCCAAGTATATATGTTGAGATAACTTATGGTGCATTTCCGATGTGGGACTAAAATTTACAAGGCATGTTGAGAGCAAGCTCCCTCCATGTAAAGAAAGCACCAACAATTTGAGTAATGAACAATGCAGAAGAGTTAATGCATCAAAAACGTCTGAACGTTATAGTTAGCATGTCTGCAATTAGAATAATTTAGGCTAACAACAATGAGAAATTGGACCAATTCAGTGTTACTTGAGGGATAATAGTTGGAAGACATTCGAGACCATTACTTTAGCTGTTTCTGTTATTATCGGGGCACAATTTTAAATAAAAAACAGAGAGAATGAAACATTTATAAAAAACAACGTTCCAACGCAACGCTTCAAGGAAGGTGCGTAACAGAGATCCTAGGAGGATTCTGGAATAAAAAAATTTAAAAAGATTTCGTAAACGTAGCAAACGATAGTATTACTTCCAAACAGAAGGTACAAATCGAAATGCTAAAGGCAGCAGCGAAGATGATTGGCGAAATATGAAAAAAGGTGGCCTGTTGGGGTGTCAAGAACACCAGTGCTCAAAGCTAGATCCGCCCACACGGTTAGCTTCCAAGAACCAGCAAGTTCGAAAGAACTCTGGAACGCTCTGGTAATCTGCTCTAAGACGAACTGCTCGAAAGGATAAGGACAGAACTCCAGTTGCACGAGGAGGAACAAGGTGCACAGCAGCTCTCTCTTTTCTCTCTGAAAATATTTTTTCTGAAGTCTAAGAAGTCACTCGAGAGAGAAGAAGGGCTCTGATTATATAGCCACTGCTGTAATCGCCCAGATCCGAGAAGTGCGCAACGACTTGATGTCATATCCAAAAATTTAGGATCAGTTATCGCACGTTACGAATTAGTCAGAACGTGGATAGCCACAATCTGTGCATGTTGTGCCTGTTGAACGGGTTGCGCGTGCACCATCAGCGTAAACAGCGCACACTGCACATGCGATGCAACCAGCGCGAGCAAGCACAACTGGCGCAACCTGCGCGAGCTGGCGCAACTGGCGCAACCAGCGCGCCCGTGCACCCACGCACCCCGCGCAACCCAACGCACCCGTGCACCCTGCACAACCCAGCACAACCGCGCACCCGCGCACCCGTGCAACCTGGGCGTGCAACTAGACAGCACAACGTGGCCGCACAAGTTGCTCGCGCAACGAGCGCAACTTAAGCGCACTTTGTACCTAGCGACGATGCTGACGTGCTAAGTGCAAAGTGTGCCAACAAAATGCCACATTACGCCTCATGAGCCCATGAGCCTGAGTTCGAGTCCGAGTCGCTAAGCCCCTACGGGGCTTAGCCCCAATAGAAATTAATTTCCCAAGAAAAAAAAAGCATGAATGCTTTACTTGGAGCCTTATCCTTACCTCCTAGTAAAATCACCCACATGGTTCCCTCCTTAGGGTCACCATCCCATGTGCATATCCCAACAACACATACAAGTATATATATTGAGATAACTCATGGTGCACTTTTCGTTTGGGACTAAACTTTACTAGGCATGTTGAGAGCAAGCTCTCTTCATGTCAAGGAGCAAGAACACCAACAATCCCCTACATATCTCAACATATATATGTATCTAGGGTTGAGCGTTCCCCACAGTAACTGTATATTTTGCATTAGGATAGATGTCGCTGACGACTTGAATCTTCCCGCATGGGTTGAATAACAATGTGATACAAGAATGGACTATGCCTTGAATTCTGCACCACAATTGTAATTTTTCCCACTCACAAAGTGTAATTACATGTGCTTCTGGCTGCACATTAAAGGCCCTGTGCCAGCCTGGTTTCAGTGTACAAATTTTGGGTGTCTACAAGTTTACCCTCAAGTGACGGCCCGATATCTTTTTCCATACACTATAGGTAAGTTCTTTATTAAAGAGACCTGGCATGAAGCCTTGCGCTTCCTTGCGGTGCTACGCCGCTATGACATGGCCCAAAGCCGAGACATTACCCCTATCCAGAAACCTCATCGTAGTGTCTTACTACTGCAGCATGAGGTCATAGCCTCTTTGTAGTGCCATTCTACCCAGCATGAAGCCTAAGCCTTCCTTGCGGTGTTACGCCGCAACGACGTGGCTTGTAAAGCCGAGGCTTTCCCCCTACCCGGGTACCTCATCGTGGTGTCGTGTCACTGTAACATGGGGTCACCCTCCCCTTTGTAGCGCTATCTACAACTCTTTAATTTTATCATACAGCATTAGGCTACCAGCCTATTTGCGGTGCTACGTCGCTATGACTTGGCTTGCAAAGTCGAGACATTACCCCTACCTGGGAACCTCGTGGTAGAGTTATCCCACTTAGCATAGAGTTTTACTCCTTGTAGTGCTGCGCTACCGTGCTTCCTGTAAGGCACACCAGGCATTCACTCTGCCTGAGAACTTATTAAGGCATTTAAGCCAACCTCAACACAGGATCCATTTTTTACAGAAAACATATAGTAGACAACAGTGGTTATGGGTTCGTAACCCTTCCATGTTCTCAAGAACAAGTATCCACTATTACCTGATAGTTTTCCAGTCAGTGGTCCTCTCTTGAACCGAAAGTTAAATGTCTAGTAGATTTCTCTTTGAACTAATAGCATAAAGCTTTATGGTAGGATTACAAAGACATAATATCAGAATTCCTTTAGGCCCATCTTTCCTGCTCTGTCTTCAACCAGCTGATGCTTGAGGCCCTTCGTGAGCGGATCTGCCGGGTTCTCCTGACTCCGAACATCGATTACTGCAATGACACCTCTCTTGATGAGATCGTTAATTACCCTGTGCTTTAACTGCACAGTTCTCTTCTTTCCGTTGAAAAAATCATTTGATGCTACTGCCGCAGTCGCCTGGTTGTCGCAGTGTATCAGAATTGCCGGTATTTGTACTCCAACCACTGAAAGATCATACATGAGCTCCCGAAGCCATTCTGCTTCATCTGCTGTGGTATCAACTGTAAAGAACTCAGATTCTATAGAAGACCGCGAGAGTATAGTCTGCTTCTTCGACTTCCACGATATAGCAGCTCCACCTATTATGAAAAATGAATCCACCAGTGGACCTCTCGCTCTCCAACTCAAGCACCAGCTGGCATCACTGAAGCCTTCTACTATCAGCGACTCTCCGCTGAAGTACAGTGCATATGTCTGAGTCTTCTTGAGATATCTCATAACATGCTTCACATCTTTCCAGTGCTCAACGCCTGGATTGCTTGTGAATCGACTCAGCATTCCAACGACGAAAGCTATGTCAGGCCTAGTGGCAGTAGTAGCGTACATCAAACTCCCGATGACGCTAGCGTACTCCAATTGCCTGACGCTTTCCTTCGAGTTTGGCTCCAGCTTCTGATCACTTCGGTACGGCGTATCAATTATAGGAAGATCATGATACCCGTATCGAGTGAGCATCTTCTCAATGTAATGAGATTGTGACAGTGCCAATCCAGTGTCTGTCCGGATGATCTTGAGTCCCAAGATAACATCAGCATCCCCCAAGTCCGTCATACTGAACTTTGTCGAGAGGAACTTCTTTGTCTCAGTGACACAGCTTATATCCGTACATAGGATTAGTATGTCGTCCACGTACAGACAAACGATGACTCCTCTTCCGTCAGCAAATTTAGTACAAACAAACGATGACTCCTATTCTGACGATAAATCCTTTTGGCTGTTGCATATAAATCTCCTCGGTCAGCTCGCCATTCAGGAATGGTATTTTTACATCCATCTGATGTATCACCAGTTTGTGTATTACCGCAAGGGCAATCAACAATCTGAGAGTTGTCATCCGTGCTACTAGAGCATATGTGTCAAAGTAGTCGATCCCCTACTTTTGAGAAAACCGCTTGGCCACTAGCCTGGCCTTGAACTTGTCAATGGTTCCATCAGCTTTCATCTTCTTCTTGAAGATCCACTTGCATCCGATGGGTTTTGCTCCTTCGGGTAAATCAACTAACACCCATGTGTTATTAGAGGTAATTGAGTCAATTTTATTGTCTATTGCCTCCTTCCAGAGGACAGTATCTCTGGTCTTCATCGCCTCATCATAGGTAAGCGGATCTGCTTCCACATGATAGGTGACGAAGTCATCTCCGAAGCTCTTCGGCCTCCTTGCTCGCTTCGTCGACAACTCAGCGAGTTCTAGTTCAGTTGTTTCTCCACCAACAACTTCATCTTGGACTACTGGCTCGTTTGAGATCTCAGTCTCATTTACACCTACATCATTCTCTGGAATGTCTGGGAGAACAATGTTTTTGTTTCTTGCAAACTTGTCTTCAAAATATTCAGCATCGCGAGATTCGATGATATGATTTGACTCAATGTCAAGAAATCTCCGCGTATCACTCTTCTTGGCATACCCCAAGAAGATCACCTTCGTAGTCTTTGTCCCCAGCTTCTGAATCTTCAGATCTGGAAGCTTTACATAAGCCAGACACCCCCACAATCGAATGACATTCAAGTTAGGTCTGACTTTGAACTAGAGTTCATGAGGAGTTATGTTAGAAGTTGCATATGGCACTCTATTCAGAATAAAAGTGGTCGTTAATGCAGCTTCTCCCCAGTAGCATTTTGGAAGACCTGCAGTTAGCAGCATTGAGTTCATCATTTTTGTCAACGTTCGGTTCTTCCTCTCTGCTACTCCGTTAGATTGAGGAGAATACGGAGCAGTAGTCTCGCAGATGATTCTATGTTCTTTGTAGAAGGATACGAATTCATGAGACTGATGTTCTCTGCCTCGATCACTTCTCAACCTCTTGAGTTGTTGTCCAGTTTGACGTTCAGCTTCGGTCCTGAACTCCTTGAACTTCTTGAACGCTTTGTCTTTAGATTTGAGCAAGTAGACGAATGCGTACTTAGAGAAGTCATCGATGAAGGTTATGAAATACTTCATCCTGACTTTCGTAGAGAATTGTTGAAGTCACAGATATCGGAGTGCACCAACTCCAGAAGATCTGTGCTTCGACTGACCCGATGAAAGGGTTTTCTTGTGATCTTCGTCTGAGCACATACTTCACACTTCTCTACCTTACCCCCACATTTGGAGATAAGTCCTAGACTAGACATTTTGTTTATTCTTTTACAATGAACATGTCCTGGCCTATTATGCCACAACTCAAGAGAATAATCAGAAAAAACGACTGCATTAATTTCATTAGACTGGTTTACAAGCTGAATTTTAAACATTCCTTCGATTTGATAAGCTTTCCCGAAGTATGTTCCCATATTGGATATCACTATCTAACCAGCATTAATGTCCATCCTCAAGCCTGCATTGCTAAGCAGGCTTCCAGAGATCAGGTTCTTGGCAATCATCGAAATATGCTTCACTCCTTGGAGCGTCAGAGTGTTCCCGGAAGTGAGTTTCAGCTCCACAGTCTCGATCCCTAGAACTTCATCTTGGGCCTGATTTGCCATGATAACTTTTTTAGACGTTGGCTGGTACGTGATAATTAACCATTCCTTGCCAAAACAGACATGGCGCGTCGCACCGGTGTCTATCCACCAGTCAGATTCAGCCCCCGCAGTTGTGACCTGAGTGATCATAGCAACAATGTTAGAAACCAAAGAAACCTTACTAGGCTCACCTTTTTCTGATTATTTGGGCTTGGATCTGCATTCACTCTTATAGTGGCCTTTCTTGCCACAATTGAAGCAAGTCACGTGGGACTTGGACTTCTGTTGCTTGAATAAAGGACCCTTCACTTTCAGATTAGTAGAATCCTTCTTTTTGTAATGAGAAGCCACATGCTTCCCCTTGGGCTCCCTTGTCTGCACCAGATTGGCCTTAGCCAACTGTTTGGACAGAGTGTCCATCTTCTGTTGAGAACGCATCTCGTCTTCAACATGGATCTCTTGAAGGAGATCTTCCAAGCTAATATCCAGCTTCTTTCGATGCATTCTTGCATAGAATGTACTCCATCCAGCAGGAAGTTTATAGACAATCCCTCCAACAACAAACTTGTCGACGAGGGGCATTTTCTCGTCTTCTAGCTTCTGGCGCAACTTCAAGAACTCTTTTACCTGAGGCAGCATTGCCTTCTCGTCTTCGAAGAGCCACTTGTGGTACTTCTCGACGATGAAGATTTTTGATCTATTGTCGTCGTCTTCATACAGCTTTCCCAAGGACTCCTCGATGTCCCTGACAGAAGTTTTCCTGGAGTATGACTCTGCCAGGGAGTCCTCCATTGCATTCAGAATCAATAGCCTACAGAGACTATTATCCCTTCTCCATTTGGTCAGTTTGACTTGTGCAGTAGCAATGGCATCTGCTATACCACCTTCTGGAGTCGTCGGTCCTTCTGGAATCGTTGGTTCAGCCTCGATCAACATATGATCGACGTCCACTAGTTGAAGATTAAGGATAATTTTTCTCTTCCAGATTTGAAAGTGTTCTCCGTCGAACTTCTCCAGTTTGTTAAAGCTGGTATCGAGGAGAGAGGCACGAGAGTTTTCCATTGTGCTGGTCTAGCTTTGAGATTGTTATTATTCGGGCACAATTTTAAATGGAAAACTGAGAGAATGAAACAGTTGTAAAAAACAACATTCCAACACAACGCTTAAAGGAAGGTGCGTAACAGAGATCCTAGGAGGATTCTGGAATACGAAAACCTAAAAAGATTTCGTAAACATATCAAACGATAGTAGTACTTCTAAACAGAAGGTACTAATCGAAATGCTAAAGGCAGCAGCAAAGATGACTGGCAAAATATGGAAAAAGGTGGCATGCTGGGGTGTCAAGAACACCAGTGATCAAAGCTAGATCCGCCCACACGGTTAGCTTTCCGGAACCAGCAAGTTCGAAAGAACTCTGGAACGCTCTGGTAATCTACTCTAAGACGAACTGCTCGAAAGGACAAGGACAGAACTTCAGTTGAGCGAGGAGGAACAAGGTGCGCAGCAGCTCTCTCTTTTCTCTCCGGAAATATTTTTTCTGAAGTCTAAGAAGTCACTCGAGAGAGAAAAGAGGCTCTGATTATATAGCCACTGCTGTAACCGCCCAGATCCGAGAAGTGCGCAATGACTTGATGTCAGATCCAAAATTTCAGGATCAGTTATCACACGTTATGAATTAGTCATAACGTGGCCAGCCACAATCTGCACGTGTTGCGCCTGTTGAACGGGTTACGCGTGCGCCATCAGCGCAAACAGCGCACACTGTGCACGCGGTGCAACCAGCGCTAGCAGGCGCAACTGGCACAACATGCACGAGCTGGCACAACCAGCGCGCCCATGCACTCGCACACCCTGCGTAACCCAGCGCACCCGCGCACCCTGTGCAACCCAGCACAACCACGCACCCGTGCACCCTAGCGCAACCTAGGCGCGCAACTGGGTAGCGTAATCTGTCGAGCTTTGTAGCACTCAACCTATCCATCTGGGTTCTACTTCACAGTAAAGACCCACTTAAATTCGATTGCTGTCTTCCCTTCTAGCAATTTTACCAGCTCCCAAGTGTGGTTCTTCTCAAGAGCCTCCAACTCCTTGTACATTGTCGCTTTCCACTTTGGATCGTTCTTGGAAACTTGTCAATTGTTACGTAAAGTAATATTATCCAAAGACGCAATAAATGTTCCATGAGAAGAGGAGATATGATCATATGAAACAAACTGAGCAAGGTCCCAACCATATCTATCTGGAGGATTTCTCGCATTGGTGTGAGTGGTCCTCCGTACTGATAATGGTGTGGGAGGACTAGGTGTGGGAGAAGTAGGAAGAATGATATCACCTGAAGAGGAGTCTAGTGGTGGTGTAGGTGTCTCAGGAGTCAAGACGGACGCAGGCAAGGGACTTAGCACTGGCACTGTAGCTACTAGTCCTGCGGTTTACTTTCCTCTCTTGCTGTAGGTAAGTATCTCCCCCTAAGTCATGGTCCTAACACCTCTCATCTCCTCCCCTTGTTCCTCTTCACCTTCCTGTTCTTCCTCAACCGCGCCTCCATGCCATACTCCTAAATCGATCACCAGGCTTTCACCAATTTCTTCCTTTCGCCTTATACTCGCAGTATCAGGTGAGTTGTTTGAGGTTCCCTCCGGACGGTAGTATGGCTCATGCTCCCTGAAGTGAACATTCATGCTCACAAACTTCTTCTTCTTTACTGGGTTCCAGCACACATATCCCTTCTGAGTCGCCGAGTAGCCCACGAAGATGCCCTTTGACTCCTCTAGGATCAAGTTTTTCAACTGACGGTCTGTTGTCCTTCACAAAACACATGCAACCAAATACCTTTAGTGGAAGTATCCCACTATTATTTTCTTGCAATACTTCACATGGAGACTTCCATCCCAGTACGTTCGAAGGCATATTAATGATTAGTTGAGTTGCTGTCAATACGGCATGCCCTGCCAGATTCTGTGGAACATTCATATCGATCATGATGCTTCTTGCCACCTCTAAAAGGTGTCTGTTCTTTCTTTCTGCTACTCTATTTTGTGCTAGTATGTACGCACAGGTGGTCTGATGATGTATTCCTTGGGCTAACAAGTATTCTGCAAGTGCTCTGATACCATGTTGGTATATTTGGTATTAGAATAAGTTTATGGTATATTTGGTATGAGAATAAGTATATTGGAATATTATGTTGGTATATTTGGTATATTAGAATATGCCACAGGATATTCAACAAAGGGTTTCATTTGATGAGGAGGATTGTAAGGCTATAAATAGCCAAGAGACTATCAATAAAAATTGTCACAAATATTCAACATGTTATCAGAGACACAAAAACCATAGCCGCCGCCACCTTTCCCAAACCCTAACCCTAGTCGTCACGCCATCACCATCCACACCACCACAGCCACCGTCGCCACCAGCCGTAGTACGGCCGTACGCCGACTAATACACGCTAGCTGACCGCTGCTCCGTGGGCACCTCCACACGACCGCTGTTCGGATACACCGCCCGACAACGCCCACTCGTCTGTCATTTGGCCCATTAGCCCCACCACCACGAAGCTGTAATTTTGAAAGTCTTCCACGGGATCGTTTCGGATGTTGAAGGCCTAGATCTGATAGGAAAAAGACATGATCGGATTAAGGAGAGGACAAAGAGCGTGAATCATGGAACGGGTGTGAGGTAATCGGAGAAAGGAGGATCGATGGAAGAGATCATCAAGAAGCTGGACCATACGGAGGTTATAACGTTGATGAAGCTGATGAAACTGTCGGCTGGTGAGAGCACGACACGAATATCGACAAAGTTGGAGCTTCCCTCCATCGATCTGAAGCTTGATGGACTAGCAACCTACCTGAGTTGGTCCTGACGGGTAAGGAGAACCCTTGCAGGAAAAAAAATGGAGGGTTTTTTGTCATGAAAGAAGACAGAGCTGAACGAGGGCTCGATAGGTTACGACGAGTGAAAGGCCAATCATATGGTGATCTACATTTGGCTTCTCAATTCTTTAGTCCACTCGATCACAGCCAGAGTGGATGTCATCGAGATGGTGAAAGACGTGTGAGAGAAATTAAGAAGGACCTACGATGGTGTAGGAAACAACTTGCGGGTTTTCCAGATCAAAGGGAAGATCGACGACACCGTACAGGGAGAGAAGACGGTGCAGGAGTATGCCACGGAGTTGGAGCATCTGTGGTTGGATTGCGATCACTCCTCAGATCGGACGAGCTGCGGGGACCCGAAGTGTAAGGAAAGACAGGTATGTCTGCGGGAGAGGACGATGAAGTTCCTTAAAGGGATGGCTGCAGTGTTTGCTCAAAGGACAGCACTACTTCTAACCCAACCGAAGATCCCCACCCTTGAAGAGGCTATCTCGTCCATGATCCAGGAGGAGACTCGCATCAAGCTGCAGGTAGTGACATGTGGTCCTCCTGAAGCAAAGTCAGCATTGGTGGCTAGCAGTTCGAGCGACACAGGGCTTAAGGGAGAGTCCTGGCAGCACAACCGGCAGTACTACAACGACGAAGAGATGGGACATCATCGACATGCTTGCACTAAACCACCTAAGGAGGGAGATCTAGGTGGTAGACGTGGACAGTTCGACGGATGCGAACATTTTGGAGGACGTGGCCGTGGTCGTGGGGGTCGACGGGATGGTCAAGGAGGTTATTGGGCGAACCTGCTGGTAGCAGAAGGGGATGAGAGAGCTGGTGGTACTTTTACTGAGGAGGATCAGGCACTGATGGGCATACTGGAGGCACTCAGGAGGAAGCAGAGTGCGTCAAATGATAGAGACAGGAGGAGTGGAACTGAGGAGGCGTCTACCTCATTCTTCGCTGGAGGCAACGTCGTCATGTATGCACATCTATCAGAAGGTACTGACGACCCACTCATCATTGCATCTATATCTTCTCTTAAATCGTCAGACTGGATTATCGACTCGGGGGCCTCTCGGCATGTGACGGAGAATGCTAGTGAGTTCTCCTCCTACGCTCATCTAGCATCGGCAGACAGCATTCAAACAACTGATGTACTTTTCAGCCAGTGGTCGGTAAGGGTACTGTAAATTGTACAGGTTCAATAAAATTTATTCAATATTTTGTATGCTCCATCTTTTCCAGTCAGCCTTTTGTCCATCAGTTCTATAATTCTCCAACTAAAATGTATTCTATTTTAATATTCCTAAGGTGATCTTTCAGGAAAAAGAGACGGGACGAAGACTTGGGACTGACACTTGGCATGAGGGACTGTGGTACCTGGATCGAGAAGGATTGGATTCAGTATTGATGTCTATGGCAGAGAAGACAGGAATGAGAGAACTAAAGATGAATGCCGATGATACATTAATACTCTACCACAAGCGGTTGGAACACGCCTCTTTTTCTACTTTAAGTAAATTGTATGCAGTTATTTATCATAAAACAAATAAGGAAAACTAGTATGTGATGCATGTGATTTATGCAAACCTACTAGGAGCTCATATGTTAGTACGGGTCATAGGAGCTCGTCTGCTTTTGATGTAATACATTCTGATGTTTGGGGGCCATGCGCCATTACTATTATGAATGGTTACAAGTATTTTGTTTCCTTCATTGATTGTTCTTCTCGTGTCACTTGATTGTATTTGATGAAGAATAAGAGTGATGTATTTACATGTTTTATGAATTTTCATAAACATGTCCAGACTCAGTAAAGGGCAGGTGAAGGTACTGAAATTTGACAATGGAACAGAGTATACCAACAATTACTTGTCTCAGATACTCATTGATAAATTACTCTTTATTTTATAATAATATCTTTGTAATTATTAATATATTATTGTTTTCTATTATTAGAAGAAAAAAATTCCATTTTAATCATGATCTATCACGAATACTCATATCGGTTGATCATGTCGGTTGACCATTGTCGTTTCTTCTTTTTATTTTTATCACTAAATATAACTTTGTTTTGTTATATATATTGTTGATGAATGTCACACGGTCATTGATAATATATGAGGGATAAATATATGGTATAGAAGATTTCAGTAATTTGTGTTGTTGAGACTTAGATTGATGGGAATTATAACCATAGGCTCAAGTCTACTTGGTCAGAGAAAATATCGAAAAATTGCATAAGAAGTATAATTTTTTTTAAAGATTTGTGTAAAAAGAACAAAATTTGAAAAAATTGCAAGTTATGAATCGTTGTGCCAAAAAATAGGACGTTAAAAAAACACCCTACATATGGGCATAAAAAAATTTAAATGTCAGTTAGTTACAATAACCAAATTTCTCTTCCCGATAATCAACTCTTAACCACGAAAAAATGCGTCCCAAAAAAGGCGTCAAAATTTATAGCCCTTCATTTGGGGCTTTTTTTTATGTTTTTTTTTAGGTGATTGCGAACTCTCTCCAATCTATATTGTACATCTATCACTGTGAAGCCGCATGCATGCGTTTCTTCCGTTTGTGCCTAATTATTATATGCTTATAGCTTTATTGACCTAACAATCTCATGACCTTGTGTGCCTAATATTTGATGTTTGTTCAGAATAGCCACCATCTAAAAAAAATATATACAGAAAAAAAAGCGAAAAATGGAGCGTAAAATTTCCTTATTAAAAAAAAATCGCCCAACATTTGGGCGCATATTTTTTTATCATATTTACGAGTAAAGATTAAACTAACAAATAAAAAATGAATAAACCAATCCATAATTATCCACAATCTAACGTCCAAATTTAGGGCGTAAAATTTTTAACGTCCAAATCTAGGACGTAACGATGCTTATTTCGCAATTTTTAGAAACTTGATTCTTTTTACACAATAATTGGAAACCTTAGTGCTTATCGTACAATTTTCTAAAAAACCATTGCTTAGTGAGTTCAACACTTTCAAGTATCCATACTGACTATGTTGCACAAACACAAGAAAAAAATTATAGCTGCTGCAGCATAGCAATGTGCTTAAAATGACAAACTGAAAATGAGTAGAAAATTATGTTTATTAAAAATGACCAAAATGAAAATTAGTATAAGAGACCATCTTTCTTTTTGCAACTGCATGTATGTGAAATTTCCGCACATCCATACAAAGTATTCATGTGAGAGGTCCAGTCAAGAAGCAAAAGAGTGTAGAGATGTTAAGCGTGCCGGACGGCTTGAAATCGGATTCAGGACTAGTTTGGATCAAATTCAGACCGGTTAGTTTGGATTAAATTCGGACCAGTCATGGTCAACATAAGACCCGAGCACGAGCATGGACCGTGCACCACTCGGGATCGTGGTCGGGTCGGGTCGGGTCGGGTCGGGTCGGATCGGGTTGGATTTTCAGTTCCTAGATCTAGACTCGGTCTGGCCCGTACCGCTATATATCCCAACTGAGTTAGGTCGGATTTAACCCTCCCACCATCAGAGGTCCGGTTCAATCCGGTAGACATCCTCTAAGACTCCGGACTATTTTTTAAAAAAATATTTATATTATTTTATTTTATTTTTGTACACATGAATACGTCTGTGGGTTAGTCCGGATATTTCCATCATGATCATGGGTTCAATTTGTGTCAAAATCCGTCGATATAAGTTGACCCACTTCCGTTCGAATCCGACTTTGATTCGCCCTGACATGGTATGTTGGAATTATTCAATAATTAAGGAGCCACACATGTAAAATTAATTGTGTTTAGGCTATCTAAATAATTAAGCCAAATTAAAGTGGTCTATTTGAAAATTGGCTTAAGGGTATAATTGTCATGGAATTAATGTGTAGATATCGGAGATAATTCTAATTTGATGAGGGACCAAATTAGAAATGTCAAAATATATAAATATATGTATTCATTAGGGTTATGATCTCCAACTCATACAGCCACCAAAGAGAGGGTTTCTCTATTCTCTTCTGTATTTCCATCAACAAGAGAGGAACAAAGATTTCATCTTTGATATTAAGGGCCGTAGCGGGTTGGAAGATCAAACCCCATAAAGAGACGTCTGCTTCAAGATCCGTCAAGTTTGTGTTGTTTGATCAAAATTGTTGGCAGTACTACACATGGTGGGTTATAATTTATGGTGGAATATAATTTATATATTTTCTTAGTGTTGTACTAGATGGCTAAATAAAGAGAACAACTATTGGGATCTTGTCTTCTACTTCTGAGTTATTTTCGTACATAAACAACTGTTCCAACATGTTTGCACATCATAATTTATTTATTTTATTTTTTTGCATACATGGTTCTCCATTGCTTACAAGTACGTTGATTTGCTGTCAATCCTTCGTTGATTTGATTGCCATATTAAGAAAATCTTGATAGAATTCATAATTTATGTACAGTAATGATCTCTCAGTTCATGCTTAAATATTAGATATGGACGCATGTGATAATGACCGTAGAAATTTTTCATTATATTAAATATGCATGAATATGCTTATTGCTGGACATGTGATAATATGAAATGTCGGTTAGATTTCAATTACTCATGCTGATAGATATTTGGTGTTACTCAATTTAGAGTGTTTTTCAATCTAAGTTGATTATTAAAGGACAAATTGAAATCAAATATAGACAATTTTATGTTTGGCATAAATTTAGTTTCCAATAAATTTATGTTCAAAGTCATATATTTGATGTAATCTATTGACGTACATATCTTCAGTAGATTATTTTAATATAATCTTTATGGGTTATTTGAAGCAATCTATTGGTCCATATCTTCAGTAAAATATTACGTAAATTTTATTATGTTGACAATGCTCAGTTTAGTCAAATTAAGAATATTTGTTTGAATCATGTAAAGAGATTCACATGCTTATGATTATCTTTTTTGAGTTGTAATTTTTTTTAATTATGCATGTACATAAAGTTTTGAATATGATTCGGTTTTGTAAAATTTAGTCAACATTCAAAAAAAATTTAGTGCCTTTTGTGACTAGCAATAGTCGTCTAATATTCTAAATAGACTCATTGAAACAAGATATCGCCAAAGTGACCTCTCTTGCGTAGATAGTCTATGAGGGATGTTAGATATTTGTGTATGTAAATTCATGCGAGTATTAGCCGGCTCAAAGGAAGGTTAATACTTGGCCGAATTGCACGCATACTTGTGATGATAAATATGTGACAGTTATACAGTTTACATGTGAATAATAACCCGATCCAAAGATAGGTTTATTATTTGACATGACTTATTGTCAACATTTGATCATTACACCAAGAATACCACTTGCAGTTAATATCACTGTCCAAAGACTTGATATTAATGATGTACTAGGTATCTTGAGATGGGGTTCACCATTATTTGAATTTATTTGACTATATTTTACGCTTTGGTTATTTGTTAGAGCATGTTTATTTTTTGTTGCTTTGTTCTCTTTACAGTTAATGTTGTTAAAATATCTGCCAATAAGATTTTAATTTTCATGTTTAATGGGATAAATTTTAAGGGCAAAAAAAAAATATAGTAGCTGCTAATGGTCCAGATCAAAAGAAACAACAATATAAAACTAAGGGTTGTTCTTTTGTGATAAGACAGGACACATAAGGAAGAAATGTACAAAGTACCACGCATAGCGTATAAAGAAAATTATATTTCTAAATTTGGTCTGTTCTGAGGTTAATTTAGATTTAGTACCAAGAAACTCATGGTAGTTAGATTCTGGTGGGACTACCCACATTAATATTTTAGGCAAGGTTACCTGAGTTACCGAAAGTTAATTGATGGTGAAAGATACATCTATGTGGGTGACGACAATTCGGTAGAAGTGAAAGCAATAGGACATTTTAGGCTATTTTTATGAACCGATTATTATTTGGATTTGATAGACACTTTTATTGTACTGTCTTTTAGACGAAATTCAGTTTCAGTTTCCTTAATGGACAAATCTGGTTATCATTATTCATTTGGAAACAATAAGTTTAGTCTATCTTTAAATTTAAATATTATTGGTAACGGTTCCCTTAATGTTTATGATAACCTATATTCAGTTGAAACTATTGCATCTTATAATGAAACCGTTCAAGTGAAGTCATGTGGTACTAAACGCAAAATTAACAATATATTTTTTAGCCTCATTATGACATAAGCATTATGTCACTTCTCTAGAAATAGAGTTAAACGATTTGTGTCTGATGAGATTTGGATTCCATTGACTTTATAGACTTTAATATTTATATTGAATATGTAATGGGAAGACAAACCAAAGTTAAATTATAAGCAGCTACTTTATTGGTTATGCTACAGATCAAGGGGTTAATAATTATACAGTCCCACACTAAAAAAAAAATTTGAGTCGAGAAGTGTAATATAATTTTTGAGGATGTTGAGTTTGGGGGAGAAATAAAGTCAGGATCATTGTCTTTGAGAAGGAATCAATTACGATTCCTACTATCACTTTTGACGATGTGCAGGATTATATACTTGTCATGATCAAGAAGTGAATTCGGAGCCTCAATAAGACAATGTCGAATTACCTCTATAAGTCGTTGTTGAGATACCTTAACAACGACAACGTAGCGGCACCCCATTCAAGATAAGATAATTATTCCTAAGGAACAAACTCAAAAACCTCAAGAACCGATAATATTAAGATGGTCCACCAGAGAAAGGAGAAATATAATTTCGGATAATATTTGTTATATTTCTCTAGGAACATAAGAAAGACTGTAGATACTGGAAGATGATCTAATCAACTTCCGTCAGGCCATGGAAAGTTCCAGTTCTCAAAGTGGATTGATACAATAAATAAGGAGTATAAGTTCATGCAAGACAATAAAGTTTAAGAACTTGTCCCATTACCAAAAGGTATGAAATCCATTGGTTGCAAATGGACATTTAGAACCAAGAAGGATTCGAAGGGTCATGTGGAGAGGTATAAAATATGTCTTGTAACTAGTGACTTTTCTCTTCGGTATCTTTGAAAAACTCATTTAAAATAATCATAGCACATGTTGCACATTTTGATCTTGAATTACATCAAATGGATGTCAAAACGACGTTTCTCATTGGTAACATTGACGAAACTATTTATATGGTGCAGCCAGAAAATTTTGTGTCGAAAGATCCAAATAATATGGCTTACAAATTGACAAAATCCATTTATGGACTCAAGCAAGCTTCTCGTCAGTGGTACTATAAATTTTACCAAGTTATTACCTCGTTTGGTTTTGAGGTTAATGTTGTTGAAGATTGTGTGTATCACAAATTCAGTGGGAGTAAAATTATTTTTGGTTTTGTATGTTGATGACATACTGCTTGCCACAAATGATATAGGCATTTTGCATGACACTAAAAAATTTCTATCAAATAACTTTGAGATGAAAGATCTTAGTGACGCCTCTTTTGTATTAGGAATTCAAATACACCGAAATCACTCTCGAGGTATTCTTGGATTATCACAAAAGAGCTATATCGATAAAGTGCTTAAAAAATTTGGCATGCAGGAATGCAAACCAGGTGACACCCCAGTCGCTAAAGGAGACAAGTTCAGTCTCAATCAGTGCCCTAAGAATAGCCTTGAAATTAATAAAATACAATAGATTTTTTCTTCATGATCAGTTGTAGAGAGTCTAATGTATGCTGTCACGATCCGATCTCAAATTATTGGGTCAAACCGGATCATGCCCAACCTGCACCGTTGTGAGACGGCGACAGTAAGCTGTTCTATATGCAGGTATTCACAACAACATCTATATATTTGTCACAACTTGAATATACAAAAATTTTAAAAACTTTTTATTCAACAATTGAAGAGGTACAACTGGAAATGAAAGAACCGAAGTAAAGTACTGAATTCAAATTAACAAAACTCTAAAACAATAAAACTAGAAAACTGGAAAACAACTAGCTAGGCGGTCGGCTCATCGGCCTCAGGTTCTGCGTCCTCCAAGGGGGACTCTGGCAACACCACAGGATACAATACCGGGTCATAGTATCTATTGTATAATAGATCGGCATCCTCAATGTCACCTAAAAATGTTGGTCTCCAGTCAGGAGGGAGCAAGTACGAATATGTATCTCATATTTCAAATAATAATAGAAAAGTGCAGGCTAAACAGTTTGAAATATTATTTTCCAGCAATTTAACAATTTAAAACAATGTGATTTGAATGTGTAATCGTCTATGACCGGCTTGGGTTGTACAATAGCGTCCTAGCAACGCGATACGGCTTATCCCCGTGTGTAAGAGAGGTAAGCTCGCACAATTATGCAATATGAAGGGTATTGGTCATAAATGCTACACTATTCTCCCAATTCCCACAATCAATATCAATCAATATTTGAACCCTAGGAGAGGGTTCTGTGTAGCAATGTTGTTTAAACATGCAGCTTAACAATTACTAAATAAAATGCAAGAAAATATAACCGTAACTTGCCTCTGTTGATTGACTGGATCGGGAAAGTCGGTACCGAGGAGGAAGTCAAGTACGTCTCCGAGATCCTACAGTTGAGAACCTTGACTTAGAACCATAATGAAACCATTCTATGTGAGCTAGTTACAATCTCTAGAAGCAGACCCTAGTCAGATTTTAAGTTATTAATTAATCTACCGAAAATTGTCTAACGTCGCAATCTACATTCGTTATCATTTTAATTAAATAAGTCGGTTACTGATTAATTGGAAAAAATAGCAATTACCGGTTAATTTGGCAAAACTTTGTATTTTAAATATATATATATATATATATAAAACTAGGCTTTTTCTTTTAAATGAGAAAATATGTGAATTGCTAAATTACTATATTATTTATTATGAGAAAACTTTTTAATTTTCTTTATAAAATGTATATCCATTTTATATTCTACGCGTTTAACGACGAAATCAACATTCCAGAAAAATAAGAAAAAACTACGCTACACAATACAGGGTCACAGAGAAATAAAAGAAAAACTGGACTTATGCCATTTATAAATTATTTACATAAATTAATTAATCCTAAGGCGAGCTTTGAGTGCTGCGAACGGTCCAAACAGTAGGCCGAGGCCCTGCACCATAAATACTAAAAGCAGTACCAGTTCTAAAATAAATTATAATTAAATTAAAATTAAAGAGTCTCAAACTTGGTCGTGCAATCTCATGTTGCGGCTTACGCCTCAACGTACAGGTGACCCTGTATCGTTTGCGTTTCATCGAGGCTCATTCGATCGATATGGTCGTCGCCTAACTGGTGATACGAAATCCATAAAATCCAAAAACCAACAAAATCCAATATATAAATCATTTTGCAAAGACCGATTTTCTTTGAAAAAATAGGTTTTATTCAAATTGCTAATTTTTATAAGAAAATCCCTTTTTAAAATATTTTCTAAAAATTTGGGCAGCATCTCCTCTGTAATTGAAACAACCCAATCCTGGGAGGATGCCAATCCGCAACACAAATAAATATCCCAAACCAGGGATCACTAATTACCAACCCAAAAATGAATATCCAACCCAAAAATGAACCACAACACAACATATCCAAAATAGAAAATACACCGCGACGTAACCGATACTCTACGTATCACCCAAAAGCAACAATTTATCAAAATACTGAATCCCGAAACGGGATCGGGACCGCGTCATCACAGACTATCTACGGGAGGGACACGGGGACACGAAGTTATACCTCAATTGCTCGGCTAGAGCTCTCAGATGAAAATATTAGAAGAAAGAATTCCGCGGACAGCGGAAAATGGCTCGGAAAAGTGCTGCGGAACTCGGGGCAGTGTTAGGGCGGAGCCGATAGAGCTCGGGGTCACGCCGGGAAGGCGTTGACCGGCTGCACGGGGACTCGGGGGTCATCGGGGCGAATCTGGCCGACGGAACAGCGCTAGCCGGACGGGCACGGCCGGCGGTGCGCTGGCCGGACGAGAACGGGGTCGCCGGGGTGCTGGGATCCGGCGCACGGAAGCCGCGCGGGGCGGACGAGGCAGGGGCGGCCTCGGGAACAGTGCGCAGGGGGTCGAGCGGCCTCGGGAGGTGTTGGCCTCGGGAACAGCGCGCAGGGGGTCGAGCGGCCTCGGGTCGGAGGCGGGCGGAGGTGCCGGGTGGTCGCGGACGGGCAGGGCGCGGGTTGGCCGGAGCTGGCCGGGAGTTGGGTGCGGCCTCGGTGAGCGGCGCGAGGCTAGGGCACGGGAGGGATTCTGGAGCAGTGGGGCTTGGGGTTTGAGAGAGAGTGAGAGGGAGTGATAGAGAATGAGAATGGGGAAAGAGAGAGCAGGGGTGGGTTTTTGAGAGGAGCTGTGGAGAGAGAAGAGTGGAAGAGAGGGAGTTGTGGAGAGAAAAAAGGGGGCGGATCTGGTCGTGGGGAGACCAGGCCAGGTCGTGGGTTTTAGTTTTTTTTTATTAATAATAATTATTACTTATCAAACCATATATATACATATATAAATAGTTTTAAATTCAGGTTTTTAAATGGAAAAATCTAAGGATGGGTTCGAAAAACGGGATCCGGGTTCAGCTCGGGGTCGGGATCTCTGGGCACGGGATCGGAACAGGGTACAAACAAAGATCCAATGATCATTTTATTTTTTAAAAAATAGAATTTTCCTAACCGACTAATAATAATAATGATAATAATTATAATAATAATAATAATAGGACTAAGATTATGCTAAAAATCTAACAATTACTAATTCCAAGATTTTGGGTTTCACAACCTTCCCTCCTTAAAGAATTTCGTCCTCGAAATTAAAGGCAAGATTAGGGGTTACCTCAAGTCTCAAACAGATACGGATACTGCTCCCGCATGTTGTCTTCTCGCTCCCAGGTAGACTCGCCTAGGGAGTTGTGCCGCCACATAACTCTGACTATTGGCGTCACAGAATTCCTGGTTCTCTTCTCTCCTCTGTCCAATATTGCCACTGGCTTCTCTGGCACTGTGAGGCTGGGTCCAATTTCCAGCTCCGAATGGTCCAAGATGTGGCTCGAGTCCGGGATGTAGCGTCTCAGCTGCGAAACATGGAAGACGTTGTAGACGCCTTCGAGACTTGGGGGTAGAGCCACCCGATAAGCCACTTCTCCAATCCTGTTAAGTACTTCAAAAGGACCAATATACCTGGGGCTTAGCTTTTCTGCTCTGCCGAAATGGATGGTTCCTCTGGTAGGGAAGATCTTCACGAACACACTGTCACCTTCTTCAAACTCTAACGGCCGTCGGCTGCTATCTGCCCAATGCTTCTGTCTGTCCTGGGTAATCCTGAGCTTGTCCCTAATCATCTTTACCTTCTCTGCTGCATCGGTCACCATCTCAGGTCCAAGCAATACCATTTCTCCTACGTCATCCCAAGCAAGTGTAGTGCGGCAACGACGTCCATAAAGTTCCTTGAACGGAGTCATACCGATGCTAGCTTGGTAGCTGTTGTTGTAGGAGAACTCTACCAAGTGCAAATGGTCTTTCCAAGACCCTCCAAATTCCAAGACGCAAGATCTCAGCATGTCTTCTAGCGTCTGGATTATTCTCTCTGATTGTCCGTCAGTCTGGGGATGGTAGGCGATGCTGAACTTCAGTTACGTTCCCAAACTGTCGTGCAAGCTCTTCTAGAAGTGAGAGGTGAATCTGGTATCCCTGTCAGATATGATACTTACCAGAACTCCATGAATCCGGTAGATGTGCCGCATGTATAGTACCGCCAACTTCTCAGTGGATAGACCCACCTTAAAGGGAATAAAGTGGGCTGACTTCGTCAGTCGGTCCACAATAACCCAAATGGCATCCTTCCCTCCTTGGAATCAAGGCAGTCCTGACACAAAGTCCATCGTTATGTGTTCTTATTTCTACTCCGGGATGTCTAACGGCTGCAACAGTCCTGCTGGTCTCTGTCTGCTAGCTTTCACTTGTTGACAAATTAAACATCTAGCTACATACCTGGATACGTCCTTCTTCATTCCGTACCACCACACTATAGTACGCATATCTCGATATATTTTGTTAGCTCATGGATGTATGGAATACTGCGACTGGTGCGCTTCTTGCATCAGCTCGTTCCTCAGTTCGCCAGTTGGTACGCAAAGCCTCGTACCATGCTTCAGTGCTCCGTCGCTGGCGATTGAGAATCCTTCAAGTGTTCCTGCCAGCACTTGATCTCTGAGTTTGCAAAGCATCTCGTCTTGGAATTGTGCCTCCTTAACTCTGTCCATTAGACTTGAACGTACTTGCAACTGCATCATTGATGAATCAGCTCCTGGTACAATGGCTTCTCTTCCCAGTTTCTTTATTTCCTCTTCGGGCAGTACAATCTTCAGTCTAAACTTTTCCATGTCCTCCAACAAATGACGCTCCTTGGTTAAGAACATTTCCATCGGGTATCGACTAAGTGCATCTGCAACAACATTAGCCTTACCCGGATGATACTGCAGGTTGATATCAAAATCCTTCATCAGCTCCAGCCATCATCTCTGTCGCATGTTCAGCTCCTTCTGAGTGAAAACATATTTAAGACTTTTGTGGTCTGTAAATATTTCCACTCTCTTTCCGTAAAGGTAGTGCTTCCACAGCTTCAATGCAAATATAACCGCTGCAAGCTCCAAATTATACGTGGGATAGTTCTTCTCATGAGTCCGTAATTGCCTAGATGCGTAAGCAATTACTTTCCTGTGTTGTTGAAGAACACAGCCCAATCCCTTACCGGAAGCATCACTGTAAATTGAGAAACTGCCGGTACCTGAGGGTAGCGCAAGTATCGGCGTCGTTGTAAGCCTCTTCTTCAGTTCCTCAAATGCTGACTGGCAAGCTTCCGACCAAACAAATTCTTCGTTCTTCCTAGTGAGCTTCGTCATCGGTTCAGCAATCTTGGAGAAATCCTTTACAAACTTCCGGTAGTAGCCAGCTAAGCCCAAGAAACTTTTGATTTCTGCAACTGAACTTGGTGCAGTCCACTTCTCAATAGCAGCTATCTTTATTGGATCCACCGAAATTCCTTCTCCTGTGATGACATGGCCAAGAAAATCCACTTTGTCTAAGAAGAATTCGCATTTAGATAGCTTACCATAGAGCTTCTCCTTCCTTAAAGTTCCCAAAACTTTCCTCAGGTGCTCTTCATGCTCCTCTTCAGTCTTCGAGTAGATCAGAATGTCATCGATGAAGACAACAACAAACTGATCTAGGTATTCATGGAAGACCTTGTTCATAAGGTTCATAAATACTGCAGGGGCATTCATCAGTCCAAACGGCATGACCAAAAATTCATATTACCCATATTTGGTGTTGAACGCCGTCTTTGGAATATCCTCCTTCCTGACCTTGATTTAATGGTAGCCAGACCTGAGATCTATCTTTGAAAATACCTTAGCTCCACTCAGTTGATCAAACAGGTCATCGATCCGGGACAGAGGGTACTTGTTCTTGATGGTGATGTTGTTCAGCGCCCGGTAATCAATGTACATCCGCACGGTTCCATCCTTCTTGGGCACGAACAAAACTGGCGCTCCCCATGGTGAAGCTCCGTCTCTGATAAATCCCTGGGCCTTCAGTTCGTCAATCTGGTCTTTCATCTCCTTTGCCTCCTTGGGGTTGACTCTGTAGCATCCCCGAGAAATAGGGGAAGAGCCGGGAACTAGGTCGATGGTGAATTCCACACCTCGATCTGACGGTAATCCCGGAAGACTATCTGGAAAGACGTCCATGAATTCTACTATGATAGGGTGAGGAGGCCCGGGTTCTTCGGTGATAGAGGAGTAGGTAACACTCTTCATGTCTTCCGGAGCTCGAGAGATTTCAAACTTCGGTTCTCCTGGTTGGCTGAAGATTACACATCCTCTGTGACAATCTATCAGCGCATGCTGCTCACTTAACCAGTCTATCCCTAGGACTATATCATAGTTGGGTAAGGGCATCACAAGTAAGGGTGCTAAGAATTTATGGCCTGAGATGGTTATGGGACAGTTACAAGTCTCGGTGATGGGTATGGGTCCACTACCGGTCATAACTCTACTTATCATCTTGCTAAATCCCGTATCTAGGTGGTGTGCAGAAATGAACTTTGATAATATGAAACTGTGTAATGCACCCGAATCAAATAATGCTAGAGCAGGATGTGAAAACACATAAATGGAACCTGTGATGACATCAGCGGTAGGTTCCTGCTCTGGTTCTTGCTCGTCTGCTGCTAGGGCAAAAGTTTGCCCGGTCTTCTGCTGATGTTGTCCGAACCGTTGTTGTTGAGTGGGTAGAGGAGCTCTTTGCTAAGTTGCTCCGGTCCGGTTGAATGCTGTGGGGCAGTCCCTCACTTGGTGGGTGGCAGACCCACAAACTAGGCAGTGTCCCAGTTTTTTCCTGCAGATGTTCGCCTGATGTCCTGGCCTCTTGTAGAAGTCGCAGACATGGATCTGCTTCTGAGGCGCTCTGTCACTGGTCCTTGCCTGATGGTGCTACTGCTGGTGGTGAGAAGGTCTGTTGTTGTTGTTATGGTTGGGCCTCTTCTGGTTACCCTGGAAGTTGCTAGTTCCAGGATACTCCCTTTTTGAACGAGAAGGCTGGCTCTTTTCCACATCCTGGGCTCGTATCAGAATCTTCTTGTATGTCTTGGCGTCACCTGCGATCACAGGGGTGCAAATTTCTTTCCTTAGTCCATACTTGAATCTCTCAGCATGATCCGCGGGGTCAACAACCAAGTTCTTGGCAAAGCGGCTAAGTCGGCCGAACTCTGCCGCATACTCTCCAACCGTCATGTTTCCTTGCTTCAGATCCTGGAACTGTCTTTCCATCTCCCGCAACTCTGATGTTGGGAAGAACTTCCTGCGGAACAACCTCATGAAGGTGTCCCAATCAAGCTGCTTGTCCTGGAGTCGGGGTTCATTCCGATACCAAGTGCTTGCTACATCTCGCAGCTGGAGTCCTACTGCTTCGACATGGAGGTCGTCGGGTAGTCGAGCGACGCTGAGGAGACGCTCCATGCTGTCGAGCCATTCATCGGCATAGATGATTCCCTCGGTTCCTTTGAAGGGTCGAGGGTCCTGCTTCTTAAAGTTCTCGATAGTGCCGACCTTCACATAATAATATGTCTCTTATCAAATTGAATGGCCTAAATGATACATAAATTAACCCTTAGATTTATGTTTACCTTAGCGGGCCTTAGTTCCGATTGAGCTGTTACTCCTCTCTCAAGGGCAGCCATATCCACGTTGTGGGCATTCTCCATGCCTTCTCTCATGATCGTGGTCTGTTCGCGATGGGCTTCAACTTGGACTGCGGTCTGGTCGCGATGAGCTACAGCTTGGGCTCTCTGGGCCTCCAGTACTCCTCGTAGCAGGCCTACGAGCTCGGTGGGGTCCACCGGTACTGGTGGGGCAGCTGGTGTGGGCACTACCGCAGGGGACTACGGCTCAGTTCGGAGAAGTTCAGGTTCTGTCGTTTGCGCTGTAGTAGCGTAAACGGGACGGGGTGCTGGTGCAGCATAGGGACGGTCAGTCAACTGCAAGGGAGGAGGGTCCCGGTGTGCTTGAGGAGGTGGGGTATGATTGGTAGATGACACCTCATCTTCAGCAGGGCCAGAGCGGGTGGTCTTTCCTTTGGCCATACTCTGGAAGGTTTAGGATGCAATACATAAGCAAGGTATCCTACCAGTCTATAATCAAACAAAAATATTTATATATATAATTCGGACCTATGTTGTGACAAATCAATGTTCTAGTGTTCTAATTGTTTCTAGATATATTTACCTAAGTTTTTGTTTTGGACCTGCTTTGGCCACCACTAAAAACATGTCACGATCCGATCCCAAATTATTGGGTCGAACCGGATCATGCCCAGCCTGCACCGTTGTGAGACGACGACAATAAGCTATTCTATATGAAGGTATTCACAGCAATATCTATATATTTGTCACAACTTGAATATACGAAAATTTTAAAAACTTTTTATTCAAAAATTGAAGAGGTACAACTGGAAATGAAAGAACTGAAGTAAATTACTGAATTCAAATTAACAAAACTCCAAAATAATAAAACTAGAAAACTGGAAAACAACTAGCTAGGCGGTCGGCTCGGCCTCAGGTTCTGCGTCCTCAAAGGGGGACTCTGGCAACACCACAGGATATAATACCTGGTCATAGTAGCTATTGTACAATAGCTCAGCATCCTCAATGTCATCTAAAAATGTTGGTCTCCAGTCAGGAGGGAGCAAGTACGAATAAGTATCTCACATTTCAAATAATAATAGAAAAGTATAGGCTAAACAGTTTGAAGCATTATTTTCCAGCAATTTAACAATTTAAAACAATGTGATTTGAATGTATAATCGTCTATGACCGGCTTGGGTTGTACATGTCACGACCCGCACCCTAGCTTTAGGGCACGAAAACGTAACAACGTCCAGCCTACGCCGCAGTGTCGACGGTAGAACGCTGTCCTAGGTCTCAATGCATCTAACAGTATAAGACTAAACAGTTTATACTCCCCGAATGGGGATGACATAGCAGATACAGACTCAATCACATCTAAGGTAGAGCATGATAAGGATAGATAAAACATGAAATCCAAAAGAGATACAGGAGATAGAAGTCTAAGTGTCTAAGATACATAATCCCAGAAATACATCTCAAAACTCAAATATAGATACAATAATCCACAAAGTAAATACAACTCCAGACAAAATGAAATAACTACCTAAACAACCCCTACTGTGTCTCCTCTAGGCTAGCTGGCAATCCCAGGCCATCTGTAAAATTTATCAACAGGTCCAGTCAGGACAGGAGCGAGCACATTACATCTCAACAGTTTATAGCAGGTTAGAAAATATAATCATGCAGTAAAGTAAGATACAGGTACTGAAAGAAATGTTGTATGTAAACAGAGAGAGAGCTGTAATAAAAAAATCTACTATAAATAAAGAGCTACCAGTGACTAGTGATTTAGAGCACAAAGTTGACATATGAACGGCTTGATTGTACATGGCTATACTAAAGAGGCATACATGGCTATTCTACTTTGGAATTGTTCACATGGCTATTTATACTCTCCCGTACCCCCAATTAATACACAAGGATCCAAACAGGTTATGTTATATGATGCTATGTAACAGCCCCCGAAGGGTGGTAGACCCCGAAGGTGATAGACCTCGAAGGTAATAGACCCCGAAGGTGATACATAGTAGTCCCATAAATGGGATAAGGATTCTAGGAAGACTCTACGATCATAAGAGTATATGTCGTAAGTGATCAAAGAACCAATGAAGCATATGATACGCCATGTAAGTAAAACGCACAGAACATGTAGTACCCGATGCTCCCTAAGGATAACATCTCAAGAAGGGATCCATATAGTACCAATCCGTGTGACCAACGTGACAGTACAAGTAAAGTAATCTACTGCAAAAAATAATTCTAAGCAGGATATGAAATGATCAGAGAATGTACTCGCCTGATATATGAATGTCCAAGGTAAAGATACTGTCCGAGGAGAGGTGTCTGGCTCCTAATTAGAACAGCACAGGTCACAACATATCCAGAAGGGTAATATAAAGCACTACAATGCATTCTACATGAATCTAGGTCAAACTAGGCCAAAGTCAACCCTTGGTCAACTCTGGTCAACTGCACTAGTCAAACTAGGTCAAACTAGGTCATGTCCTAACCCAGCAAGTCTTACTAGGCCTAACCAAGACTATCCTAGCAAGCACACATCAATACAAGGCTATACAAGCCAATATACACCCAACTCTATATAGCATACAATTATTCAATACTCAAATAGGCAAGAATTCACATTGGATATACACTAGGTAATCTATTACTTTAAGCTATATATGTCTACACATATATACACATGAATATATTGGTATTCAACATTAGGTCTATAATTATGGCATTTCAAATGGTTATATAAACATATATATTACAACGCAATATGCTAACATATATATAATATACATACATAGCTAAGTTAACTGTATTCATAAATACTTATTTAAGAGGCTATGTGTGTGTATGTGAACATGGCAAAAGGGCAAGTGAGAGTTAAATGGGCATACATAGTGTATACATATCAAAGAGTGTCAAAGTGTAAGTGAACAAAGTGTCAAGTGTGATAGTGTCAACATAGTGTAAGGGGTACATGAGGTAATATAGGATTTGTGTTAACATAGAACATTACATCTCATTAACTTGTATATTGCATACATTACATCTATTATTACATTACATTCATGCTTGCATTCATTCATCATTCATTTATTCTCTTGCACTACTATATGCACCATACATTACATACTATGGAACCTACATATTCATTACAAGCCATACTTATACATGCTTAAATTAGATAGAATACTTACACCTCATGCATCATTTATTTAACCATTTACTCATGCTTGCATTCTCTATTTAATTACATAATGTATATACATTAACATGGGTTAAAATCAAATAGAATATTATATTACACACAAGGGTGCACAAAATACATATGCCGAATAGTAACTCCTACTAATAATCAATACTGTACCATCTCAGTATGAATTAAAATCTATGATTAAAGTATGTTATAGATCTATGTGTTAGCTTTCCGAAACTTCAAACGGATCGCGTTTTCGTTTCCGAAAACTCCCGGAATCGCGAAAACACCGAGAACGCGTTTGTCTTTCGTACAGCTGACACTCAAATAATTTTCCAGAAAGTTACAGAAAGAATTAGGCCTATTAATACATGTTTTTGGAAAGCTAACTTCAATACGCTTCTTTTTAAAAAACGGAAGATTAAACCGAGCTTTGAGCTAGAAGTTATGACATTTCTAAGTTAGGGCTGAAATTAAAAACGTGGATAAAAATTATGACGGATTTGGGTAGTTTGAGACAAAAGAACACAAATATATAACATAATATATCAAGAACTCACTCTCTACACTAATATATATATATGAGACACTATAGAACACATCTCCAATACAAAAATATGAGATTAAACATGTAATAATTCATTCATACATAACAACAACACATAGTGTGTCCAAATTTGGGATTTTTCCACATGGACACAACCACAACACAAAGGACACTCCTATGACCTCCAAATGGACACGAAATGGACACAAATGGAGATACAACCATGGGGGTCATTTCTATGGGTTCAAAATAGACCTATATGCATGAGAAAATGAAAAGGAGAAGGGATTTATACCTCCCGGTAGATCGAATCGAAGAAAAGCCTTTTCGGAGCGACACCGACACGTAGAGATTCCAAAAGGACACGAACGAGCTCCGAATCCTCCCAAACTTGGGTAGCTTTCTCTTTGGCTAGAATGGAGAAGGAAAGAAGAAGATTTGGTGGCAAAATGGAAGGATTTGGTGGAAAAATTGCTAGGGATTGCTCTCTAGGAATTTGGGGAAGAACAAGAGAGAGAGTGTGGATGAGAATAATGAAATGAACTTGAGCCTATCCTCTCCCAAAGTGGCTGGTCATATGAGGCTATTTGTCCTATTATGGTAAGGTCCAAAATGCCCCCACTAACCTATTCTATGAGTATTAGGAAAGGGCTAATTGGTTGGGGCTAAATTAGTCATTCTAAAGTCTCTAATCACACTAACCTTATCCATAATAATTAGTCTAACCTCTAACTAAAATATTTCTATCATGTGGACCAAAATTAATATCATGTGGGCCATGCCTAACTAGTGTGTGGGTCCCACTAGAGAAACTACCCCCGGGTCCCTGTTTCAAGTCGGATTGAGTTGAAATTCGAACCCGACTCAAATAATCCCAAAACAATATCATAAATAATAAAATAATATCAAAATAATTCAAAGAGGTCAAATGCAAAAATATCCTTAGGCCAAAAATGATATTAAAATATCATAATCACATGGTTAGGCTCTAGGTCAAACAGTCTCTAGGGTTTCACTAGCAAAACGTCAAAACCACAAGTCATTGATTTAAATAATTTTAAAATGATTTTAAAATCACCAAAAATTATATCATGAATTAAATATCATTATTAAAATAATTATAAACACGAAATTTTAAAAATTACCCTCATTTGGGAAACTGGGTGCTACAACTCTACCCACCTTAGAAAAATTTCGTCCTCGAAATTTAAGATCGATAGTACTCCTTCTAGAGCCTCTAACCTACCCAATATCTAAGGTAACACTTCCTAACACTGGAATAATAAACGGACATCTAAAAAGTGTCAATCTAGGAATACCTCCAATACTGTTCTACTGTACGGCGGTAATGGAACTTCAATAAAATATGGACTGGAACATATATCCAAGGGACTGGACCTATTTTAAAGTGGTCTTAACTAAGGATGAAAAGGAACTGATCATAGGCTATAGGTATGCTCAAACTATTATCTTCCTATTAACCATCTATTAATACATTCTATTACCATAGGAACGATGCATTACTAAGACATATAGGCCCCTATCTCTCATAACACATTTATACTCACCAAAAGACTAGTACATCCTATCAAGGCTGATACTATAATCTCTCATAAATCTCATAAGCTATATGTTATAGACACACATCCCCACATCCAGGACTAACCTATATATATCTACAACTGATACTAATGGGATGACGTTCCTATTTCCCAACAATCAAGGTCAAAAAAATTTTTTTATCTAAATCATGCAATTTGAAGGAATAGTATACAAGGTCAGGGCATACCGTAGCAGTTGGAAGTCTCACCTAGGTGCACTGGTCATTCTAGGTCAAAACAGTACTATGGTATCAACACACAAACAATCTAGGGTGTCTTAATTGGGAAGGTAAGGGAACAACAATCATCAAGGTTGTAGGGCTGTCTACCATCCTATATAAAAATTGGTCATTATCAAAATAAAATAAAGGCAACTACCAATTATCAAAAAAAAAGGTACAGAAAATCAAATTCAAAAATTAAGAAATTGAAAATCACTTGCATTGAAATCCAATCACAATATATATAGAGAGAGAGCGTTAGAGAGGAAAAAGCTAGCATTGTGTGTATGGGGACGTGTTCATATGGTTAGATAGTAGGCGTGTGTGTACGTGAATATACATGAAAGTGTATATGAGAATTTGGATTTCAAACAATTACTATCAAGTTACACTAATCATGGCATATGGGTTAACAATCTACAATATACAATCTATTTAATCACAACTTGCATGGCTAACTATATATATATATATATATAAAAAGGTAGAGACTTAGTTATGTATTTATATATATTATAACATATATGCATAAACTCTATATATATCCTTATAGATATATAATCATAACATAGAGGGGAAGGGTTAGGTTAAATGACAGTATATACTATGTTAGAGTGTGTGTGTGTCCTTGTACAGGGTTATAGCTTAGTATGAAAGGTTAAACCCAGTTTTAGTTCAGCATTTACATAAAAAAAATATCTGAAAATAAGCTAACATTTAACCAGTGTAATATTAACATAATGCAATTTCAAAATTTAGGAGTTTGAAACATCACAACTAATTCCAATGCTCCCAATACATCCTAGCATGATAGAAATGAAACCCTAACATACTATCAATACATTTATCTACGCATACAGTTCAATATTACATGTTAAATCTGAAATTTAACTAAACATGGAAATCAATATAAAAATGTTAACATGTAACTAGTTTTCAAGATTTTGGAGAAATTTGAACATTAAAAACCAACTCAATGTTTATCACAAACTAATTATGTAAGAATATGAAACCTAAATTTATATCCCTACTTACAACAATGTACGCAGCTCTAAATATTTCATAAAAAATGGAACAGCAATTTGAACTAATCATTCGGAATCTCGTATCAAGGGTTAATATGCACACAATCTCAGATTTTTCAAATTTAACACAAAACTCAACCAAAATTTTTTTGAATTGACACCCTATGTATAACATACATGTGCAGTGGTATAAATAAAACTATTATCATAAAATTTTATATTTAAAATTACGGGTTAAGCTAGGAAAAACAGAGAATCAGAAATATTGGGGTTTTGAAAATTTAACATCAACAACATATTAATAGGTATTCAGGTAGGTGGAAAATCAAGTGTAGCATGCATACGTGTTAAGCAAAGTATCTGCTATATATATTCATATATATATTCTCATGTCCCAATATAAAAATTTATTCTACGTTAAGACTAACATTTAGATCTCTACCAAGATTGCAAGCAGGTGATTGACGTAATCAAGACAGCTTTATTATCATTATTATTTAATACAAGGATAATAGCAAGAAAGAAATAACGCTAAAATCTGTTCTGGTTATCTGTTTAAAGAAGGAACGATTTTGAAATCCAGAGCTAAAATATCAAATTCAAGATAAAGTCTAACAAAATCATCGATTCATTGTATTATGAAAAACTCATAGCAAAAAATTTCACAAGGTTTATAAAACCAACTAAACTTACTCCTGAGTTAAATAATAGGAAACTAGACAAAACAACAAATAATAATTCTTTTTTTTGAGTGACTGAACAAAAGTAGAGAAAACATGTTCAAAAATATTTAAGGTGCAATCTGATCATCATATGCGTCTATCCAAAATTATGTACTCTAAATCCTCGTCATACTAGTAAGCAAGGCTACGATAATCACAGAGCCCTTGACTTATGCACATATCTCTAGAATCATGGTATTTAATATTTTCGCAGTGTCGCTAGCTTGGCTGCGAAAACCTTAAATTCCCACACCCGAGAAATATATCCAGAGTCAGACTATATGTCCTCACCATGCTGGCTAATGTGACTATAGAAGACTAGATTCCATAACAAAGATGACCTAGCCCATATAATTTTATCTTGCCAAAAATTAAATTAATCAATAATGAATACTCAAAAATCAAATCAAATTTATTAACGAACATTAAAATTCAAAAATGAACAAAATCCATCAAAATACAAACTCGAATGCAACAACTATCATCAAAATTCAAAATTCGACAATCATCCATCAAAATTAATAAATACAAACCCAAATTCAACAATAATCCATCAAATTCAACAACAGAAAATAAAGATAAAACAATCAAGGAAAAAGAGAGTTTTCAAATCAAAGTTAAAATAAGATTCTCAAGGGTCGTCCCAGGAATCTCTCAAGGGTTCCTAACTGTGATTGAGTACCTTCAAAATATATCATAATCCTACTGCAGGCTGTAGTAGTACTCAAGTTCGAATACCACTACATAAACTCGACCTGTATGGGCCACCACTAAAAACGTGTCACGACCCGCACCCTAGCGTTAGGGCACGAGAACGTAACAACGCCCAGCCTACGCCGCAGTGTCGGCGGTAGAACACTGTCCTAGGTCTCAATGCATCTAACAGTATAAGACTAAACAGTTTATACTCCCCGAATGGGGGTGACATAGCAGATACAGACTCAATCACATCTAAGGTAGAGCATGATAAGGATAGATAAAACATGAAATCCAAAAGAGATACAGGAGATAGAAGTCTAAGTGTCTAAGATACATAATCCCAGAAATACATTTCAAAACTCAAATACAGATACAATAATCCACAAAGTAAATACAACTCCAGACAAAATAAAATAACTATCTAAACAACCCCTACTGTATCTCCTCTAGGCTAGCAGGCAATTTCAGGCCATCTGTAAAATTTATCAACAGGTCCAGTCAGGACAGGAGCGAGCACATTACATCTCAACAGTTCATATCAGGTTAGAAAATATAATCATGCAGTAAAGTCAGATACAGGTACTAAAAGAAATGCTGTATGTAAACAGAGAGAGAGCTGTAATAGAAATATCTACTATAAATAAAGAGCTACCAGTGACTAGTAATTTAGAGCATAAAGTCGACATGTGAACGGCTTGATTGTACATGGCTATACTAAAGAGGCATACATGGCTATTCTACTTTGGAATTGTTCACATGGCTATTTATACTCCCCCGTACCCCCAATTAATACACAAGGATCCAACCAGGTTATGTTATATGATGCTATGTAACAGCCCCCGAAGGGTGGTAGACCCCGAAGGTGATAAGACCCCGAAGGTGATAGACCCCGAAGGTAATAGACCCCGAAGATAATAGACCCCGAAGGTAATAGACCCCGAAGGTGATACATAGTAGTCCCATAAATGGGATAAGGATTCTATGAAGACTCTACGATCATTAGAGTATATGTCGTAAGTGATCAAAGAACCAATGAAGCATATGATACGCCATGTAAGTGAAACGCACAGAACATGTAGTACCCGATGCTCCCTAAGGATAACATCTCAAGAAGGGATCCATATAGTACCAATCCGTGTGACCAACGTGACAGTACAAGTAAAGTAATCTACTACAGGAAATAATTCTAAGCAGGATATGAAATGATCAGAGAATGTACTCGCCTGATATATGAATGTCCAAGGTAAAGATACTGTCCGAGGAGAGGTGTCTGGCTCCTAATTAGAACAGCACATATCACAACATGTCCAGAAGGGTAATATAAAGCACTACAATGCATTCTACATGAATCTAGGTCAAACTAGGCCAAAGTCAACCCTTGGTCAACTCTGGTCAACTGTACTAGTCAAACTAGGTCAAACTAGGTCATGTCCTAACCCAGCAAGTCTTACTAGGCCTAACCAAGACTATCCTAGCAAGCACACATCAATACAAGGCTATACAAGCCAATATACACCCAACTCTATATAGCATACAATTATTCAATACTCAAATAGGCAAGAATTCACATTGGATATACACTAGGTAATCTATTACTTTAAGCTATATATGTCTACACATATACACATGCATATATTGGTATTCAACATTAGGTCTATAATTATGGTATTTCAAATGGTTATATAAACATATATATTACAACGCAATATGCTAACATATATATAATATACATACATAGCTAAGTTAACTGTATTCATAAATACTTATTTAAGAGGCTATGTGTGTGTATGTGAACATGGCAAAGGGGCAAGTGAGGGTTAAATGGGCATACATAGTGTATACATATCAAAGAGTGTCAAAGTGTAAGTGAACAAAGTGTCAAGTGTGATAGTGTCAACATAGTGTAAGGGGTACATGAGGTAATATAGGATTTGTGTTAACATAGAACATTACATCTCATTAACTTGTATATTGCATACATTACATCTATTATTACATTACATTCATGCTTGCATTCATTCATCATTCATTTATTCTCTTGCACTACTATATGCACCATACATTACATACTATGGAACCTACATATTCATTACAAGCCATACTTATACATGCTTGCATTAGATAGAATACTTACACCTCATGCATCATTTATTTAACCATTTACTCATGCTTGCATTCTCTATTTAATTACATAATGTATATACATTAACATGGGTTAAAATCAAATAGAATATTATATTACACACAAGGGTGCACAAAATGCATATGCCGAATAGTAACTCCTACTAATAATCAATACTGTACCATCTCAGCATAAATTAAAATCTATGATTAAAGTATGTTATAGATCTATGTGTTAGCTTTCCGAAACTTCAAACGGATCGCGTTTTCGTTTCCGGAAACTCCCGGAATCGCGAAAACACCGAGAACGCGTTTGTCTTTCGTACAGCTGACACTCAAATAATTTTCCAGAAAGTTACAGAAAGAATTAGGCCTATTAATACATGTTTTTGGAAATCTAACTTCAATACACTTCTTTTAAAAAAATGGGAGATTAAACCGAGCTTTGAACTAGAAGTTATGACATTTCTAAGTTAGGGCTGAAATTAAAAACGTGGATAAAAATCATGACGGATTTGGGTAGTTTGAGACAAAAGAACACAAATATATAACATAATATATCAAGAACTCACTCTCTACACTAATATATATATATGAGACACTATAGAACACATCTCTAATACAAAAATATGAGATTAAACATGTAATAATTCATTCATACATAACAACAACACATAGTGTGTCCAAATTTGGAATTTTCCCACATGGACACAACCACAACACAAAGGACACTCCTATGACCTTCAAATGGACACGAAATGGACACAAATGGAGATACAACCATGGGGGTCATTCCTATGGGTTCAAAATAGACCTATATGCATGAGGAAATGAAAAGGAGAAGGGATTTATACCTCCCGGTAGATCGAATCGAAGAAAAGCCTTCCCGGAGCGACACCGACACGTAAAGATTCCAAAAGGATACGAACGAGCTCCGAATACTCCCAAACTTGGGTAGCTTTCTTCTTGGCTAGAATGGAGAAGGAAAGAAGAAGATTTGGTGGCAAAATGGAAGGATTTGGTGGAGAAATTGCTAGGGATTGTTCTCTAGGAATTTGGGGATGAACAAGAGAGAGAGTGTGGATGAGAATAATGAAATGAACTTGAGCCTCCTCTCCCAAAGTGGCTGGTCATATGGGGCTATTTGTTCTATTATGGTAAGGTCCAAAATGCCCCCACTAACCTATTCTATGAGTATTAGGAAAGGGCTAATTGGTTGGGGCTAAATTAGTCATTCTAAAGTCTCTAATCACACTAACCTTATCCATAATAATTAGTCTAACCTCTAACTAAAATATTTCTATCATGTGGACTAAAATTAATATCATATGGGCCATGCCTAACTAGTGTGTGGGTCCCACTAGAGTCAAACTACCCCCGGGTCCCCGTTTCAAGTCGGATTGAGTTGAAATTCGAACCCGCCTCAAATAATCCCAAAATAAT
The DNA here is from genome assembly GCA_029216955.1 of Iris pallida. NCBI lineage: Eukaryota > Viridiplantae > Streptophyta > Magnoliopsida > Asparagales > Iridaceae > Iris > Iris pallida. Next base: position 9,154,240 of record JANAVB010040619.1, read on the forward strand.
ATCATAAATAATAAAATAATATCAAAATAATTCAAAGAGGTCAAATGCAAAAATATTCTTAGGCCAAAAATGACATTAAAATATCATAATCACATGGTTAGGCTCTAGGTCAAACAGTCTCTAGGGTTTCACTAGCAAAACGTCAAAACCACAAGTCATTGATTTAAATAATTTTAAAATGATTTTAAAATCACCAAAAATCATATCATGAATTAAATATCATTATTAAAATAATTATAAACACGAAATTTCAAAAATTACCCTCATTTGGGAAACTGGGTGCTACAGTACAATAGCGTCCTAGCGACGCGATACGGCTTATCCCCGTGTGTAAGAGGGGTAAGCTCGCACAATTATGCAATATGAGGGGTATTGGTCATAAACGCTATACTATTATCCCAATTCCCACAATCAATATCAATCAATATTTGAACCCTAGGAGAGGGTTCCGTGTAGCAATGTGGTTTAAACATGCAGCTTAACAATTACTAAATAAAATGCAAGAAAACATAACCGTAACTTACCTTTGTTGATTGACTGGATCGGGAAAGTCGGTACCGTGGAGGAAGTCAAGTACGTCTCCGAGATCCTACAGTTGAGAACCTTAACTTAGAACCATAATGAAACCATTCTATGTGTGCTAGTTACAATCTCTAGAAGCAGACCCTAGTCAGGTTTTAAGTTATTAATTAATCTACCAAAAATTGTCTAACGTCGCAATCTACGTTCGTTATCATTTTAATTGAATAAGTCGGTTACTGATTAATTGGAAAAAATAGCAATTACCGGTTAATTTGGCAAAACTTTGTATTTTAAATATATATTAAAACTAGGCTTTTTCTTTTAAATGAGAAAACATGTGAATTGCTAAATTACTAGATTATTTATTATGAGAAAACTTTTTAGTTTTCTTTATAAAATATATATCCATTTTATATTCTACGCGTTTAACGGCGAAATCAACATTCCAGAAAAATAAGATAAAGCTACGCTACATAATACAGGGTCGACCCTTTAAAAATTATTTACATAAATTAAGGAAAAACTGGGCTTATGCCCTTTACAAATTATTTACATAAATTAATTAATCCTAAGGCGAGCTTTGAGTGCCGCGAATGGTCCAAACAGTAGGTCGAGTTCCTACACCATAAATACTAAAAGCAGTACCAGTTCTAAAATAAATTATAATTAAATTAAAATTAAAGAGTCTCAGACTTGGTCGTGCAATCTCATGTTGCGGCTTACGCCTCAACGTACAGGTGATCCTGTATCGTTTGCGTTTCGCCGAGGCTCATTCGACCGATATGATCGTCGCCTAACTGGTGATACGAAATCCATAAAATCCAAAAACCAACAAAATCCAATATACACTACCAAAATAAGTGGTTTTAGCGACGCCCAAAAATGTCGCTAAAACAATAAAATCCGTCGCTAATATGAAGCACCGACGCAATTACCGACGTTTAAGTTTTGTCGCCGTTTCCTTAGTCGCTGATTACAAAAACGTCGCTGAACGTCGCAATTACCGACATCCAGCGACGTAACTGTACGTCGGTGAGTTCTCGACGTCTACCGTCGTATCGTCGGTATATTAGCGACGTATATGTAGTCGCTACACGTCGGTGAAGTCCTGGAATAATTCCCGACGTCTACCGTTGTTTTGTCGGTAATATAGCGACGTGAATGTAGTCGCTAGACGTCGGTAAAGGTCCTGGATAATACCGACACTCACCGACGTTTAAACGTCGGAAAAACGTCGGAGACCTGTACATTTTTTTGTAGCTAGTCGTCGGTAAACGTCGGAAAAGCGTCGGAGACCTGTACTTTTTTTGCAGTTAGTCGTCGGTAAATGTCGGAAAAAACGTCGGAAAAATGTATTTTTTGCAGCTTGTCGTCGGTAAACGTCGGAAAATGACGTCGATAAACGTCAGTAAGCGTCGCTAAACGTCGCTAAAATTGTAAAAAAAATAAAAAAAAATAAAACACAGATTCTATATTACCACTCACAATTCAAGATGCTACACATATAGGTACACATTCAAATCCCCACTCACAATTCCAAATCACAGCGCATTCAAACCCCTACTCACAATTCAAGATGCTACACATATAGCTTTAATCTAAGTTAATTAACATCCAATCCAAACACAATTAACAATTATCGACGAAGGAATTAACATCCAATCCAAACATCCAATCCAAACAAGTCACAAGTCAAATCGATACAAACACAATTAACATCCAAATCCAAACATCCAATCATAAGTCACAAACATATGATGATACAAACACAAACAAAAGTCCTAACTAGGACTACTAGTGATCTGGTGCAGGAGGGGCACCGCCGCGACGAAGGGATAACAACTCCTCATACTCCGCAAGTGAAATCGATACAGATGGAGCGCCAGGCTGTGACGTCGGTGGAGTCGGTGTCGAAGAAGAAGGCGGTGGAGGCGGCGGAGTCGACGACGATGAAGGCGCACCCAGAGTACCAGCATGCTCCAACGCTGTAAGTCGCTGGTTGTATGAATCCATGATAGATAACATTCTACCACTGCTCTGGACCATCGAATCCTGCGCCAATCTCACCGTCTCGGCCATGGTCACCTGTCCTGTCTGCAACTCCGTCACCGTGCGCTCTAACCCTCCAACGGTGCGCTCTGTCCTCTCAGTCGTCTCCACGAGCCCTATAATGCCGCGGTCGAGCGCATCCAATCGTGCTATCAGCGCAGGATCGTCCGTAGGGTGCTGAGACTGCTGCTCGATCCGTCGTAGCAGGTCGTCACGGAGAGACTCCATCATCTGGTGGACTCGGACAGACTCCTGGGACGGCTGTGGACCATACACACTAGCAGGAGATGTCCTAGAGGACTGGATCGCAACTAGGGCGCCATAGGATCCCGTACCGTAGTATGTACCCCTATGGAGGCCACCAGCGACGGTCATCCACAGCTCGTCCGCCGACGGAGCTTGAGTGGGCTGCGAGGAAGTACCGGCCACTCCTGTATCAGGTGCACTAGCAGTCGCCCGTTCCCGCAGCCTCTGATACTCGGCCTAGAAAGTATGGATAGTACTCTATGATTTCTAATTTCTAATTAATGTACTTATTTTTACTAACTTCATGAATATTTATTTGCATCATATTTACTAAGTTATATTAAAATTGACACGAAGTATTAAATTAAGATAACGTATTGTAATACTTACATAGGTCTGCTCGGCCCTCTCGTCAATAAGGGCTCCGTCCTTCCAATGGGTGGCCAGGAAGACGGTCACCATGTCGGCGTTACTGACCTTCCTTACCTGTAATTAAATATATTATCTTAGTAATAATTTATCGGATTTGCATTAAAATAATATTTCTAAAAGAGAAAGACATACCAGACGACGGAAATGTTCCGTCATCGGAATCGACCCACCGCACCACTTCGAGGCATGTTGCCTAGCCGCCTTAGCCTTCTCCGACTTCTCCTTGTACCTTGGCTCGTTGAATCGAGCCTTCATCGCATTCCACTGATCAGGGGTGATCCAACCTTTGATCGGCTTTCCGGCACGATCACGTTCCTTCTGATCATTAATAGAGTCGCGGATCAGCTTAGCAGCGACGGAAGGAAACATCCCCTCGATCAGCTCGGCCCGGTGCGGTGGATAGTAAAACATATCCTAGAACAGTACGAAACTAAATATTTATCAGTTATATATAATATGCATAAATTAAATGATTCATGTTAAAAACAAATCTATTTTAACCTTGAAGCGCGTAAACCAGTAGTTCTTCCTTTCGTCTGGAGCATCAGAGTAGTTAATCCAGGGACCACCATAATTATGCCTCAGCATATCGCCTAGGCGTCTCTGTACCCCTGGAGGACGATATCTATACAGACATATTATATTCATGAAAAAAGTTAATTTATGATAAAAACAGAAAAAAAAAATCATAAACCAAAATACCTACTTTGTACCGTCGGCCCAGATCTCCGTCCTCCCCTCCTCCGGAGGTGCGCACGCATCATCTTCATGATGCTGGTCGGCCGTCGGCGCATCCTCCTCCATCGGCTCATCGGTCGTCTCCATCGTCGTATTAGCAGTAGGAACGCTAGACGGGTGAGCACTCTCATTAGGCCTGGAACTACTCGTCCCAGGAGACAATCCACGTGGCATCGTCCCAGGAGGCCCAGCTACTGGCCGATACGGCGGAGTAATCGGCGACGAGGATCCAGAGCCGGTACCAGTAGGAGGTACCGAAGGAGGACCTCTACCAGTACCTATAGGAGGACCTCGCCGTCCTCCTGGTCGGTACCCTCCGCGACGACCTGCCATACCTGATAACAACATTGGATAATACAACAAATTAATAATAGAGACTAGAAATATGAAAGTACAACAAAGACAAGATAATAACCAAGTCAACATATGATGATACATTCTACAAGAATCATCTAAGTCCAGATAAGTACATCTCTCTCAATCATCTTCAGAATAATCATCTTGTTCGTCTTCCTCGGCCTCATCTTCCTCTTCCTCCTCATCTTCACTTTCGTCTTCACCTTCGTCGGCTTCGTCTTCCTCTTCGGATAATTCTACATCTTCTACATTATGTGTCGTGTAATGCGTAACTTCCGTGGAGTCCACATCGACAATATTGGTTACAGGAGGTAGCTCGTCCTCCTGGTAAGCTTTTTCATCAACATCAAAAGTATCTCTAGCTTTAGTCTTGCATACTGCCCACCAGTCAGACTTCGTTGCTCCCCGTCTCGGATAAGCTGTGAAGTACACGAGCTGAGCCTGAGTTGCTAGGACAAACGGTTCGTAGCCTTGATATCTACGCTTGTAGTTTATATCCACAAGACCATGCTTGTCAATTTTCCAGCCTTGATTTTCAATCGGATCAAACCATTCACACTTGAACAATACGATCTTTGCAGGTTCTCTGCCATAATTATATGACAACTCCACAATCTCTCGCAAGATGCCAAAGAAATCATTTCCTGGATCGACGTCTTTGTAGTTCGAAGACTTGATACACAAACAACTGTTCTTCGTGGAATCAAGATCCAGGAAGCTGTCTCTGATCGGAGCATTTATCGACTTGAACCGAAAGCCATTGACAAAATAACTTGGCCATGTTTTAACAAAAGTAATTGGTCCCTTGGCAAGAGTTCTAATTAATTCAATCTCGGGTGAAATTAGACGATCGACCTGAATATCAAAGAAGAGATAATAAGTTATTTATTGCACAGTTGTATTAGAAGAGGCCAGTAAATATTACCGAGCTGCTTACATATTCGCTCAACCAAGAAGGAAAATGACATCTCATTTCTTGTTCTAATGCTTCGTCTGTTAGGTAGGGTCTAACCAGCCTCAACTCATCATTATATGTGCTGGAAAACAACGAAGCATTAGAACGATTAGTACAATAATATTAGCTTATACTATTACATTGAGATGACGTAAACTCATCATTCCTTACTTACCCCTCTAGCTTCTCCACTTCATCCTCTATGAATTTATCCCGTACACCGTACATGTCATCAGGATGACGGTTGTACATCCAAGTACGATTCCGCAGATAGTAATTCAGCTCCATAATTCTGTAAGATAGATACATCAAGGTAGTGAATGATATGCAAGTGTCAAAGCTTTTCCGATGGATTGTATTTATCTTTTCATCCATTCATTCATGCATTGCATTTATCTTTTCAGTTTTGCATATCATTACCTACTATTATACATGCATTTATCTTTTCATCCATTCATTCATGCATTGCATTTATCTTTTCGATCAACAATCTAGTAAAACAAGGCTAAACTAGGTCAATAAGACAACATCTTGGGTTACATTGGTCAACTGGATTACATTGGATGTGAAAATCTGTATCGTAAGACAAACTAAACATAATTAGTATATAATCATGTAACTGGTGGATCCGCTAGCTAGTAAGCCGAATGTACTTAATATCAGAGAGTATCAGATTAGTATCAGTATATAGGTTAGGTAGACCGTATCAAACGCATATCGGAATAGTAGGCCGAATAGGAGGCCGAGATAGTCGAATGAGAAGAAGGGAGGAGCAGATGGGTCCAGAGCCATGGTGGAGGAGGAGAAGTAACATGAGAGCAGTTTCCGCCGTAACATCTTCTGGCTCTGCTGGCAACTGAAGTCCAGATGCTACAAAGGACGATCCTTCGCTGAAATCGACTACAACATCCATCAGTTCAAGTTCATTCCTAGATGAGTATATTCCAATGCCATAGACAACTACTCATATTCTTTCTTTTTCCTAATATTTTTTATTCATAATTGATGACATGGAGAATAAGACATTGTCAAGTGCATTGTCTAGAACTAGACAACCAACTTCACAATGTCTTGTTTAATTTTTGCCACATAAGCTTCACAATTGACTTGACAATTGCATTGGAGAAGAACTTTTGAATAAAATTTTGTCATTCCTATGTGGCAACAACTTTTTTCCAAAGTCACAATAGGGTTGGAGATGCTCTAACTATCTACTTGCATTCACACACATTTATAGCAATATGTATAATATACTCACTAACATCTAACCCTCTCTTCCATTTGTTCCTTTAAATCAACACATATCTATATAGATAGCCCAAATCTGTAAGGTATACAACCGGTTAGGGTTAGGGTTTACCTGACCGTCACGGCGAGGGGGAGCGACGACGGCGAGGGGGAGCGGCGGTGGAGGTGGCTGCCGGGAAGGAGTAGGAGGAGGAGCGGCGGTGGAGGTGCTCTGGCGAACGGCGGCGGTAGGGGGTCGGGTTCGGCGGGGGCTGCCGGGAAGGAGGAGGAGGAGGAAGAGGAGGAGGTGCTCTGGCGAACGGCGGCGGTAGGGGGTCGGGTTCGGCGGGGGCTGCCGGGAAGGAGGAGGAGGAGGAGGTCGGAGAGGCGGGTGGAGGAGGAGGCTGGGCGGTGGAGGAGGAGGCTGGACGGGGTCGGTGCTCGCGACGGTCGGTGGGGGTCGCCGAGGGCGCGGTCGGACGGGGGTCGAGGGGACAGGGGTGCTCGGGGTCGGGAAATATTGGGGGGGAAGGAAAATATTGGGGGGGAGGGAAAATGGGGGAAAGTGAAATCGAAAATGACCTATATTCGCACATTAGCGACGTAACATAAGCGCGTCGGTAACCGTCGCAACTTTATTGATATTAACGACGCCATAGTAAAAACGTCGCCAAACGTCGCTAATATCAATGATATTAGCGACGTTCACCGACATATCCGTGACGTGAGTTTTTCAATACGCAAACGTAGTTACTATACGACGCTGAACGTCGCTGAACGTCGCTAGTAGTGACGTCTTGCGACGTCATAAGAAAAAGTCGGTAAATTATTTTTTATCTGCGACGTTTTCGGAAAACGTCGCAAATTACGTCAGTAATTTGACTTATTTTGGTAGTGATATAAATCATTTTGCAAAGACCAGTTTTCTTTGAAAAAATAGGTTTTATTCAAATTGCTAATTTTTATAAGAAAATCCTTTTTTTAAATATTTTCTAAAAATTTGGGCAGCATCTTCTCTGTAATTGAGACAACCCAATCCTGGGAGGATGCCAATCCGCAACACAAATAAATATCTCAAACCAGGGATCACTAATTACCAACCCAAAAATGAATATCCAACCCAAAAATGAACCACAACACAACATATCCAAAATAGAAAATACGCCGCGACGTAACCGATACTCTACGTATCACCCAAAAGCAACAATTTATCAAAATATCGAATCCCGAAACGGGATCGGGACCGCGTCATCACAGACTATCTACGGCAGGGACACGAGGACACGAAGTTATACCTCAATTGCTCGGCTAGAGCTCTCAGATGAAAATATTAGAAGAAAGAATTCCGTGGACAGCGGAAAATGGCTCGAAAAAGCGCTGCGGAACTCGGAACAGTGCTAGGGCAGAGCCGACAGAGCTCAGGGTCACGCCGGGAAGGCGCTGGCCGGCTGCACGGGGACTCGGGGGTCGCCAGGGCGGATCTGGCTGGCGGAACAGCGCTGGCCGGACGGGCACGGCCGACGGGGCGTTGGCCGGACGGGAACGGGGTCGCCGGAGTGCTGGGATCCGACGCACGGAAGCCGCGTGAGGCGGACGAGGCAGGGGCGGCCTCGGGAACAGCGCACAGGGGGTCGAACGGCCTCGGGAGGCGTTGGCCTCGGGAACAGCGCGCAGGGGGGTCGAGCGGCCTCGGGTCGGAGGCGGGCGGAGGCGCCGGGTGGTCGCGGACGGGCAGGGCGAAGGTTGGCCGGAGCTGGAGGGAGTTGGGCGCGGCCTCGGTGAGCGGCGCGAGGCTAGGGCACGGTAGGGGTTCTGGAGCGGTGGGGCTTGGGGTTTGAGGGGGAGTGAGAGGGAGTGATAGAGAATGAGAATGGGGAAAGAGAGAGCAGGGGTGGGTTTTTGAGAGGAGTTGTGGAGAAAAAAGAGTGGAAGAGAGGGAGTTGTGGAGAGAAAAATGGGGGCGGATCTGGTCGTGGGGAGACCAGGCCAGGTCGGGGGTTTTATTATTATTATTTTTAATAATAATTATTATTACTTATCAAACCATATATATACATATATAAATAGTTTTAAATTCAGGTTTTTAAATGGAAAAATCTAAGGATGGGTTCGGAAAATGGGATCCGGGTTCAGCACGGGGTCGGGATCTCTGGGCACGGGATCGGGACATGGTACAAACAAAGATCCAATGATCATTTTATTTTTTTAAAAATAGAATTTTCCTAATCGACTACTAATAATAATAATAATAATAATAATGATAATGATAATAATAATAATAATAATAATAATAATAGGACTAAGATTATGCTACAAATCCAACAATTACTAATTCCAAGATTTTGGATTTCACATATGCTCAAGTATGTATGCGTCAGGATATTGCGTACATATTAGAATGTTAGGCAGATATTTAAGCAAATATGGATGGATCATTGGGTAGCAGCCAAACTACTTAAGTAATTAATAGAGAACAAGAAATTATATACTTTTTGTAGGAGATGGAATAATTTTGGAGATCATAAGGTATTCCGACTCTGATTTTGTTGGATGCCAACACAGCAGGAGATCCATATCAGGTTATGCTGACTAATGGAGATATATTTTGAATGAGTGTCAAACATGCACTCATAATTTTTTTTCACCATGACAGCAAGGTTTATAGCATGTTGTGAGGGATTTATTAAGGAAATATAGTTGCAGAATTTTGTCACAAGGCTGCGCCTGCAGGAGGGTGTTGAAAGACCACTTCAATTATGGTGTGACAATAAATCAGCAATACTGTATTCCAATAACAACAGAAACTTGTATAAGTCAAATGATATTGACATAAAGTTTCTAGTTGTGAAGGAAAAAATTCAGAATGGTTATAGTGTCCATATTGCACATTAGGACAAACTCCATATTAGCGGATCCGCTAACAAAAGTATTATCACCCAGGGTCTTTCATGAGCATACTGCTCATATGGGTGTTATCTTAATTAAGAATATGACAATACAGTGGGAGTTTGTATTTTATGTATTTGGGTGCTATTTGGTTTTGGACTCATTTATGTATTAAAGTATTTTGAATATTTATCTGATCAGATATATGGAAATTCAGTTCATTCTGTTCCACTTATTAGAAATTTATTATACCCTGTCGATTCATGAGATGAAGAACATAAATTAAATTGCAGAAGCGTACCTGAATCCATTGTCTTTGCTTGACGGATCTTGAAGCAGACGTCTCTTTATGGGGTTTGATCTTCCAATCCGCTACGGCCCTTAATAACAAAGATAAAATCTTTGTTCCTCTCTTGTTGATGGGGATACAGAAGAGAATAGAGAAATCCTCTCTTTGGTGGCCGTATGAGTTGGGGATCATAACCCTAATGAATACATATATTTATATGTTTTGACATTTCTAATTTGGCCCCTCATCAAATTAGAATTATCTCCGGTATCTACACATTAATTCCATGACAATTATACCCTTAAGCCAATTTTCAAATATACCACTTTAATTTGGCTTAATTATTTAGATAGCCTAAACACAATTAATTTTACATGTGTGGCCCCTTAATTATTGAATAATTTCAACATTGTCCACTTGACATCATCAAAAGAGTGTAGCTGGTAAAAATGTTTGAAGTAAACTTACCAACATTAAGGATCTTGAGATACCGAGCTGTGGCCCTTATGGTCAGCGAAGAGAGTATTAATTTTTTGGTTAGATGAACGGTCTCGAAATCAAACCACGGAGAAAACGTGGAGGTTTATATGTGAAAATTAGTGATAGTGGGTACAAAATTCAGATAGCATGTGACATATCGTGTATAAAGTCATATGTGTTACGTTGGACAACGAAAAAGAAGAAGTGGGGAAAAAACCGTGAGATGGGGTCCTAAAAATTATGTCATGTGATCATAACAATTCATCCTGGGCCCATTTAACCATGGGATTCCATTCCATTTAGAACCTAGTCGATGGTATTCCCTAAATAGCTTAGCCCATGGTACGCTATTATTAATGTTATAGGACTGTCCTACCAAGAGGGAAAGTCGCTCTAATTGACCTATTATAGCTCCTAAAGTCTTCAATGTTGTACCCTTTTATCATACAACATCCTTTATGACAAGCAACTGCAGGGATGCTTTCGTACCTTGTTAGCAATTTGGCAAACGAAAAAATTTCGGAACGACAAAAGTACGAGTATAAATCGGCATAATATAAGTAAAATACAGTAAAAAATTCGGTCAAAAAATTGTTTAACGAAAAATATTCGGATTAAATTTAATTCGTATTTAGTACATTTCATAAGAACAAATTCGGCATTAAAAATTCGGCATATATATATTGCCCACCCATCTCTACTCCTTCGTAAACAAGGGTTCAGTGTGAGAATAAGATGAGGTTGGAGAACATTATATAAAGAAAATAAAGTAAAAGTAGGATGGAAAATCGAAAGATTTTACTTTGATTGTTGCAAGCAACATGTGCAAAGATTCTTAGTTTTTTTTTTTTTTTGTTACAGTTGTGAGATTTTTTCTTCTTTTGATAATTGTGCCGGTCTTAATTTAATACCAGCAAGAGTCAAGAAAGTGAAAACTGTTGGGTTTCTCAGTCAAGATGTTTCAGCCGAATGTTTTAAAAATTCGTACGGTACGTGTTTAAAACTCCACAGGCTTAAAATTCGCGTACAAGTCCGAATTTTTCAAACGTACGTAAGTATTATACGTTTATGTAAGATACAAAAAAATTTGCATATAATACGCGTTTTATTTGGGTGATTGCTAACAAGGCTTTCGTAAGCAGCTTCAGCAACACCAATATGTCAAATCAATTATATTTCAGAATTGACTCGTGAAGGAATCAAGAACATAATTACATATTCTCCTAAAATTTCTCCAAAGAGATACGAGATACAATTATTTTTAAATAAGTAGGAGATATAAAAGTATTGGTTTTTTTGTGCAACATAAATTCTACCTCTTATGTACTTATACCGTAGTTTATATAATAAGTACTAACCATTTTCTTCAGAATACAGACAAATTTTATTGTCCTTTTGGTTTCTAAATCAAGACCTTCATTTTCATAATAAGGCCATGTTTGGTTCATGGAATCTCCGGATTGGAAAAAGAATTTGATTACTTTTCTATGTTTGGGTGTAAAAGAAATTGAGGAGGAAAGAAAACTGATTTTCAATGGAAGAAAAATTGGAAAAAAAAGTGATTTCATCCATCCAAGCAAGGAATTATTTTTCCACATTGAAGTATTCACTTTCCTTTCCAAATTTTTTGACATTTTCAAACATCGGAAAGAAAAAATCGATGGGAATTAAAATTTTCCAATGGAAATGAAATGACAAAGAATTGATTTCCTTTTCCTGCCATTCCGCGAACCAAACGAGGCCAAAGGTTTCAACTATTTGGCTGTCCAAAATAGGAGTGTGCATATTTGGATCGAACCGACCAAATCGAACCAAATCAAATCGAATCGATCGATTTTTAACCGAAAAGATGGTCCGGGTCGGATTGGTTCGACTTGGCCATTTAAAAAATCGTCCGATTTGGTTCGTCTCACGGTTTGGTCATTCCAAAAATCGCGTAAACCGAACCCAGTTAGTAGCATTATAAAATTAAGTTTATAGCCGGCCCAACTTATCCATCTCAAGGTTTGAAGTCCTTGGACTTTGGAATATGGAGGCGGATGCTCATATTCTAAGATCTCTCTCTCTCTCTCTCTCTCTCTCTCTCTCTCTCTCTCTCTCTAATAGTGTAAACATATTACCTGGAGTGACCGCTCTAGGTCTCTACTGGCCACTCCAGGTAACATATGTTTATTTTTCATCTTCAATACATGGATCTATTAGGATTATAATTTATTTTCAAGAATCATTTTGGATTTGTGAAAATTTTTATTATTCCAGTAATTTACTTAGAAGATTACTGCCCACTTTGATTTCATACAAACATCTTCGAGACAGGAGATTGTTAGGGTTTATCTTTCTGTGAATTTACTTTGTGAAACATTTTTTATATACTTAAAAAAAATTGTCTGGTCAGCCGAACCGATCCAAACCAAACCAAGTCTGTCGGTTTTAAAACCGAACCGACCAATTGGTTGGTTTGGTTTGGCTGTGACTATTTTTAAACCGATTAACTTCGATTCGACATCGGTCGTGACCAAATAGGTCGACCACCGACCAATTCACACCCCTAGTCCAAAGATCTATTTTGGACAGAGAGGTAGACTCACACATTAATACAACTTTTTTTTTATAAATTTTATTTAAAATAAACGTTAAAGGAGATTTCAAATATTGATTTTATGATATCATGTTAAAGTTCTTGCCGCAACACAAAAATTCTAGAATTCTAGCCAAATTTATGTTGGATTGTATCTCATTTCCGGTTGAATTAACCCCAAAAAGGGGGTGACAATGGAATTTGTATTTTTACTCCCACATCGGATAGGAGGTGGGATCATGAGATGTAGATAATTGTGACTAGTTCAAAGCCTTACATGAAAAATTTTCTTTTAAGACATATGGGTCCAGTTCAATATCATACCTTATGGGCCAACTCCGGTTCAGGTCACATCGCATTTTCAATAAGTGGTATGGAGTTTGCAGCACGTGCAACTACACTGATTAGTTTCAAAGGTGAATTTGACACATCAAAGGTGGAGCAAAACGTTGTGATTGACACTCAATGATGGTGTGGACGAACGGTTTGGTTCTATGGTCGAACGGATCGAGATGGTAATAGAGAGGAGCAAAGGTAGAGATTATTGGATTGTATTTCGTTTCCAGTCTAATATTATGTTGAGAACGCGGTGTGACCCGAATCGGAGTTGGCGCATAAGGTACGATATTGAATTGGGCCAATATACCTTAAAAGAGAATTCTCATGTAAGGCCTGAACCAATCCTAATTATCTACACCACATGATCCAACCTCCTAACCGATGTGGGGCTAAATTACCAACTCCATTGTCACCCCCCTCCCATTTGAACGCTCAATCGAAAACGAGATACAATCCAACAATCTCCACCTTAACTCATTTTTGCTGACCGAGCAACCTAGTACACCCGGCTACCATTTGTTCGTTTTCGCTAGCCGTAACATCACCCTTAGCACACTCCGGCTACCTTTTTTCGTTCCTGCTAGCCGAACACTTAGGAGATCCAACATATTAGAACCAAGCATGACACATTGATCCACACCACAATTGTGTGCCAACCACAAAGACTTGCTCCACCAAACCCACATTTGAAGCCAATTCTTGTAATTGATGCTCTTACTCCACCTTGAGAAGAGCCCGTATAATCCGCCAGCCGAATACCTATCCACCAAACCCACCTTTGAAGTCAATTCTTGTAGTTGATGCTCCTACTCCACCTTGAAAAGAGTCCGTATAATCTGATTATGGAAAAGAACGTTCAGCACCGTCTGTCTTAAACCAATTAGACCAATTAGAGCCGTCCAAACTAATCCCATAACCATGGGGCTATGATATCACTTATTGGAAATGCGGTGTGACCCGAACCGGAGTTGGTCCATGTGGTGCGATATTGAATTGTGCCCATATGCCTTAAAAGAATTTTCATGTAAGACCTCAATCAATCCCAATTATCTACACCACATGATCCCACCTCCTAACCAATGTGGGACTAAATTACCAACTCTATTGTCATCCCATATTTGTGCGTTCAACCGAAAACGAGATACAATCCAACATATCGTACCTTATAGACAAACTCCGATTCGAATCACATCACGTTACCAACAATTTGGTACCTGATAACTTGTAACCTTCATATTGACTCGTTCGGTATCAGATCAATTAGAGTTGATGAAGTTAACCTTCATATTGACTCGTTCGGTATCAGATCAATTAGAGTTGATGAAGTTAATTTATACTTTTATTGATTTGATCCAATATTCGATTATTAGAGCTGATAATGTTACTTAAACAAGAGTGTGTTTTTGTTACTCTAAAGAAAATCCATTATTATCAACCAATACCAATTTAGTTGCATTTATTTTTTAGAAAACTTTAATACTTTGCAGTTGCATTTCATTTTCATCCACCAAACAATGCAAACATCAGCATCATCACGTTAAAGAGATGGGCCGCTGAGGAAATGATAGCACACTTTCCTATAGGCTATAGCCTACTCTCTTTAGTTTATATAATAAGTACATTTTTAGGGGTTATTAGTGTTTAGAATTTTATAACAGCTTAGAGTTTAAGTTCGACATATCCAATTAAAAAGTTTAGGTCCTAAATTTTTATTTTATTTCTATTATACCTTCCAAATTCTATATATGAATGTTCCATTGTCAAGTATGAGAACGGATTTTAATAGAAAAAAATGAACATATAATAAAAATTCAGGGTCTAAACTTTCTAATTGGACAAGTCAGAACTTAAACTCTGGTATAAAATTCAGAATCTAAACACTAGTTAGCCTTTTTTTAATAAGTTTTATTGTCCCTTTGGTTTCTAATCAAGACATCCATTTTCATTTACATAATATAGATCTCAATCATTGACTGTCCAAAGATCTATTTTAGATAGAGAAATAGACTCACACATCACTACAATTTCTTTTTTATAAAATCTTTTTAAAATGAACATCAAATGAGATTCGAATATGAATTTCTATGATATCATGTTAAAGTTCTTACCGCTACACAAAAATTCTAGGGATCTATTTGACAATTGTTGGGGTAGCAGTTATGAGATAATTTCAGAGTATTGATTTTGAGTGATTTTAAGTAGCGATTTTTAAACCAGTTAAACCCATGCTTGTAATTCATCAACAAGCGGTTTTAAGTTTTTTTTTTTTTTTTTTACAAGAATGAAATTACATATATGGCCAAATCTAAACAAAAGTTCCTCCAAGTTTTATTTCTGATGTTTAAGTCTGCTTGATGCAGTATTCTTGAAAATGCCTTTATGGGTGTGTATCATATAAGTATTCAGCTTCGACAATAGCCAAATTGGATTTGCGAAGGCTGCATAAAGAAGAAGTTTTCGGCAATAACCAAATAGTTATAATTATATTTTTTTGGTGAAGAAATAAATGAAATAAAATAGTAAAAACTCTCAAAAATCCACATATTTGTGGTGTTTATAAATATATCCAAAATTATACTATATCGATTTTGGAGGATTTTTGAACTGACCAAAATTAGTACCTCAACAAAATCACCAAGCAGAAATTTTTTAAACACTTTATAAATAACCGGCTCAAAAACTCTCCAAAAACTGATAAAAACACCCTTGCCAAGCATACCCTAGAATTCTAACCCTTGACATAAAAGAACGAGACATTTATTTCTAAAAGCCCAAATACGGTATCTGATAACCCACTTGTAACCTTCATATTGACTCATCTATACTTATTGCCTTGAATTGACTTGATCAAATATCCGATTATTAGAGCCGACAATGCTAGTTAAACAAGAATGTGTTTTTGTTCATCTGAAGAAAATCCATTATTATCAACCAATTCCAATTTGTTGATGGACTTAAATTGCAATTTTTTTTTTATTCTTGAGAAAACTTGAATACTTTGCAGTTGCATTTCATTTTCATCCCCCACCAAACAATGCAAACATCAGCAACATCACGTAAAAGAGATGGGCCACTGAGAAAATGATAGCACATTTTCCAATAGGCTATAGCCTACTCCTTTAGGTTGAACAATATGACAACATCGCCTACCAAATTTTCTAACATTGTAGAAAAGAATATCAGTGGTCTGTTTGTGCCTTCCATTTGCAGCAGCACAGTAGGTGGGTTGCATCTATCTCAGGGTTAGGACGTGAACAAAAGAAGTCCTCTCTCAGGAAAAAGTAAATGTGGATGAGATTTTCTGGGTCAACTTGTCGGGCACAAGACACTCCTGGGAAAAGATCAGAGGCCTATGAACAAGATGGCATATGAGCACTAAATAAAACTTCTTTTTAACTTCCACCATTAATTGAAAACAATAATTTGCTTACCGTGCCATCGGATCCATCCAATCAAAATACCTTAGGTCTCCACCTGAAAACAAAATGAAGTATATCTTTAAATAGTAGAATTTTTTTTTGTGCTCTACTCATTTCATGAAATGTCGCTAGCCCCTTACCCATGACAAGATCGGACAACGGTCTAGGACTCAAAAATTTAAGAAGCACAAAAAAAAAACAGAATTATAAAAAAAAAAAATCATATATATATATATATATATATATATATATATATATATAGCAAATGACCTATATATAGCAAACTCTGGACCGACGATGCCCTTCATAACCTGCTCTCCGTTACCTCGACAAGATTTAGTGAAATTGTACTCAAAAGATGGCAAATTTGTGCTATGTAACCTTTGCTAAATTGCGCAAATAAGGGGGCAATTTTCTGAAAAGCTTAATAACAAAGCATATCTGGTGATGAAGAGCTTAATGCAATTTTAACCTAGGACAATATTTTCCATCGAAACGAGCCAGCTGATTTCTTTCTGCAGAAATGTTTGCAGGTTAGCACGACTGCAAGTTCCAGCTATAAAGGAGATGGTTTACTGTATCGATCGGAGACCATGTTAGCAATCACCCGAATAAAACTCGTATATTATACGCGAAAATTTTCGTATCTTTCAGCAATGTATGATACTTGCGTACTTTAGAAAGATTTGAATCAGTACGTAAATTTTAAGCATGCGAAGTTTTAAACGTGTTCTATATAAATTATTGAAAATTTTGGCAAAAAAACCGTGGTGGAAATTTATTTAATTAACCAAATTTAAAAATATATTTAAGAATGTGAACTTTTTAGCCTCAATATTTTCATTTTTCGAACATTTCACCAAAAAATTTAACGTATTTTATTTGCATTGAGCCGATTTATACTCGTACTCTTGCCGTCCCGAATTTTTCCCGTGCTAACAAGGATCCAACACCAGTCATGTGAAGTGAATTTGTAATTTAGCAGAGCACTATTCATTTCACCATTTCAAATATTTTGGAGAAAATCCGAACAGCCAAATGACCAATCAATCATGTTGAGGAATTCTAATGATAATAGCTACACAACTTCCATCAAATATTTACAAAACTGGTACATTCAAGTAAGAACACCCTAACCCTCTCTAAACAATTTGGTGCTTTTTATGACTTAAAAGGTTTAGAGGTAGTTGTAAAAAATATACAACAACACTACACACTCAAACTAACACCAGCACTTCAGGACATTCATGCTCCGATCGACTGTTCATCACTTGGATCGACTGCCCTCTCGCCTTCAGCAAAGAGAAATGCGGGATGAGGCCCCGCTGAAGGTTTAGCAGTCTCCTGACATCCGTGGAAGGAGCCGAGGCCAGGTGACCTGTCTTTCCGTAGGCAAAGAGTGCATTTCCTTCCAGATTGTTAGCTGCAACAATGGATTAGAAGAAAGGAATAAGAAAATTCAATCATTAAGGAGCAACCATTTTGCACTCCAAGGATACATTAGGATACTAAAAAAATGGTACTTGTGCCGTGTCACAGTGTTCACATAGTTTCATGTCCATTCTCCATGTTTATCGGGTTTTTCTAATCATATCAAAAGGTCCTCTAATTCGTTTTTCTGGTATCTAACAGAGATGGAATCTGAGTAAGCTCAAACAGGTAATGGCACTACAACAAATATGGCCTACAATAGCATGCACAGAACGTTATAGAAAGCCTTCTATAGCGTATTCTGTCTGCTATAATTGCCCACGCTATAGTATGTCAAGGCATGTGAACGCTATAATATTATAGCGTTCTTGAATGCTGTAGATGGATTATAGCGTTCGTGTATGCTGTGGATGGTTTATAGCGTTCGTGAATACTGTAGATGGATTATAGCGTTCATGAATGCTGTGAATGGTTTATAACATTCAAGAATGTTGTTGATGAATGATAGCATTCATGAACGCTGTAGATGGTTTGATTTATTATAGCGTTCGTCATATGTTATCGTGATAGCGGCCAACAGTTTTGGAAACGCTATTACATTTATACGTTTTGAGTGCTATAAATCTGCTACGGAATTTCATATCTGAATAACCTGTTTTGTATCACATACAAATAACCATAGAAATTCATGCTAAATCGCAATTTTGATTTCAACAATTTCAATCGCAACTTTCATTTCGATCAATCAAGATATAGAAAATATTTGCCAAAATATAAACATGTTTCATTAAAACATTCAAGATGTACAAAAAGTAGTTATCATTAAAACATTCAAGATGTACAAAAAGTAGTTGTCATTAAAACATTCAAGATGTACAAAAAGTAGTTGTACGCCTAGTAGTCCAAAATAAACCATTCCATTTACAAAATATCCGTAGGCCAAAAAACAGCTCGATCGCCTCTTTCCTTCTAGCTATCCACAATCATCAAAAATTTATACGCCAACCTACACAAAATTGAGAAGAAAACACATTATTATATAAAAAATAAGTTCACATAAGATCATATATTGATGAACAAGATTTATTTATCTTCAACTGAAGAAACGACAGAAACTATTTTGTATTTCGGAAAGCAAGAAAAATAAGGAAACTGAAAAAGTGTCTGTTGTAGAAATGCAACTCAATTCTACATGGTCCAGTTTAATTCCCTTCTACCGAACATGAAACCAACCTTAAGGTAATAAAACCATGAAATAAACATGGCATATATATCAGGAGCCTGATTTGAAAGATTGAAGTCTGTTATCTTTGCTTTGAAGTCTTCGAATAGAAGTATATTGCTTGATCTTATATCTCGATGAATTATATAAGGTTGAACCTTCTCATGAAGATACTCTAGTTCATTTGTTGCATCAATGACGATTCTTACACGTTGCATCCAGTCAAGTACTGGGCCAGGTGGTGCACCTTGAACTCCTTTTCTACTTGTAATTCAAGAATTATAATAATGCACATATTCAGACCCAACACAACTGGAAGCTTATCATCATCCCATGTAAAACATCATGCAGAGAATCCATGGTAGAGAACTCATAGGACAAAAGACATTGGTTTCCATCATCACAATAACCCAGCAGTTCAACGAAATTGTCATGTTTCAACTTTGACACTACTGATACCATATACCATTAAAAAACTATAGTTAACACTCAGGGACCAACAAGAAAAGATTTCTTTTCTTTTATCATTACAACAAAGTTTCAATGTGGAGAAATAAATGTTTTGTTAGAATATGTAGACAAACCTGAGTCAGAAACTCTTGTGTAACATGGAGGGAATTTCAAAATAATGATTCCATTGCATGATAACTAATAGAAAATCATCAAGTTTCAAAAAACAATATGTTTTTAGTTGACCCAGCAGAGTAAACAAGCAGGAAACTTGAAGTAGCCGACTTTAGGTATTTAAGCTTCATAGTATAAAGAGGCAATATTTAGTTACTTGTACAGTAGTTATTACAAAAATCAAACAAAGAAGGAAATGGTTTCATAATGAGAAAAGAGCTAACATAATGATACTAAAGTAAAGTAAGGTTGAGGCTTTATTAACCAAATATTGAATTGTTTACTCTGAATGAATGGAGAAAGAGAGAACATAATGATGAATTACTGACATGTTAAGAAACAAAAAAATAAAGTGGCTTGGTGAATTACTTATAAGTTGAACTTGTAAAGACAATGATATTCAACTGGTGTATGTAATTTTTAGTAGACAAAAGAATGATTAATTTAATGTTGGGGACAGAAAAACTTCACAGATACTGGATAAGGAGCTATAAAAACATCATTAAAATAAGACAACAAAATACAACATGTGGGATATGAAAAATTAAATAAGGTATAGTGAAAGATATTTCCAAAAATTCCATAGTCTGCCAATTTCACTACCTGGTTATGTTGTATAAATAATGGAGATGTAGATAACCAATTCCAATATAACTGAACATAGTAATAATATGGAGTGCTTAAAAAATCTTATATCAAGATTATCAAGTATAAAATAATTGATGAGAGAAGTGATCAAATAGATTGGTCACATAACAGACAAGTTGTATCAAGCATCCATACCATTCATACTTTCCATTCCCTAGAACAACTGATAAATCAAAAGGGCTTCACAAAGTTTACCAAAAATAGTCGATACTGACCTTTTTCACAGCAGCATCGATGTTATGTCTCTGATCATATCCAACTGTGAACGTTGCAAAGTACTTCTGTTGGATGGGCAGATCCTGTGCACTAGAAATCATGGATGAATTAAGATGGGAAACATCTGCCATAAGAGCAAGGAAATTGTCGCTACTACGAAAGGGTTAACATTCCTTCATATATTTGCAACTAATGTTGTAGTTTAGAGGCGAGAGTCTACGAGAGCCTTTACTGTTACCTCCCTTGTATGGAGTTAATAAGGAAGATGAATAAGTTTTATCTAATGGAAAAGAGCTCTAAATTCTAAAACTTCAAATGTATGTTTCAAATTCATGTCCTTGCTATTATATATAATTCCATAGTATGATTTATGGTGACAACTGCCATGCCGTACGTGGAGATGAAATTTAAAATGACAGTTGGCCAAATGTAAACACGAATATAATAACATATGTGTTTGTGTGCTAATATAATATAGCTAATCTCAGTAACCTGTATAAAAATTAACACACAACATGGCCAACAAAATTAGAATAAAATAATGTTTAATAGATTGGCTGATACCAATGGTGTATCACATAAAGTTTTAGCCAATCTGAATTTGAAAGAGAAATTTGGTTTTAGCGGATCCTCTAGTATTCTTACAATATGGGAATGTTTCAATCACTTTTACGACCCAAAACCAGTCAACATTTACCAAAAGGTCCAAAATAACAAAATATTTACCAAAATTAAAGCGATGACAAATGGTATATCACATAAAGTTTCAGCCAATCTGAAGTTGAAAGAGAAATTTGGTTTTAGCAGATCCTCCAATATTCGTACAATTAGAAAAGTTTCAGTCAATTTCGCCTCGATTACAGCCCACAACTAGCCAAAATTTACCAAAGTAATCAAATATTTCACATCGGTTGATCACTTCACTACAACAATAGTCTTACACCAGATGGATGGTTCCAATCTTGTAAACTTACAATATTCAGGTTAAGGATTCAACTCAAAATGTTCCAATATAATATAAGGTTTCAGCCCAAAAAGTAAATAAACATAAAATATCCAGGTTAGATTCATTATTTGCCTTTCAAACTTAATTAGCATAAGCATTTAGTGAATATAAATCGCTAAAATGAGTTCAATTACTGACATTCAGTTGAAATAAGTGGAATTTCTCAGATGATTTTATTGATGGGCTCCTGCCACTACTTATAGAGAGTACACCTCCTCTTCACAATACAACTTCCGATGTGGGACTAAAGTCCCTTATTAGTTCTCAACACTCCCCCTCAAGATGGGCGATAGATATTAATCATCCCCATCTTATTACATAGCTTTGGCAGACTCAATGAACTAAGACCCTTAGTCAGACAGTCTGCAACTTGTTCTTCTGAGTGAACATGGTCAATCTTTAGTATCCCTTGTTCCAGCTTCTCCTTGATGAAGAATCGATCGATCTCGATGTACTTTATTCTGTCGTGCTGAACTGGATTGTTAGCTATACTTATTGCAGCTTGACTATCGCTCAGAAGACGTAATGGTGCTCCCTTGTCTAGCTTCAACTCTGTCAGCAGTGCTCTTACCCATAGCAACTCTGACACTCCCAGAGCTATTGCCCTGTATTCTGCTTCAGCTGTCGATCGTTCTACCACTGGTTGTTTCTTGCTTCTCCATGAGACTAGGTTTTCTCCTACAAAAACACAGTACCCCGTGGTAGACCTTCTGTCGTCTATACAGCTTGCCCAGTCTGCATCGCAGTATCCCTCAACTTCTATGTGTCCATTTTTCTCGAACCATAGTCCTTTTTCCGGCGTCCCTTTCAGATATCTCAAGATCTGAAACACTACTTCCATATGACCCATTCTTGGATCATACATGTAGCGGCTCACTACACTCACCGTAAATGAGATATCCGGGCGAGTGTTCCCCAGATAAATCAATCTCCCTACAAGTCTTTGATACCTTCCACGATCAACAGGCTCTCCTACTTCTGCTCCCAGCTTGCACTTCTGGTCAATTGGAGTTACTGCTGCTTTGCATCCCAGCATTCCTGTCTCCTTTAGCAGATCTTGTGCATATTTTCTCTGTGAGAGAACAATTCCCTGTTCGTTGTCACACAGCTCGATACCCAGAAAATACCTCATCGCTCCTAAATCCTTTACCTCAAACTCCTTCGTGAGTTTTGACTTCAGCTTAGTAATCTCGACTTCATCATCACTAGTGATTATTATATCATCCACATATACAGCAAGTATTGTAATATGGCCTCTTGTATGCTGGAGAAAGACCGTATGATCTGCATTTGTTTGATGGTACCCCATGCCTGTAACAGTCTTTCTGAATTTGTCAAACCAGGCTCGAGGAGATTGCTTGAGTCCGTATAGTAACTTCTTTAGTTTACACACTTTACCATGCGACGCCCCTCCGTCTAATTCTGTCGCATAGCACCCTGGCGGGGTTCCATGTATATTTCTTCTTGCAGGTCCCCATGGAGAAAAGTATTTTTTACATCTAACTGGTATAGCTTCCACCCATAGTTTGCTGCAATGGAGACCAGAGTTCTTACCGTGCTCATTTTCGCTACTGGACAAACGTCTCATCATAGTCAATACCATATGATTGTGTGTATCCTTTTACAACCAACCTCGCCTTGTACCGCTCTAATTTTTCTTCTGACGTCTCCTTTACTGTGTACACCCATTTGCATTCCACAGCTTTCTTTCCTTTAGGTAATGGAACCAGCTTCCATGTCTTATTTTTCTCTAGTGCCCCAAGTTCTTCCTTCATTGCAGCTTTCCACCTTGGATTTTTTTTTGCTTACTGCCAACACTTGGGCAAAGAAGTAGAGTCTAACGATGCAATGAAGGCTCGATAATTTAGAGAAATGTTAGAATAAGATAAAAAGTTGGCAATGTCATGCTCATAATCATCATAACGACGAGGAGCCTTACCCGTATTGATGCGAGAAGATCTCCTTAAAGGAGCAATAAGTGGAGGAGAGGACATAACATCAGAGTCAGAGAGATCCGCATCGGAATCAGAGTGATTTAGTGCGGGGGCAACATCTTCAAGAGCCGGGACAGGAGTAGACGAGGGACTTGGTATGGTAGGCACTGGACTTGGTACAGTAGGCACTGACACTGGACACGGCTTCTCCCCCTGCGTAACATATGTATCGTCTTCTTCATCGGAGTCACTGCTATCTCCCCCTTTCGTCCAGTTCTCCATGACCGGGCACGGGACCGATCCGACTACTACGTTTGGGCTTATTCTCTCCCCCTCACGTCTAACACCCTCCGTGTCAGGTGTGTCACCAAACGCTGAACTTTCATCTGAACCATAGTATGGGTCCAGTTCTCAGAATGTAACGTCCATGCTTACAAACAGTTTTCGCTCAACCGGGCTCCAACATGCATATTCCTTCTGAGTCACCGTGTACCAGACAAAGACACATTTAACCGCTCTAGGATCCAGTTTACCAACTACCGACCTATTATCTTGGACAAAACATACACATCCAAATACTTTCGGTAGAACTGTGTAAGTGGTTACACTAGTAAGCATTTCCAACGGTGTCTTCCATTCCAATATCTGAGATAGCATTCTGTTGATGAGATAAGAGACCGTCAAGACAGCTTGTCCCCATAAGTGTTTTGGGACATTCATAGCCAGCATCATCGTCCGTGCGACCTCCAGCAGGTGTCTGTTCTTCCGTTCGGCCACACCATTTTGTGACGGTGTATAGGCACATGAAGTTTGGTGTAGTATTCCATGAGTGGATAAATACTCAGCAACCTTCTTATTAGTATACTCCGTCCCATTGTCAGACAGTAAGCACTTAATTTTAGTACCATATTGTGTTTCTATCCGGCGATGAAAATCTCAAAATACCTTAAAGATATCACTTTTATTCTTCATAAGGTAGACCCAAGTCACACGAGTATAACAATCAATAAAAGTGACGAACCATCGAAAACTGTTAATACCGGTTGTAGGATAAGGGCCCCATACGTCCGAATGTATCATGTCAAATACAGCTGAACTTCTACTCCCGCAGCTCACATACGAGCTTCTGGTATATTTTTTCAACTCACAAGCATTACAAAATAACTTCTTTTTATTAGTCCTTTGATATAAGGACGGATACATTCGACTAATAACTTTAAAGGAAGAATGCCCGACACGCTAGTGATGGAGGAGCAATTCGTCTTCTACATTGTAACGTGAAGCGTCCGGTTGTGCGTCTGCTACTAGAGATGCCAATGCTTTGTCCAGTCTGGTCCTGTCCAAGTACCATAGCCCCTTATGCCATGTGCCAGTCCCTAGTCGTCATCCTATCCCCTTCTCCTGAAAAGTTACCTTAGGAATGTCAAAGGAAACAATACAGTTTAGATCAAGGATAATGGCACTAATAGAAATAAAATTGACAGGAAAAGAAGGAGCATGTAAGACATTGTTGAGAGTAAGGGAAGGGGTGCATGCGACAGTGCCTTTACCCATTACCGGTCTGGAGGTACCATCAGTAGTCTGAATACTCTCCGACAACGGTAGGTGAGTATAGTCCTGAAACTCACCACGGGACCCCGTGACATGGAGAGATGCCCCAGAGTCCATAATCCAACCTGACTGATAGACAGATACAAGAGCACGTACAGGTATACATGTGCTGGGTTGGACAAAGCAAGTGATGTGATCCCCCGAGGTAGATGACGCCCTAGGAGTGACATGACTGTCGGCCGAACCCAGCTTTGTGCCTCACAACTTCGCAAGGAACTCCCGCTCAAGCGGAGTTATTTCTGCCAGTTGATTTTCTCCCTCTTTCTCCGCTAGATGTATTTTGTGTCCTCTAAAATAATCTTCCCTTCTACCAGCATATCCTCCTCAACCACCACGACGTCCTCCACGTCCCCATCCGCGATCACTAGACTGACTTCATAGGAGTTTTAGACAAAATCTGATATAATATCCAGAGTCACCACAGTTGTGGCACACACCACTCACAGATGGAGGCTGAGTGAAGGCAGCAAGGGCAGACTTTTCAACCGTGGCTTGGTTCTCCTGGAAGGAGCCCTTATTGGGCATCATCTTCAATAGGGCTTCTTCCTGTGTCATGACAGCTATAGCTTCCTCCAAGGCTGGAAGCGTGGGTTGGGACAGGAGAATATTCCTTCTCTGCTCAAACACAGGGTTGAGCCCCTTCAGGAACTTCATCATTCGCTGTCACAAAATATAAGCCAGAAACGTCTGAAAATACTTCACAAATTCTGGTTCGACTTGTACATCTTCCATCCCAAAAGGATCATAATGATCCAGATCAGACCAGTACTTCTTCAACAGGACCGCGTATGCAGAGATGGTACGGTCGTCTTGGGCCACCCTATCGAGTTTATCCTGAAGTTGGAAGACCCACATAGGGTTGCCCGAGCCTGAGTACATATCCTTCAAAGTCCACCATATATCAGCTGCAGCCTCCATCGCCTCGACATTGCCCGACACCTGTTCGGTCAAGGAGGCTGTCAACCGCCCAGCTACGATGTTGTTGACAATCTCCCAGATAGCAAACTCCTTTGAGGAGGGATCGGATGGCGCCTTCGTTTGGCCATTGACATAGCCAACCAAGCCACGTCCCTTCAGAGTCCGCATCGCCTGCCTCGACCATTTCAAGTAGTTGGACGTTCCTTCCAACTTTGTCTCCAGCTTTTCAAACTTTTCCATTTTGTAGGGTGATGGATCCACATCAGTATGGGTCACCCGTGGGGTTGCCTCGGTTAATCTCTTTGAGAAGATCTCCTCAAAGGAGCAATAAGTGGTGGAGAGGACATACCATCAGAGTCAGAGAGATCCGCATCGAAATCAGAGTGATTCAGTGCGGGAGCAACATCTTCAAGAGCCCGCAGGTCCGGAAGGGGAAGAGCTGGAATAGTAGATGGGGGGTTTGGGGGGCTGGCGTCAGGGAGGGAGGAATTTTTTTTTGGGAACCTGGCTCTGATACCAAGTTGAAATGAGTGGAATTTCTCAGATGATTTTGTTGATGGGCTCCTGCCACTACTTATAGAGAGTACACCTCCTCTTCACAATACAACTTTCGATGTGGGACTAAAGTCCCTTATTAGTTCTCAACACATTCAATTTTATAACTATAAACTGAAGTTGAAAAGCATTATTTGCCTTTACTTTCCATACATGCATATTCTGAAGAAGAAGAGAGAGTATATATGGTTCATCCAATTACAAAGGTAAAAAGCACATAAAAAAATGCTCGGAGTATGGCATATACAGAACTGCAAATGGATCAAAACATCTTTATGGCCCATAAAGAAAATTGGCTATTAAAATAATTATATAGATAATATTTAAGCAAACTAATCCTAACACATTGATTTGTTGATTATCCTTCAATAACTCTTCGATGAATAAGTGGAACAAAAACCATAATTTTGTTCGCTATTATGACTTGAGATCTATGTTACTCGGACTAGAGCTCGGAGGATACAGACAATGATTTGACGACTATCCCAATTTTTGTTGTCTCCTATATGACTCGATTAGGTTAGGTTAAGAATCTAATTGATTTTAATCTACTCAAGCATATTTACAAACACCTTGTGTCCACAGCCTATAGGGGAAAAGCATAATAATTTCAGCTTCAGAAATGGATACTGGTACTACTTGGTTCCTGAATTCAACACATAATGCTGCTGAGTTGGAAGTAGGACATCAAAATGGAAGCGTGGCAAGCTCGAGTACAAAAGAAGATGAAAAGAGGAGCAAGGAGTTGGAATCCAGGGATATATATGAACATACAGCTCGCAAGTTTGCTTGATGACCACCATCAACCCACCTTTTAAGTACCAATTTTCTACTGTAAAGGACATATAATAATACAAAGAATGCAACCGAACATATATAGAGAATAAGCGGCACTCCTGTACACAGTAATTACTCCTAATCTTAACACGTAAATGATCAAATGAAGCAATATTAAATATAGAGAAGCAATATTACACGTAAATGATCAAATGAAGCAATATTACTTAAAAGGGGAGCCAAATACAAAAGGCACATATATGACACTAAATAAAATTTATGACTGAAAAATCACAAACTAGTAAAAATCTAAATAATGCAAACTCTAAAGTCAGAGAATTCAATTCTGTAGCTTACATATTTCAAAATTCAAATTGTATAAAAGTTCTTTTTTAAATTGCCATCTAAACAACTAAATCTAACATCAACCTTAAGACTCCAAAGTACAAATGAACAACTAAAGACCTTCATATTTCTATAACAAAGGCTAGAGCAGAGCGAAAAACAAACCTTCAAAATTGTTGTCGTAATTGTAAGCCAGAGGGAAATATTCAAACACTGTATGGATTGAATATGCCCAAAAGTTTACCTGGAAAATGTACTTCTTATGAATCATTTTTATAAATACCTTGTCTGTAGCATCCACTTTTCATAGAAAGGGTATTTTAATCATTTTAGCCATTTTGGACATTTTGTGATTTTTTAGATATTTTGACTTGTGTTGTGCTAGCAACTGGTTTAACCTTAGTGGACTCTGTATAGGAGCCTAACCATGTCTTAGAATTTATTTTTCACCTATTTGAATTCATTTAGGGCTTGGGTCCAATTTAGAAGGCTTTTAAATGATTTGAAGCCTTTTTGCATGTAGCCTTTTTGAGCCTTTTACTTGGGCCTTATTTTTACTTGAGAGAGAGTTGGCCCAAGTGAAACCCTAACCCTAGAAGCCCCTACCTGGCTGCCCACAGCAGTATCCCTCCCCCACTCTTTCATTTGTGAAGCATAGCCTCCACAAGTGAAACCCTAATAGATCCCCTCCTCCAAAAATCCTATTTTCTTCATCCGGAGTCCGTTTCTCCCCAAACAAACTCCGTTACACTCGTCTAGAAGAGGAGGATCTGCTAGAGTATTACTAACAACGAGGCGAAGGCAGATGCTTGAGGGGAATCGACCGACACGACGACCAAGGGCCTCTGTTTATTGAGTTTTCGACACTCAATAGGTAAACCCTTTCCTACCATAGTTATTCTGAATTTTCTTTCATATTTACATCCATATAGGTACCCTAGACTTGTCCATAATGTTTGGTTATGTTTCGAGTTCGTTTGGTAGCGGTGTCGGACATGTGTCGACCCATCAAGACACGTGTTCGACGAAATGCCGCTAAGAAACGAAACTTGCTGTTTTTCGATTCTGTCTTCACGAACGTTTAGATAATATCATTTTAAGAAACTTTTGTGAAGACGTATTGGAAATCGATGACTTTTCAGCGGCGTTTCGGGCATCGGACGCACGTGCACCGATCCCGTGCACGAGGCCGTGCATGCCCTGCCGTCAGCGTGTTGTATCTCGATGCACAGATAATATTTTTGTCTGAAATTTCTTGAGCACATGGGGGCAACCTCTGCCCCAATGTTCCTAAAATTTCACGGCTTCTCGTTAAGCGAGCGCGGAGAAATCCGACGTGCATCGTTCAGCCGCATAGTGCGCAGGGCTGAATTTTGTCGCTGAAACGGACTTCGTTCGCACTCTCGACGCGACGAGGACCCGTTTCAGGACCTTGGACGCATAGAACTATACCTGGACTACCCGAGGGATCAATCCTGAGTCATGGCGTGGCCCGACGAGCGAGCCACGAGGGCCGAACCGCGCACACGAGGGTACGCGCGGGCGCGCGCGTGCGCAGCAGGCTGCACGTGGTGCGAGGCTGCGTGCATCGCCTCGGGACGATATGTCACTATGTTGCCGTGTCCTAGACCTACCCCAGGACCCCCTAGCTACGTGCACGAGCACGGGGCTTTTAGTTGTGTGTGCGGCGCTCAATCGAGCGACAAAGCACGCATACGTGCACGTTGACACGCGATATCGGGTTTTCCGATACGCATTCTGTGGACACAACACGGACATGATTTCGGACCCGTGAGTACCCGAGCACTTCACGTAGGTTGAGACCAACGTGTATGCCAAATTTCGCGGGTTTATATTGTGTATATCTCATTTTGGATCGTTGTGTGAAAAATGGGTTTTTTCTTTAATACAAAATTGAGTTTGAATGTGATATTTTATTTTCCAGGAATTTAACTTGTAAAATCTGAGTTTTTAGTATGTGTATGAGGTTTTGGACTTGTGAGAACCAACTCTTGAATTTAGTTCATATTTTTCTATCAATTATGAGTACATGTGCTTTTCTTTTGTACCTATGTATATATGTAATTATGTATATATATATATATATATATATATATATATATATATATATATATATATATATATATATATATATATATATATAAGTAAGACCTCCTTGAAACCCATTGCAAGTATATGTGCTGAGAATGGGTCGAGGGGAATTAATTCCAGATTTTGATTTATTAAAACCATTTCAAACCGTGTGTCATTTCTTCCAAATGAGAATATGTATGTATATATATAATATATATATATATATATATATATATATATATATATATATATATATATATATATATATATATATATATATATATATTAAAAAAAAAAAATATATATATATATATATATTATATATATATATACATACATATATATATATATATATATATATAGTTTTTCTATTTTGTTTGTATGTATATAAGAGTATATTGAAATGAGGCATACCATGGTTGTGTTTTGAGCTTTTAATCTCAGTTTTGATTCACCACAGTAACCTACAGGTATCACACACAACCATTTGTCAAGAATAAGAGTAGGCATGTTGTAAATGCATGTGTATGTATATATACCTATGTGTGTATAGTTTGTATGCTTGAGAACCCATCTTAGAATAGATCATGGTTGTGGTTGTAACCATAGGAGTCCTAGGACAGATTTGGTTTTTCATTGTGAGCCTAGTTTAGTCGAATTGACCGACAAGTTGACCAAGTTGACAAAAGTCAACTTTGGGTCAAACTTGATCCAATTCAACTCAAATGAACTTAGAATGACCTAGAAACTTGTGTATAACCTAAAAAATTAGTAAATGGACTGGTTGACCAATGTTTGACAAGGTTTGACCAACGTTGACCAGGTTTGACCAGAGTTGACCAAGGATTGACTTTGACCAAAAGGAACCTAGAAGCATGTAGTCTTGCATTGTAGCTATTTTTTTTAATATTTTAGACTTGGTTGTGACATGTGTATACTTTAAATAGGTTTATATTGCCCCGGTTTAACTACACTTCATCATCAGCAGTTCAGTTTGTCAGGCGAGTACATTCTCTGATCTTTTCATACTTGTTTGGATATGTTCTCTTGTTATAGACTAGTATACTTGATGCTGACACGATGTTCACGCGGATTAGTACCCTATGGATCCTTTCATGCGATGTTATCTCCTCGGATACATCGAGTATATCATGTTCATGTACTTTATCGTGTTCATCATGTACTACATGTATTCATATTTATCCATGTATACTCATATGTTATTCATGTACACTCATGACCATATGAGCTCCATGTATAAAAGTAGTTATCCATGTGCAATAACATATCATGTCTTGATCCTTGTGTATTGATTGGGGAAAGGGAGAGTGTAGTTGGTTATGTGATCATTATCCCCAGTAGGTATTAATGTGTAACCCTATAGTTTATCCATGTGCAACCCAACCTGTTTACATAACCAATTCATGCTCTAAATCACGTAGATAGTTACATTTCTCTATTTATCATATTTATATCTCATCTTGATATTCTCTCTCTTGTTGATTTTCTTTACAGCGTTTTATGTATAATTTTCTATAGCTTGCTTTATATGTCCAATCCTGATATGAACTGTTGTGAGAGATATGTGCTCGTTCTGTCATGATTGGACATGTTAAAAATTTTACAGGTGATGATGAAGAGTTCTGCCCTACTTATTATGACATTGGCTTAGATGACACTGATGACGTGGACCCTCAGGAGGATCCAGCAGTTGCTGAGGACTTGCCCATAGTCTAGCTGAGACTTTAGTATCTTATTTTCTTTTTATTTGAGACATTATGAGTTGTACTTTGAGATTTTGTTCTGGTGGTTTACACCAAGACTTTTATTATATCTGTGACTCCCTTGAGATTTATTCTTCTATTCTATCGTAGTTGTTGTGATTGAGTTACTTATTATTTATTCTCCATTCGGAGCATATTCTAGACTGTGTTAGATATTGTGACCCAGGACAACGTTCTACCGCCGATATTGCGGCGTAGGCTGGGCGTACTTCACTTCTCGTACCCTTTCACAGGGTACGGGTCGTGACATTGTCCCCCTCCACCTTGTCTCCGCCCAGCATCCTCACCTGACATTGCCATCTCCCTCATCGGCTCCCTCATCAGCATCGCCTTCACATCCCATTATGCTTCAAGTTGTCCAAGACCAGTGAAATGACTCCACCACGGACGAAGTCGACGCTAGAGATACTGTAAATCACTA
The DNA here is from genome assembly GCA_029216955.1 of Iris pallida. NCBI lineage: Eukaryota > Viridiplantae > Streptophyta > Magnoliopsida > Asparagales > Iridaceae > Iris > Iris pallida. Next base: position 9,186,343 of record JANAVB010040619.1, read on the forward strand.
GAAATCCAACCAAATTAGGGTTTCTCGAACAAGAAGAGGAAAAACCCTAAAATTCAAAGAGGGACTTACAAATCGTGGGATAGAATCCTCCGTCGGTGGTGACCAAATTGCGACGTCCAGTATGGTGGAAATTGGCTGGAACGATGGCAAGAGGAGAGCAGATTTTATGTTGTTGTTTGTGAATGTAGGGTTAGGGTTTGGGAGTTGGGGTTAGGGTTTGGAGAGAAAAGGAGGAGAAGATGGAGATGAAAGAAGGAGGAAGCCGGAGACTATAAAGTTGGCGTGGACAGAGTTGAGGAGGTGGACATGGAGAGGGAGAGGGAGAGGGAGAGGGGAGGAGGAAGAAAGCAATGAGAAATAAAGAGGAAGGAGAGAGAGCTGGATGTTCTTAGTTTTAGAAGTTTTTGGAGAAAATTTTGCGAGAATTTTGCTGCTAACATAAATTGGTGTTTCCTAGCAGCAACAACGCTCGATGGACGCAACCAACATAAATCCTAAAAAAGAAATTTCAGAAAAGGGCTAAGTAGTTAATGGATGAATGTTACAGATTATACAGCATTCAGGAAATGCTATATAGATATTTTTATAGTACTGCAGAAAGAACGCTATTGTTGATAATATTCTATAGCGGGGACACTTGAACGCTATAGAAAAACTGCTATTGTGGGCCCTATTTGTTGTAGTGTGGACTAGTATTTGGTATAATTGCATAAAATACTGTAAAATTGCATGTATAAAGCATTCTTGGGTATTATTTATATAAATAATAATAATGATAAAGTCTTCGTCTCCTTTGAGTGTCAAAATAACGGAGAAAATCGATAAATTGGCAAGAAAGAAGACCCATATCTTATGTTGAAAAACTTTTAATAGACTAGTTATTGAAGAGAGTGAAAGGAATAGTGACCAAGTTGTCAAACAAATAAAACAGAGAGTTGCACATCTTCATACCTGGTCAACAATTTATACAAACTTGATGGCTACAAAGTAGAACATTTCATGTCAACAAAACAAGACCAATTGAACTCATTATTCCTACATCCAATTGAGCTCATTATTCTTACATATAAGAACTACGCTAACATTTAAGAACAACTTGCTCACTAAGGAAATGAATCACCACCCAACTCCAATAGTTATTGAAAGGTAACTCACTTTAAGATATGTTGTATTGAATAAGTTTCTATTCCATCCCCGAAGACATCAAAGCTTGATGAGTGTAAAACCCATTGTTTCCTTAATACCTGAATCCCCTTGATCGGCTCTCCCATCTCCCTCTTCCCCGCGTTCTCCCACTCTCACCCTAAAATTCCTCTAACCACCATCACCAGCCTCATTATTCTCTCCCCTTCACTTAAACCACCAGCACCCCATTCTTTTCACTCAAAAACTCACCATCACTCCCTCACTTTCCTTCCCCTCTCTCTCAAACCTGCAGGCCACCCTCCAGCCGGACCCCCTCCGTCGTCCGATTCGTGCCCTCCAGCGCCCGATCCACGGCCACCCCGCGCCCGATTCGTCGTTCAGCAGCCCCGTGCGCACGTCCACATGCGACAGCACCTGTGCGCCGCTTCCCGCACACACCAGTGCGCTTCCCGTGCGCAGCAGCCCTGGACGTCCCAGGCCACTTGCGCACGCACCAACGACCCCGCGCATGTGTCCAGCGCCCCCTCGCGCGCGTGTCCAGCACATTCCCGTGCCCGCGTACGTCCCGTGTATGTGCGTCGTCCCATTTCGCATACATGCGTCATTCCGTTCCGCGTTTCGAGTCCGAGGCTCCCCTCGATACTCCATCATCAACCATCCGGTAAGCCCTGACCCCCTTCTGTGTTTTTTTACAGAATGCAAAACCAATCCATGTTCCGACCGGAATTGACAGAATAAATCTCTGTCAATTCCGGAATATATAGATAGATAGAAAATAGTTTCTTAATATGGACCGTATGTTGTAATAGAATTTAATAATTAATTAGTGTGACGGTTAGAATATTGTGTTTAAATAATATTTATGTTGTGTTATATAGTTTGTATATTAATTAGTAAGTTATTAGTTTTAATAATTAATGTTAAAGTGGTTTACTAAACGTTTAATTACGATTATCGTAGGAATAACATTATTTTAAATATTATTAATAATGTTGCCATTAATTTTATTAGTTTCAAAAATAATTCATACCAAAAGTATATTCTCAATATAGGAAATAGTGTTTTTAAGCCAAAATCCATTATTTACTATTTTGGATAAAATAATAGTTATCTTCCAAAAAAATAATTTTTTATTACCAAAGAGAATTTTTATAGGTTCTACCTATTTATTATTAATTATTATAGTTAAATTAGTAACTTTCACGTTTTAAATAAACTACTTAAAATATTTTTCTTTAATCGTAGTTAATTACCACCTTAATTATATTTCTAAAAATATTAGTTATTTCTAAATAAATGATTTACATAATTTTACTATTAAAATGGTTTTCTTATTATTTAAAATATCTATTAAAATATTTCGTTTAGTTTATGTAAAAGTAGTATTTAATTTTAAAGTTATTTATATAAGTAATTCTAATTCTAATATTAGTTTATGAAAAACCGTTACCATTTACTAATAAATAAAATATAGTTTTTCCACATTATTTATAAAATAATAAGCTTTACTAGAAAATTATTTTTACCAAATATTATCATACGTAGTTTATAGTATTAAATAATTATATCTTTATTTCTCTAAAAATATTTTTATAACTAAGCGATTGTTTATTATAATTATTGGCGTTATTAGTTAAACCCCGAAAATGATTTCTAAAATGGAGTATTAAATTAATGTAGGTTCAAGTCCCGGACTTTAGCCCGAATACTTTTCTGTCGTCACCTACAACACCAAAAATACTGAGACAAGTTTCATACTATTCATATTCGTGTTTTATTTAATAATTAAATGTACTGCATCAATAGGACTATATATATATTGTATCGACACTGATTCACAGGGGCTCCCTCTCGGACCCCAAATTGATTGCTTGATTGACTCATTGACTCAGAAATTAGGGGAGTAGTATAGCATCTGTGACCAAAGTCATTGTTACTAATATTGCCTCTCTCGTGCTAACCCCTACTGCACAGGGGGTTGAGCCGTATCGTATAATAGAATTTGGCCAAAATGTTATACACATTGAATCTACCAGCCGGTCACAGATCTGCTATATGCTCAAAATCACTATTGAATCATTGTAGCATCTGAGATTTTATTGTCCTGCTGGTTCTTTATTATTATTTAGAAAAGTATAATAATGATTTTTAAACTATATTACATCATTTATTATTATTTAGAATGCTGGATGTGGATATATGTTCTTGCTCCCCTCCTGACTGGAGACCAATATTTTAGGTGATTGCGAAGACGAGGAGCTCACCTTTAGTTCCTACACGGACCCGATCCGAGTTTCGAAGAGATAGATGAACCTGACAAGGGAGCCCAGGACTACTAGTTGTGCTCGTTGTTTAGTTTTTCCTATTTTTCCAGTTGTAATAAGGAACAGTTGTAATAACTAAATGTTTATTTGCTTGTGTGGTTATTTCATCTAGACATTTAGCTTTAAATTCCAAAGTCAAATAATTTTTTTTTCTTATTCTCGCATTTTTGAATTATCTGCTTGTGTACTATCGCTTGATACAACTTACAGCCGTCGTCTCACAACGGTGTAGGTTGGGCATGATCCGACCGAACCCAGTATATTGGGATCAGGTCATGACATTTTTTCAATGGTGGCCCATGTAGGTCGTTAGTTCTGCAAAATTTGGTCTAGTCAACTTAGTCTAGACAAACATGCAGTCCTGCACCTTGACTTAGGTCTAAGTATGACTTTAGGAAAATAGCCTAGAAACAATTAGAATACTTAGAATATTAGAACTTTTGAACATTACAACATTTAGAGTAGGAGAACTCGTCACAAGATAGGACCGATGCTTTACGTGTATGCTTTAGGCCTTGTAACTTATCTTCCTTCCATTCCAGAGAATGTTAACGAAGGACTTACTCGATTTTGATTAACTAGAAATCTTACCCAGATTAGGTCGATTGTATTATAGTATATTTTAATGCCTATATTATTTTCTAGATTTTATATATCTTTTAGTGTCCCATGGCTTTCGGGGGTTATTTTTTTCCATATCTTTATCAGATTCTAGCATCCCTTAGGATTAGGGGTGCAACTCGGACGGATTGGGTTGGGTTTGACCTCAACCCGAACCCAACCCAATGCATCAAAAACCTAGCCCAAGCCCAACCCGACCTCGGGTTCAACATATGAAGTCCAAGATCGAGTCCGAAAGAATAGAAAGGAACCTAGGTTACTCGGGTTGGGTCGGCTTGGGCTCGGTCCATCGAATTTAACGGGCTCTAATATTATATTTTGAAATAGTATTGAACAAGATTAACACGTCGGATAGCCGAAAACATAATTAAAAAATGAGATACTAAAAAAGTTGCCTTTCAAGGAGTTGAATTTCAAAATAGCAAGATGACTATCCCACATTAATCTTCAAAACAAAAATATACTTGGCATAAAACTATTTTTTTAACTGAAGTACAACAACTAAAAAACAGCCAACACCATCAATAGTCAACATCCAAAATACCACTACCAATTTTGCTAACACCACCTCCAAAACCTAAAAAATAAGAAAGAAACTATGATGCTACTTCCATCGATACGGCTTCTACTGCACTATTATGAAGAAGAAAATTGGGTTTGAACTCTTGATCCAAATAACACCAAGTTCCTGAAAAATAAAGAAAGAATTAGAAAAAGAATTAATTGAGTGGTATCCATATCAATGCAATAAATGAAGAATATAACAATCTGAATGTTTAAAGAACGTAAGTATTAAAAATGGGTCTAAAATCAGTAGTCAAGATTGATATTTATCATAGAATTCGGGAGTCACCCATCTCCAAAGAAACAAGCCCAAGTCACTTTTCCAAATAAACAAACCAACTCGGTCCACAAAAATGTAAATTCACTACAAGTTACAAATGATATAAGAATTCTGATATCATTTCAATTTCACTAAAAGTAATAATTTAGATATTTAGTTACCTCACAAAAGAAAAGGATAAAAAACATATGGGACCAACTTAAGTTCCATTCTCGGCTCTATCGATCACAACTAAAGAATGCGAAAAAAAATTATATATAAGTCGGAGAATCAGAGAAAATGAGTAATTAACTTTAAAATAAAAAAAATTTGCTAAAAAGATGAAAAGTGAGCACAAACTTAATTACCTATCCCAGCGTCCTCTCTCTTCTAATTTTTCTTCAATATCGACAGGAGATTTTGAGTTGCAAATCCAATCTTGTGTGCAAATTAAACATTCAACAAGTTCAGGTGTTAAAGAACTCCTAAACTGATCAAGTACACGACCTCCAGTGCTAAAGGAAGACTCTGAAGCAACTATTGAAATTGGTATTGCAAGTACATCACGAGTAATGACAGAGAGAATATGATACTTCGATTGGTTTGTTTTCCACCAATTTAGTATATCAAAGTTTAAAAGAGCACTTTCTTCTAGATCTTCCAAATACTTTTTTAACTCGGATTGTGTACTTGCACACCTTTGATCTTCTAAATACTTTCGATATTCAATCACCAAACTGTCCACTTCCATCTCCAATATTTGAGAACTAGAAGTTTCAACACTATTACAACACTTAGATGCATCTTTCATATTCGTACCCAAGCAATTAACTGATGGCAAAGACTTCTACTTTAAGAACAAACGGTTAAAAAGTTTTACCTTATCAGTCAATTATTTTGCCTTTTCTTCATTGTAAAGTTTTGTATAACAAAACTCTACAAACTTTAACTTACGACATGGATCTAATACAACGGCAACAATCAACAACATAATCAATTTGTCAATAGTTTTCCAATACTTGTCAAACTTAGCCTGCATTTTCAAACCCATATTAGCAAAAAAAAAATGTCTCTACTGCATGACCATTCTTTTAGAAGTCTTTCAATCTTAAATACCTCATTAAAGTAAATATTACTAGTGACATACTTTGAATCAGATATTTTTTTGTGGCCTTGTAAAAAATTTCTAAGAATGTACACAAAATCTTAGCATTTCCCCAATCATCCACAATTGGTGTTTCACTCTTTAATACATTTAAAAATTGTGGATCTTGCTCATCTAAACGATCAAATGATTTTGGAAACACAAGAGCAGAATCCAACATATAATATGTTGAATTCCATCGTATACTAATATCTAAACACAAAGCTTTTTTACTTGTGATCTTTTCATCAATAGCACACTTCCTAAATGTTTGTAATCGTGACAGAGAACTCCTTACATATTTAATGCTATCACCAATTCGATGAACTATTTTTTGAATTGATTCCATCCCATCATGAACGATAAGATTAACAATATGTGCATAACATCGCATGTGAAAGAATTCCCCATTCATAATCAAACCATTTTTTGGTTAAAATTTCTCTTTAAAGACTGGACAACATCGTTTGCACTATAATTATCTACTGTAATGGTGTATAATTTCTCTATACCCCATGACAATAGACATTGTTCTATAGCATTCACTATTTGCACTCCACGATGCGGGGCTG